>CAJQUW010007994.1:0-474165 GCA_907163375.1 Prostheceraeus crozeri | reverse complement strand
CATACAGATAAAGAATTTCACGCTGATTCCAAATATGAAATCCGTTTTCCAATCCGATGCTTCGTTTTGAAGCTACAGCCCAAAACGTCCCAAATTCTAACTCTGTCGTTTTTCGCCAATGTCCCAAAATCTTAAATGGCGTCTCACATCTAAACGAAGACAGATAGGAACAAGCCGATTCTTTCACTGAATTTGTCTCACTCTTAGCTTTCAAACGAGCTATCGCACGACAAAATCCGTCCACTGGAAGCCAAAATCGAAGCAAGCTGTCCAGAGGGGGGGGACGTCAGTGAAATTTCAAAATTTGATGAAAAATGTTTTGGTGACGGTCCCAGGTCGAAATTCCACACTTTGGAAAATTTTCAAAATTTTACCCATACAAAGTCACTCAGACACTTAGGATTTTTTCAGGTGAGCGAGCTCCGACCTAAAATCTTGTAACCGCTCTAACTTTTGAATGAAGACAGATAGGAACAAGCCGTTTCTTTCACTGAATTTGTCTCACTCTTAGCTTTCAAACGAGCTATGGCACGACAAAATCCGTCCACTGGAAGCCAAAATCGAAGCAAGCTGTCCAGAGGGGGGGGGGGGGGGACGTCAGCCGAACAATTTTTTTCTCTTTTCTCTCCGATTTCGCTGGAAACATCCTTCCTAACCCAAAATTTCACGTAGATTCCGAATCTGGCCTCCGTTTTCTCATCCGATGCTTCGTTTGTGCGCTACACACCAAAACGTCCCAAATTCTAACTCTGTCGATTTTTTTTTTTGTTGGAAAAATGTTTTGGTGAAGGTCCCAGTTCGAAATTCCACACTTTGGAAAATTTTCAAAATTTTACCCATACAAAGCCACTCTGACACTTAGGATTTTTTCAGGTGAGCGAGCTCCGACCTAACTGTCGTTTTTCGCCAATGTCCCAAAATCTTGTAACCGCTCTAACTTTTGAACGAAGACAGATAGGAACAAGCCGATTCTTTCACTGAATTTGTCTCACTCTTAGCTTTCAAACGAGCTATGGCACGACTAAATCCGTCCACTGGAAGCCAAAATCGAAGCGAGCTGTCCAGAGGGGGGGGGACGTCAGCGAAAATTTTTCTCTCCGATTGACTTGAAACTCACCATACCGATGCAGAATTTCACGCTGAATCCGAATCTGGCCTCCGTTTTCCCATCCGATGGTTCGTTTGGGCGCCACAAACCAAAACGTCCCAAATTCTAACTCTGTCGTTTTTTCGAAAAATGTTGAAAAATTTTTGTCGCCGATTGACTTGAAACTCACCATACAGATAAAGAATTTCACGCTGATTCCAAATCTGAAATCCGTTTTCCAATCCGATGCTTCGTTTTGAAGCTAGAGCCCAAAACGTCCCAAATTCTAACTCTGTCGTTTTTCGCCAATGTCCCAAAATCTTAAATGGCGTCTCACATCTAAACGAAGACAGATAGGAACAAGCCGATTCTTTCACTGAATTTGTCTCACTCTTAGCTTTCAAACGAGCTATGGCACGACCAATCCGTCCACTGGAAGCCAAAATCGAAGCAAGCTGTCCAGAGGGGGGGGACGTCAGTGAAATTTCAAAATTTGATGAAAAATGTTTTGGTGACGGTCCCAGGTCGAAATTCCACACTTTGTCTTTTTTTTCGAAAATTTCAAAATTTTTACCCATTGACTTTTTAAAGTCACTCTGACACTTAGGATTTTTTCAGGTGAGCGAGCTCCGACCTAAAAATCTTAAATGGCGTCTCACATCTAAACGAAGACAGATAGGAACAAGCCGATTCTTTCACTGAATTTGTCTCACTCTTAGCTTTCAAACGAGCTATGGCACGACAAAATCCGTCCACTGGAAGCCAAAATCGAAGCGAGCTGTCCAGAGGGGGGGGACGTCAGCGAAAATTTTTCTCTCCGATTGACTTGAAACTCACCATACCGATGCAGAATTTCACGCTGAATCCGAATCTGGCCTCCGTTTTCCCATCCGATGGTTCGTTTGGGCGCCACACACCAAAACGTCCCAAATTCTAACTCTGTCGTTTTTTTTTCGAAAAATGTTGAAAATTTTTTGTCGCCGATTGACTTGAAACTCACCATACAGATAAAGAATTTCACGCTGATTCCAAATCTGAAATCCTTTTTCCAATCCGATGCTTCGTTTTGAAGCTAGAGCCCAAAACGTCCCAAATTCTAACTCTGTCGTTTTTCGCCAATGTCCCAAAATCTTAAATGGCGTCTCACATCTAAACGAAGACAGATAGGAACAAGCCGATTCTTTCACTGAATTTGTCTCACTCTTAGCTTTCAAACGAGCTATGGCACGACTAAATCCGTCCACTGGAAGCCAAAATCGAAGCAAGCTGTCCAGAGGGGGGGGGACGTCAGTGAAATTTCAAAATTTGATGAAAAATGTTTTGGTGACGGTCCCAGGTCGAAATTCCACACTTTGGAAAATTTTCAAAATTTTACCCATACAAAGTCACTCTGACACTTAGGATTTTTTCAGGTGGGCGAGCTCCGACCTAAAATCTTGTAACCGCTCTAACTTTTGAACGAAGACAGATATGAACAATGTTTTTTCAAATTTGTCTCCGATATCGACTTGAAAATCCGTCCACTGGAAGCCAAAATCGAAGCAAGCTGTCCAGAGGGGGGGGGACGTCAGTGATTCCAAATCTGAAATCCGTTTTTCCCAGCAAAAAAATTCCACACTTTTGAAAATTTTCAAAACGTCCCAAAACGTCCCAAATTCTAACTCTGTCGTTTTTCGCCAATGTCCCAAAATCTTAAATGGCGTCTCACATCTAAACGAAGACAGATAGGAACAAGCCGATTCTTTCACTGAATTTGTCTCACTCTTAGCTTTCAAAAGAGCTATGGCACGACAAAATCCGTCCACTGGAAGCCAAAATCGAAGCGAGCTGTCCAGAGGGGGGGGGGACGTCAGCGAAAATTTTTCTCTCCGATTGACTTGAAACTCACCATACCGATGCAGAATTTCACGCTGAATCCGAATCTGGCCTCCGTTTTCCCATCCGATGGTTCGTTTGGGCGCCACACACCAAAACGTCCCAAATTCTAACTCTGTCGTTTTTTCGAAAAATGTTGAAAATTTTTTGTCGCCGATTGACTTGAAACTCACCATACAGATAAAGAATTTCACGCTGATTCCAAATCTGAAATCCGTTTTCCAATCCGATGCTTCGTTTTGAAGCTAGAGCCCAAAACGTCCCAAATTCTAACTCTGTCGTTTTTCGCCAATGTCCCAAAATCTTAAATGGCGTCTCACATCTAAACGAAGACAGATAGGAACAAGCCGATTCTTTCAGTGAATTTGTCTCACTCTTAGCTTTCAAACGAGCTATGGCACGACAAAATCCGTCCACTGGAAGCCAAAATCGAAGCGAGCTGTCCAGAGGGGGGGGACGTCAGCGAAACTTTTTCCGATTTGAAATTCCCATTGAGCGAGCTCCGAATCACGCGAATCCGAGATAGGCCAAGCCGTTTCTTTCACTGAATTTGTCTTTGCGCCATCGCACCAAAACGTCCCAAATTCTAACTGTCGTTTTTTTTCGAAATTTGATGAAAATGTTTTGGTGACGGATTGACAGGTCGATAAAAGAATTTCACGCTGATTCCAAATCTGAAATCCGTTTTCAAATCCGATGCTTCGTTTTGAAGCTACAGCCCAAAACGTCCCAAATTCTAACTCTGTCGTTTTTCGCCAATGTCCCAAAATCTTAAATGGCGTCTCACATCTAAACGAAGACAGATAGGAACAAGCCGATTCTTTCAGTGAATTTGTCTCACTCTTAGCTTTCAAACGAGCTATGGCACGACAAAATCCGTCCACTGGAAGCCAAAATCGAAGCGAGCTGTCCAGAGGGGGGGGACGTCAGCGAAAATTTTTCTCTCCGATTGACTTGAAACTCACCATACCGATGCAGAATTTCACGCTGAATCCGAATCTGGCCTCCGTTTTCCCATCCGATGGTTCGTTTGGGCGCCACACACCAAAACGTCCCAAATTCTAACTCTGTCGTTTTTTCGAAAAATGTTGAAAATTTTTTGTCGCCGATTGACTTGAAACTCACCATACAGATAAAGAATTTCACGCTGATTCCAAATCTGAAATCCGTTTTCCAATCCGATGCTTCGTTTTGAAGCTAGAGCCCAAAACGTCCCAAATTCTAACTCTGTCGTTTTTCGCCAATGTCCCAAAATCTTAAATGGCGTCTCACATCTAAACGAAGACAGATAGGAACAAGCCGATTCTTTCACTGAATTTGTCTCACTCTTAGCTTTCAAACGAGCTATGGCACGACAAAATCCGTCCACTGGAAGCCAAAATCGAAGCGAGCTGTCCAGAGGGGGGGGGACGTCAGCGAAAATTTTTCTCTCCGATTGACTTGAAACTCACCATACCGATGCAGAATTTGACGCTGAATCCGAATCTGGCCTCCGTTTTCCCATCCGATGGTTCGTTTGGGCGCCACACACCAAAACGTCCCAAATTCTAACTCTGTCGTTTTTTCGAAAAATGTTGAAAATTTTTTCTCGCCGATTGACTTGAAACTCACCATACAGATAAAGAATTTCACGCTGATTCCAAATCTGAAATCCGTTTTCCAATCCGATGCTTCGTTTTGAAGCTAGAGCCCAAAACGTCCCAAATTCTAACTCTGTCGTTTTTCGCCAATGTCCCAAAATCTTAAATGGCGTCTCACATCTAAACGAAGACAGATAGGAACAAGCCGATTCTTTCACTGAATTTGTCTCACTCTTAGCTTTCAAACGAGCTATGGCACGACAAAATCCGTCCACTGGAAGCCAAAATCGAAGCAAGCTGTCCAGAGGGGGGGGGACGTCAGCGAAAATTTTTCAAAATTTGATGAAACTCACGGTCCCAGGTCGAAATTCCACACTTTGGAAAATTTTCAAAATTTTACCCATACAAAGTCACTCTGACACTTAGGATTTTTTCAGGTGAGCGAGCTCCGACCAAAATCTTGTAACCGCTCTAACTTTTCGTCAGTGAAATTTCAAAATTTGATGAAAAATGTTTTGGTGACGGTCCCAGGTCGAAATTCCACACTTTGGAAAATTTTCAAAATTTTACCCATACAAAGCCACTCTGACACTTAGGATTTTTTCAGGTGAGCGAGTCCGACCTAAAATCTTGTAACCGCTCTAACTTTTGAACGAAGACAGATAGGAACAAGCCGATTCTTTCAGTGAATTTGTCTCACTCTTAGCTTTCAAACGAGCTATCGCACGACAAAATCCGTCCACTGGAAGCCAAAATCGAAGCGAGCTGTCCAGAGGGGGGGGACGTCAGCGAAAATTTTTCTCTCCGATTGACTTGAAACTCACCATACCGATGCAGAATTTCACGCTGAATCCGAATCTGGCCTCCGTTTTCCCATCCGATGGTTCGTTTGGGCGCTACACACCAAAACGTCCCAAATTCTAACTCTGTCGTTTTTTCGAAAAATGTTGAAAATTTTTTGTCGCCGATTGACTTGAAACTCACCATACAGATAAAGAATTTCACGCTGATTCCAAATCTGAAATCCGTTTTCCAATCCGATGCTTCGTTTTGAAGCTAGAGCCCAAAACGTCCCAAATTCTAACTCTGTCGTTTTTCGCCAATGTCCCAAAATCTTAAATGGCGTCTCACATCTAAACGAAGACAGATAGGAACAAGCCGATTCTTTCACTGAATTTGTCTCACTCTTAGCTTTCAAACGAGCTATCGCACGACAAAATCCGTCCACTGGAAGCCAAAATCGAAGCAAGCTGTCCAGAGGGGGGGGACGTCAGTGAAATTTCAAAATTTGATGAAAAATGTTTTGGTGGCGGTCCCAGGTCGAAATTCCACACTTTGGAAAATTTTCAAAATTTTACCCATACAAAGTCACTCTGACACTTAGGATTTTTTCAGGTGAGCGAGCTCCGACCTAAAATCTTGTAACCGCTCTAACTTTTGAACGAAGACAGATAGGAACAAGCCGATTCTTTCACTGAATTTGTCTCACTCCTAACTTTCAAACGAGCTATCGCACGACAAAATCCGTCCACTGGAAGCAAAATCGAAGCAAGCTGTCCAGAGGGGGGGGACGTCAGTGAAATTTCAAAATTTGATGAAAAATGTTTTGGTGGCGGTCCCAGGTCGAAATTCCACACTTTGGAAAATTTTCAAAATTTTACCCATACAAAGTCACTCTGACACTTAGGATTTTTTCAGGTGAGCGAGCTCCGACCTAAAATCTTGTAACCGCTCTAACTTTTGAACGAAGACAGATAGGAACAAGCCGATTCTTTCACTGAATTTGTCTCACTCTTAGCTTTCAAACGAGCTATCGCACGACAAAATCCGTCCACTGGAAGCCAAAATCGAAGCAAGCTGTCCAGAGGGGGGGGACGTCAGCGAAAATTTTTTCTCTCCGATTGAGCTGGAAATACACCATTTCCATGTAGAATTTGACGCTGAATCCGAATCTGGCCTCCGTTTTCCCATCCGATGCTTCGTTTGGGCGCTACAAACCAAAACGTCCCAAATTCTAACTCTGTCGTTTTTTCGAAAAATGTTGAAAATTTTTTCTCTCCGATTGACTTGAAACTCACCATACAGATAGAGAATTTCACGCTGATTCCAAATCTGAAATCCGTTTTCCAATCCGATGCTTCGTTTTGAAGCTAGAGCCCAAAACGTCCCAAATTCTAACTCTGTCGTTTTTCGCCAATGTCCCAAAATCTTAAATGGCGTCTCACATCTAAACGAAGACAGATAGGAACAAGCCGATTCTTTCACTGAATTTGTCTCACTCTTAGCTTTCAAACGAGCTATCGCACGACAAAATCCGTCCACTGGAAGCCAAAATCGAAGCAAGCTGTCCAGAGGGGGGGGACGTCAGTGAAATTTCAAAATTTGATGAAAAATGTTTTGGTGACGGTCCCAGGTCGAAATTCCACACTTTGGAAAATTTTCAAAATTTTACCCATACAAAGTCACTCTGACACTTAGGATTTTTTCAGGTGAGCGAGCTCCGACCTAAAATCTTGTAACCGCTCTAACTTTTGAACGAAGACAGATAGGAACAAGCCGATTCTTTCACTGAATTTGTCTCACTCTTAGCTTTCAAACGAGCTATCGCACGACAAAATCCGTCCACTGGAAGCCAAAATCGAAGCAAGCTGTCCAGAGGGGGGGGGACGTCAGTGAAATTTCAAAATTTGATGAAAATGTTTTGGTGACGGTCCCAGGTCGAAATTCCACACTTTGGAAAATTTTCAAAATTTTACCCATACAAAGTCACTCTGACACTTAGGATTTTTTCAGGTAAGCGAGCTCCGACCTAAAATCTTGTAACCGCTCTAACTTTTGAACGAAGACAGATAGGAACAAGCCGATTCTTTCACTGAATTTGTCTCACTCTTAGCTTTCAAACGAGCTATAGCACGACAAAATCCGTCCACTGGAAGCCAAAATCGAAGCGAGCTGTCCAGAGGGGGGGACGTCAGCGAAAATTTTTCTCTCCGATTGCGTTCAAATTCACCATACCGATGCAGAATTTCACGCTGAATCCGAATCTGGCCTCCGTTTTCTCATCCGATGCTTCGTTTGGGCTCTACACACAAAAACGTCCCAAATTCTAACTCTGTCGTTTTTTCGAAAAATGTTGAAAATTTTTTCTCGCCGATTGACTTGAAACTCACCATACAGATAGAGAATTTCACGCTGATTCCAAATCTGAAATCCGTTTTCCAATCCGATGCTTCGTTTTGAAGCTAGAGCCCAAAACGTCCCAAATTCTAACTCTGTCGTTTTTCGCCAATGTCCCAAAATCTTAAATGGCGTCTCACATCTAAACGAAGACAGATAGGAACAAGCCGATTCTTTCACTGAATTTGTCTCACTCTTAGCTTTCAAACGAGCTATCGCACGACAAAATCCGTCCACTGGAAGCCAAAATCGAAGCAAGCTGTCCAGAGGGGGGGGACGTCAGTGAAATTTCAAAATTTGATGAAAAATGTTTTGGTGACGGTCCCAGGTCGAAATTCCACACTTTGGAAAATTTTCAAAATTTTACCCATACAAAGTCACTCTGACACTTAGGATTTTTTCAGGTGAGCGAGCTCCGACCTAAAATCTTGTAACCGCTCTAACTTTTGAACGAAGACAGATAGGAACAAGCCGATTCTTTCACTGAATTTGTCTCACTCTTAGCTTTCAAACGAGCTATCGCACGACAAAATCCGTCCACTGGAAGCCAAAATCGAAGCGAGCTGTCCAGAGGGGGGGGACGTCAGCGAAAATTTTTTCTCGCCGATGGCGTTGAAATTCACCATTCCGATCTAGAATTTCACGCTGAATCCGAATCTGGCCTCCGTTTTCTCATCCGATGCTTCGTTTGGGCGCTACACACCAAAACGTCCCAACTTCTAACTCTGTCGTTTTTTCGAAAAATGTTGAAAATTTTTTCTCTCCGATTGACTTGAAACTCACCATACAGATAGAGAATTTCACGCTGATTCCAAATCTGAAATCCGTTTTCCAATCCGATGCTTCGTTTTGAAGCTAGAGCCCAAACGTCCCAAATTCTAACTCTGTCGTTTTTCGCCAATGTCCCAAAATCTTAAATGGCGTCTCACATCTAAACGAAGACAGATAGGAACAAGCCGATTCTTTCACTGAATTTGTCTCACTCTTAGCTTTCAAACGAGCTATCGCACGACAAAATCCGTCCACTGGAAGCCAAAATCGAAGCAAGCTGTCCAGAGGGGGGGGACGTCAGTGAAATTTCAAAATTTGATGAAAAATGTTTTGGTGACGGTCCCAGGTCGAAATTCCACACTTTGGAAAATTTTCAAAATTTTACCCATACAAAGTCACTCTGACACTTAGGATTTTTTCAGGTGAGCGAGCTCCGACCTAAAATCTTGTAACCGCTCTAACTTTTGAACGAAGACAGATAGGAACAAGCCGATTCTTTCACTGAATTTGTCTCACTCTTAGCTTTCAAACGAGCTATCGCACGACAAAATCCGTCCACTGGAAGCCAAAATCGAAGCAAGCTGTCCAGAGGGGGGGGGACGTCAGTGAAATTTCAAAATTTGATGAAAAATGTTTTGGTGACGGTCCCAGGTCGAAATTCCACACTTTGGAAAATTTTCAAAATTTTACCCATACAAAGTCACTCTGACACTTAGGATTTTTTCAGGTGAGCGAGCTCCGACCTAAAATCTTGTAACCGCTCTAACTTTTGAACGAAGACAGATAGGAACAAGCCGTTTCTTTCACTGAATTTGTCTCACTCTTAGCTTTCAAACGAGCTAACGCACGACAAAATCCGTCCACTGGAAGCCAAAATCGAAGCGAGCTCTCCCGAGGGGGGGGGACGTCAGCGAAAATTTTTCTCTCCGATTGCGTTCAAATTCACCATACCGATGCAGAATTTCACGCTGAATCCGAATCTGGCCTCCGTTTTCTCATCCGATGCTTCGTTTGGGCTCTACAGACCAAAACGTCCCAAATTTTAACTCTGTCGTTTTTTCGAAAAATGTTGAAAATTTTTTCTCTCCGATTGACTTGAAACTCACCATACAGATAAAGAATTTCACGCTGATTCCAAATCTGAAATCCGTTTTCCAATCCGATGCTTCGTTTTGAAGCTAGAGCCCAAAACGTCCCAAATTCTAACTCTGTCGTTTTTCGCCAATGTCCCAAAATCTTAAATGGCGTCTCACATCTAAACGAAGACAGATAGGAACAAGCCGATTCTTTCACTGAATTTGTCTCACTCTTAGCTTTCAAACGAGCTATCGCACGACAAAATCCGTCCACTGGAAGCCAAAATCGAAGCAAGCTGTCCAGAGGGGGGGGGACGTCAGTGAAATTTCAAAATTTGATGAAAAATGTTTTGGTGACGGTCCCAGGTCGAAATTCCACACTTTGGAAAATTTTCAAAATTTTACCATACAAAGTCACTCTGACACTTAGGATTTTTTCAGGTAAGCGAGCTCCGACCTAAAATCTTGTAACCGCTCTAACTTTTGAACGAAGACAGATAGGAACAAGCCGATTCTTTCACTGAATTTGTCTCACTCTTAGCTTTCAAACGAGCTATCGCACGACAAAATCCGTCCACTGGAAGCCAAAATCGAAGCAAGCTGTCCAGAGGGGGGGGGGACGTCAGTGAAATTTCAAAATTTGATGAAAAATGTTTTGGTGACGGTCCCAGGTCGAAATTCCACACTTTGGAAAATTTTCAAAATTTTACCCATACAAAGTCACTCTGACACTTAGGATTTTTTCAGGTGAGCGAGCTCCGACCTAAAATCTTGTAACCGCTCTAACTTTTGAACGAAGACAGATAGGAACAAGCCGATTCTTTCACTGAATTTGTCTCACTCTTAGCTTTCAAACGAGCTATCGCACGACAAAATCCGTCCACTGGAAGCCAAAATCGAAGCGAGCTGTCCAGAGGGGGGGGGGACGTCAGCGAAAATTTTTCTCTCCGATTGACTTGAAACTCACCATTTCCATGTAGAATTTGACGCTGAATCCGAATCTGGCCTCCGTTTTCCCATCCGATGCTTCGTTTTGGCTCTACAGTAGGCAGCCATCGCAAAAATTCTAACTCTGTCGTTTTTTCGAAAAATGTTGAAAATTTTTTCTCTCCGATTGACTTGAAACTCACCATACAGATAAAGAATTTCACGCTGATTCCAAATCTGAAATCCGTTTTCCAATCCGATGCTTCGTTTTGAAGCTAGAGCCCAAAACGTCCCAAATTCTAACTCTGTCGTTTTTCGCCAATGTCCCAAAATCTTAAATGGTGTCTCACATCTAAACGAAGACAGATAGGAACAAGCCGATTCTTTCACTGAATTTGTCTCACTCTTAGCTTTCAAACGAGCTATCGCACGACAAAATCCGTCCACTGGAAGCCAAAATCGAAGCAAGCTGTCCAGAGGGGGGGGACGTCAGTGAAATTTCAAAATTTGATGAAAAATGTTTTGGTGGCGGTCCCAGGTCGAAATTCCACACTTTGGAAAATTTTCAAAATTTTACCCATACAAAGTCACTCTGACACTTAGGATTTTTTCAGGTGAGCGAGCTCCGACCTAAAATCTTGTAACCGCTCTAACTTTTGAACGAAGACAGATAGGAACAAGCCGATTCTTTCACTGAATTTGTCTCACTCTTAGCTTTCAAACGAGCTATCGCACGACAAAATCCGTCCACTGGAAGCCAAAATCGAAGCAAGCTGTCCAGAGGGGGGGGACGTCAGTGAAATTTCAAAATTTGATGAAAAATGTTTTGGTGACGGTCCCAGGTCGAAATTCCACACTTTGGAAAATTTTCAAAATTTTACCCATACAAAGTCACTCTGACACTTAGGATTTTTTCAGGTGAGCGAGCTCCGACCTAAAATCTTGTAACCGCTCTAACTTTTGAACGAAGACAGATAGGAACAAGCCGATTCTTTCAGTGAATTTGTCTCACTCTTAGCTTTCAAACGAGCTATCGCACGACAAAATCCGTCCACTGGAAGCCAAAATCGAAGCAAGCTGTCCAGAGGGGGGGGGGACGTCAGTGAAATTTTTTCTCTCAGATTGAGCTGGAAATACACCATTTCCATGTAGAATTTGACGCTGAATCCGAATCTGGCCTCCGTTTTCCCATCCGATGCTTCGTTTTGGCTCTACAGTAGGCAGCCATCGCAAAAATTCTAACTCTGTCGTTTTTTCGAAAAATGTTGAAAATTTTTTCTCTCCGATTGACTTGAAACTCACCATACAGATAAAGAATTTCACGCTGATTCCAAATCTGAAATCCGTTTTCCAATCCGATGCTTCGTTTTGAAGCTACAGCCCAAAACGTCCCAAATTCTAACTCTGTCGTTTTTCGCCAATGTCCCAAAATCTTAAATGGCGTCTCACATCTAAACGAAGACAGATAGGAACAAGCCGATTCTTTCACTGAATTTGTCTCACTCTTTGCTTTCAAACGAGCTATCGCACGACAAAATCCGTCCACTGGAAGCCAAAATCGAAGCAAGCTGTCCAGAGGGGGGGGGACGTCAGTGAAATTTCAAAATTTGATGAAAAATGTTTTGGTGACGGTCCAAGGTCGAAATTCCACACTTTGGAAAATTTTCAAAATTTTACCCATACAAAGTCACTCTGACACTTAGGATTTTTTCAGGTGAGCGAGCTCCGACCTAAAATCTTGTAACCGCTCTAACTTTTGAACGAAGACAGATAGGAACAAGCCGATTCTTTCACTGAATTTGTCTCACTCTTAGCTTTCAAACGAGCTATCGCACGACAAAATCCGTCCACTGGAAGCCAAAATCGAAGCAAGCTGTCCAGAGGGGGGGGACGTCAGCGAAAATTTTTCTCTCCGATTGACTTGAAACTCACCATACCGATGTAGAATTTCACGCTGAATCCGAATCTGGCCTCCGTTTTCTCATCCGATGGTTCGTTTTGGCGCTACACACCAAAACGTCCCAAATTCTAACTCTGTCGTTTTTTCGAAAAATGTTGAAAATTTTTTCTCTCCGATTGACTTGAAACTCACCATACAGATAAAGAATTTCACGCTGATTCCAAATCTGAAATCCGTTTTCCAATCCGATGCTTCGTTTTGAAGCTAGAGCCCAAAACGTCCCAAATTCTAACTCTGTCGTTTTTCGCCAATGTCCCAAAATCTTAAATGGCGTCTCACATCTAAACGAAGACAGATAGGAACAAGCCGATTCTTTCACTGAATTTGTCTCACTCTTAGCTTTCAAACGAGCTATCGCACGACAAAATCCGTCCACTGGAAGCCAAAATCGAAGCAAGCTGTCCAGAGGGGGGGGACGTCAGTGAAATTTCAAAATTTGATGAAAAATGTTTTGGTGACGGTCCCAGGTCGAAATTCCACACTTTGGAAAATTTTCAAAATTTTACCCATACAAAGTCACTCTGACACTTAGGATTTTTTCAGGTGAGCGAGCTCCGACCTAAAATCTTGTAACCGCTCTAACTTTTGAACGAAGACAGATAGGAACAAGCCGATTCTTTCACTGAATTTGTCTCACTCTTAGCTTTCAAACGAGCTATCGCACGACAAAATCCGTCCACTGGAAGCCAAAATCGAAGCAAGCTGTCCAGAGGGGGGGGGACGTCAGTGAAATTTCAAAATTTGATGAAAAATGTTTTGGTGACGGTCCCAGGTCGAAATTCCACACTTTGGAAAATTTTCAAAATTTTACCCATACAAAGTCACTCTGACACTTAGGATTTTTTCAGGTGAGCGAGCTCCGACCTAAAATCTTGTAACCGCTCTAACTTTTGAACGAAGACAGATAGGAACAAGCCGATTCTTTCACTGAATTTGTCTCACTCTTAGCTTTCAAACGAGCTATCGCACGACAAAATCCGTCCACTGGAAGCCAAAATCGAAGCGAGCTGTCCAGAGGGGGGGACGTCAGCGAAAATTTTTTCTATCCGATTGAGCTGGAAATACACCATTTCCATGTAGAATTTCACGCTGAATCCGAATCTGGCCTCCGTTTTCCCATCCGATGCTTCGTTTGGGCGCTACACACCAAAACGTCCCAAATTCTAACTCTGTCGTTTTTTCGAAAAATGTTGAAAATTTTTTCTCGCCGATTGACTTGAAACTCACCATACAGATAAAGAATTTCACGCTGATTCCAAATCTGAAATCCGTTTTCCAATCCGATGCTTCGTTTTGAAGCTAGAGCCCAAAACGTCCCAAATTCTAACTCTGTCGTTTTTCGCCAATGTCCCAAAATCTTAAATGGCGTCTCACATCTAAACGAAGACAGATAGGAACAAGCCGATTCTTTCACTGAATTTGTCTCACTCTTAGCTTTCAAACGAGCTATCGCACGACAAAATCCGTCCACTGGAAGCCAAAATCGAAGCAAGCTGTCCAGAGGGGGGGGGACGTCAGTGAAATTTCAAAATTTGATGAAAAATGTTTTGGTGACGGTCCCAGGTCGAAATTCCACACTTTGGAAAATTTTCAAAATTTTACCCATACAAAGTCACTCTGACACTTAGGATTTTTTCAGGTGAGCGAGCTCCGACCTAAAATCTTGTAAACGCTCTAACTTTTGAACGAAGACAGATAGGAACAAGCCGATTCTTTCACTGAATTTGTCTCACTCTTAGCTTTCAAACGAGCTATCGCACGACAAAATCCGTCCACTGGAAGCCAAAATCGAAGCAAGCTGTCCAGAGGGGGGGGACGTCAGTGAAATTTCAAAATTTGATGAAAAATGTTTTGGTGGCGGTCCCAGGTCGAAATTCCACACTTTGGAAAATTTTCAAAATTTTACCCATACAAAGTCACTCTGACACTTAGGATTTTTTCAGGTGAGCGAGCTCCGACCTAAAATCTTGTAACCGCTCTAACTTTTGAACGAAGACAGATAGGAACAAGCCGATTCTTTCACTGAATTTGTCTCACTCTTAGCTTTCAAACGAGCTATCGCACGACAAAATCCGTCCACTGGAAGCCAAAATCGAAGCGAGCTGTCCAGAGGGGGGGGACGTCAGGGTCATCCCTTTCCAACAGCTTCCATCCAGTCATGTCCGGGTCCAGACAGCTCTGTGGCTGTGCGGGCAGTCTTCAGCGATCTTCCGTCTCATTCCAGCCTCCCATTGTACCCTCAAGGTCAGTTCACCCTTTCAGTGGGTCAGTCTTTGCGTCACTGTCTGTTACAGCTGCCAGCGCCGCGTCCTGGGGCCTGCGCCAGTCAGTCGTTTTGGGGTTGCGTGCCTGCGCTCCCCCCCAGCATGGGGGCTGGGCTGTCAGCGGCGCGGCCCGGGGGGGGGCCCTGCCAGGCATGCACCTTCGTCGGCATGCGATCGGCGCCGGCCCTGCGCCGGACGGAGGGCCGGCGCGCATTTCCCGCCATTGCCGGGCTGTCGGCATTCACCAGTGGCGGGACGGCGCCGGGGGTGGAGTGGGTCTCCTGGGGGGGGGCCCGCAGGGGGCCAGCTTAGATAGGGGGGTCCACCACACCCTTTGCGCTCCTGCAGGTCCTTTCTCATCGTCCGTCACTCGGTGGAGGGGCAGTGGCCCTCCGGCCGGCGTTGGGCTTCTCCATCCTGCAGCCCTCCCCCCAGATGGCAGGGTGTCTCATCAGGCAGCCGGTCAGTCCCCTCACCGTCAGTCCTCTCTCACGGGTCCAGTGCCAGCTCCGTCAGGTGTCCTCTTGTCTTCCGCCTGTCGTTCTTCCGCTCTCCCATGTCGTTAGTGGGATCGCTGTCTCCTCGCAGTCACCATCCAGTGTCACCCGCGCGTGTCAGGTTCCTTGTCCCACGGCCATCCTCAATTGCACACCCCCCAGTCCGGGGCTGCTCGGGTCGGTCCGTACCGCGCGCCCCTGCAGAGGTCGGCCGCGCGCGCCAGCCAGCGCTTCCCGCGGAGGGCTATTGCATCCCCGGCCCAACCTCGGCTGCCTGCAGCCAGCGGTGTCGCCGGGTCTCCGCCAGGCTTCGCTGCCCCCGTCGTCATTCCCAGGCGGCTCGAGTCGGCAGCAAGCCCAACGGCCAGGGTCCGTCCCAGTCAGGGCAATGTGTCGTGTCCGCTCAGCCCAGGGCCCAGAAAGCGTCAGCAGCGCGCCGGCCGGCGGGCATTCCGGTCCGCTGGATGGGCTCCCCACTCTTTTCGCCCCGGCAGTCGGGACGAAGTTCGGTCCAGGTGTCGCCCATCCCACGGGCCTGCTGGTGTGCCCACACGCGTCCCAGCAGTCTTGCCAGCGTCCAGCCGCAGCCCCGGTTAGGGCAGCCGCTGCGGCCGCGCCGCGGCCTGCCGCCTCAGTGCACTGTCAGGGGTGGGGCTGGGCCTTTCCATGAGGGCCCTAGGCAGGTGCTCAGGTGGCCCTGCACAGCCTTCAGCCTGCGGACGAAAGGGGCCCGGCGGGGGGGACGGGTCGCTAGCCACGCTGCGGGGCGCTGGTTGCGGCTGACGCCTCGCTCTGGATTGTGGGGGGGCCCGCACGCAAGGGCGGACTAATGGCGCAAGGGGCCGGGCAGCGCTGTCCTAGCCGAGTCGCGCAGCAAGGGGGGGCGCTGGTGGGGCGCGGCAGAGCGGCGGCATCCAGCGGGCCAGGCTTCGCGACTGCCGCATGGACCTGGGCCGACACTTGCGGGCTCGCGCATGCCCGTGTCTGTGTGCGGGGCACGGCCATTCCGCGCCCGCGCATAGAATAGGTGCCCTCCCTAGCGCCGGGCCGTGCACGCGTCCAGCCGCAGCCCGGTTCGCGCACTATGGGGTGTCGATTTGTCCCTGGCAGCCTCCACTGTCCCAATTCACCCATTTTCTCCCCAGTCGCCTGTTGGTCTGCGCTTCCACCATTCGTCTTAGTGTAGGTCCTCCGTCAGTCTCACTCGGTCAGCGGCTCCTTCGCAGGTCATCTCTCCGTTGTGTCCCTCAGGTCCAAATGATTTCTCTCACAGTTCAAACCCTGGTTCAGTCGCCCTCTCTCACGTTCGTCCATGGCCCGGGTCAGAGCCCCATTTCACCTTTCAGCGAAAATTTTTTCTCTCCGATTGACTTGAAACTCACCATACCGATGCAGAATTTCACGCTGAATCCGAATCTGGCCTCCGTTTTCTCATCCGATGCTTCGTTTGGGCGCTACACACCAAAACGTCCCAAATTCTATCTCTGTCGTTTTTTCGAAAAATGTTGAAAATTTTTTCTCTCCGATTGACTTGAAACTCACCATACAGATAAAGAATTTCACGCTGATTCCAAATCTGAAATCCGTTTTCCAATCCGATGCTTCGTTTTGAAGCTAGAGCCCAAAACGTCCCAAATTCTAACTCTGTCGTTTTTCGCCAATGTCCCAAAATCTTAAATGGCGTCTCACATCTAAACGAAGACAGATAGGAACAAGCCGATTCTTTCACTGAATTTGTCTCACTCTTAGCTTTCAAACGAGCTATGGCACGACAAAATCCGTCCACTGGAAGCCAAAATCGAAGCAAGCTGTCCAGAGGGGGGGGACGTCAGTGAAATTTCAAAATTTGATGAAAAATGTTTTGGTGACGGTCCCAGGTCGAAATTCCACACTTTGGAAAATTTTCAAAATTTTACCCATACAAAGTCACTCTGACACTTAGGATTTTTTCAGGTGAGCGAGCTCCGACCTAAAATCTTGTAACCGCTCTAACTTTTGAACGAAGACAGATAGGAACAAGCCGATTCTTTCACTGAATTTGTCTCACTCTTAGCTTTCAAACGAGCTATGGCACGACAAAATCCGTCCACTGGAAGCCAAAATCGAAGCGAGCTGTCCAGAGGGGGGGGAGTCAGCGAAAATTTTTCTCTCCGATTGACTTGAAACTCACCATACCGATGCGGAATTTCACGCTGAATCCGAATCTGGCCTCCGTTTTCCCATCCGATGGTTCGTTTGGGCGCCACACACCAAAACGTCCCAAATTCTAACTCTGTCGTTTTTTCGAAAAATGTTGAAAATTTTTTGTCGCCGATTGACTTGAAACTCACCATACAGATAAAGAATTTCACGCTGATTCCAAATCTGAAATCCGTTTTCCAATCCGATGCTTCGTTTTTGAAGCTAGAGCCCAAAACGTCCCAAATTCTAACTCTGTCGTTTTTCGCCAATGTCCCAAAATCTTAAATGGCGTCTCACATCTAAACGAAGACAGATAGGAACAAGCCGATTCTTTCACTGAATTTGTCTCACTCTTAGCTTTCAAACGAGCTATGGCACGACCAAATCCGTCCACTGGAAGCCAAAATCGAAGCAAGCTGTCCAGAGGGGGGGGACGTCAGTGAAATTTCAAAATTTGATGAAAAATGTTTTGGTGACGGTCCCAGGTCGAAATTCCACACTTTGGAAAATTTTCAAAATTTTACCCATACAAAGTCACTCTGACACTTAGGATTTTTTCAGGTGAGCGAGCTCCGACCTAAAATCTTGTAACCGCTCTAACTTTTGAATGAAGACAGATAGGAACAAGCCGTTTCTTTCACTGAATTTGTCTCACTCTTAGCTTTCAAACGAGCTATCGCACGACAAAATCCGTCCACTGGAAGCCAAAATCGAAGCAAGCTGTCCAGAGGGGGGGGGACGTCAGTGAAATTTCAAAATTTGATGAAAAATGTTTTGGTGACGGTCCCAGGTCGAAATTCCACACTTTGGAAAATTTTCAAAATTTTACCCATACAAAGTCACTCTGACACTTAGGATTTTTTCAGGTGAGCGAGCTCCGACCTAAAATCTTGTAACCGCTCTAACTTTTGAACGAAGACAGATAGGAACAAGCCGATTCTTTCACTGAATTTGTCTCACTCTTAGCTTTCAAACGAGCTATGGCACGACAAAATCCGTCCACTGGAAGCCAAAATCGAAGCGAGCTGTCCAGAGGGGGGGGAGTCAGCGAAAATTTTTCTCTCCGATTGACTTGAAACTCACCATACCGATGCGGAATTTCACGCTGAATCCGAATCTGGCCTCCGTTTTCCCATCCGATGGTTCGTTTGGGCGCCACACACCAAAACGTCCCAAATTCTAACTCTGTCGTTTTTTCGAAAAATGTTGAAAATTTTTTGTCGCCGATTGACTTGAAACTCACCATACAGATAAAGAATTTCACGCTGATTCCAAATCTGAAATCCGTTTTCCAATCCGATGCTTCTTTTTGAAGCTAGAGCCCAAAACGTCCCAAATTCTAACTCTGTCGTTTTTCGCCAATGTCCCAAAATCTTAAATGGCGTCTCACATCTAAACGAAGACAGATAGGAACAAGCCGATTCTTTCACTGAATTTGTCTCACTCTTAGCTTTCAAACGAGCTATGGCACGACAAAATCCGTCCACTGGAAGCCAAAATCGAAGCAAGCTGTCCAGAGGGGGGGGGACGTCAGTGAAATTTCAAAATTTGATGAAAAATGTTTTGGTGACGGTCCCAGGTCGAAATTCCACACTTTGGAAAATTTTCAAAATTTTACCCATACAAAGTCACTCTGACACTTAGGATTTTTTCAGGTAAGCGAGCTCCGACCTAAAATCTTGTAACCGCTCTAACTTTTGAACGAAGACAGATAGGAACAAGGCGATTCTTTCACTGAATTTGTCTCACTCTTAGCTTTCAAACGAGCTATGGCACGACTAAATCCGTCCACTGGAAGCCAAAATCGAAGCGAGCTGTCCAGAGGGGGGGGACGTCAGCGAAAATTTTTCTCTCCGATTGACTTGAAACTCACCATACCGATGCGGAATTTCACGCTGAATCCGAATCTGGCCTCCGTTTTCCCATCCGATGGTTCGTTTGGGCGCCACACACCAAAACGTCCCAAATTCTAACTCTGTCGTTTTTTCGAAAAATGTTGAAAATTTTTTGTCGCCGATTGACTTGAAACTCACCATACAGATAAAGAATTTCACGCTGATTCCAAATCTGAAATCCGTTTTCCAATCCGATGCTTCGTTTTTGAAGCTAGAGCCCAAAACGTCCCAAATTCTAACTCTGTCGTTTTTCGCCAATGTCCCAAAATCTTAAATGGCGTCTCACATCTAAACGAAGACAGATAGGAACAAGCCGATTCTTTCACTGAATTTGTCTCACTCTTAGCTTTCAAACGAGCTATGGCACGACCAAATCCGTCCACTGGAAGCCAAAATCGAAGCAAGCTGTCCAGAGGGGGGGGACGTCAGTGAAATTTCAAAATTTGATGAAAAATGTTTTGGTGACGGTCCCAGGTCGAAATTCCACACTTTGGAAAATTTTCAAAATTTTACCATACAAAGTCACTCTGACACTTAGGATTTTTTCAGGTAAGCGAGCTCGACCTAAAATCTTGTAACCGCTCTAACTTTTGAATGAAGACAGATAGGAACAAGCCGTTTCTTTCACTGAATTTGTCTCACTCTTAGCTTTCAAACGAGCTATCGCACGACAAAATCCGTCCACTGGAAGCCAAAATCGAAGCAAGCTGTCCAGAGGGGGGGGACGTCAGTGAAATTTCAAAATTTGATGAAAAATGTTTTGGTGACGGTCCCAGGTCGAAATTCCACACTTTGGAAAATTTTCAAAATTTTACCCATACAAAGTCACTCTAACACTTAGGATTTTTTCAGGTGAGCGAGCTCCGACCTAAAATCTTGTAACCGCTCTAACTTTTGAATGAAGACAGATAGGAACAAGCCGTTTCTTTCACTGAATTTGTCTCACTCTTAGCTTTCAAACGAGCTATCGCACGACAAAATCCGTCCACTGGAAGCCAAAATCGAAGCAAGCTGTCCAGAGGGGGGGGGACGTCAGTGAAATTTCAAAATTTGATGAAAAATGTTTTGGTGACGGTCCCAGGTCGAAATTCCACACTTTGGAAAATTTTCAAAATTTTACCCATACAAAGTCACTCTGACACTTAGGATTTTTTCAGGTGAGCGAGCTCCGACCTAAAATCTTGTAACCGCTCTAACTTTTGAACGAAGACAGATAGGAACAAGCCGATTCTTTCACTGAATTTGTCTCACTCTTAGCTTTCAAACGAGCTATGGCACGACAAAATCCGTCCACTGGAAGCCAAAATCGAAGCGAGCTGTCCAGAGGGGGGGGGAGTCAGCGAAAATTTTTCTCTCCGATTGACTTGAAACTCACCATACCGATGCGGAATTTCACGCTGAATCCGAATCTGGCCTCCGTTTTCCCATCCGATGGTTCGTTTGGGCGCCACACACCAAAACGTCCCAAATTCTAACTCTGTCGTTTTTTTCGAAAAATGTTGAAAATTTTTTGTCGCCGATTGACTTGAAACTCACCATACAGATAAAGAATTTCACGCTGATTCCAAATCTGAAATCCGTTTTCCAATCCGATGCTTCGTTTTTGAAGCTAGAGCCCAAAACGTCCCAAATTCTAACTCTGTCGTTTTTCGCCAATGTCCCAAAATCTTAAATGGCGTCTCACATCTAAACGAAGACAGATAGGAACAAGCCGATTCTTTCACTGAATTTGTCTCACTCTTAGCTTTCAAACGAGCTATGGCACGACCAAATCCGTCCACTGGAAGCCAAAATCGAAGCAAGCTGTCCAGAGGGGGGGGACGTCAGTGAAATTTCAAAATTTGATGAAAAATGTTTTGGTGACGGTCCCAGGTCGAAATTCCACACTTTGGAAAATTTTCAAAATTTTACCCATACAAAGTCACTCTAACACTTAGGATTTTTTCAGGTGAGCGAGCTCCGACCTAAAATCTTGTAACCGCTCTAACTTTTGAATGAAGACAGATAGGAACAAGCCGTTTCTTTCACTGAATTTGTCTCACTCTTAGCTTTCAAACGAGCTATCGCACGACAAAATCCGTCCACTGGAAGCCAAAATCGAAGCAAGCTGTCCAGAGGGGGGGGACGTCAGTGAAATTTCAAAATTTGATGAAAAATGTTTTGGTGACGGTCCCAGGTCGAAATTCCACACTTTGGAAAATTTTCAAAATTTTACCCATACAAAGTCACTCTGACACTTAGGATTTTTTCAGGTGAGCGAGCTCCGACCTAAAATCTTGTAACCGCTCTAACTTTTGAACGAAGACAGATAGGAATAAGCCGATTGTTTCACTGAATTTGTCTCACTCTTAGCTTTCAAACGAGCTATGGCACGACAAAATCCGTCCACTGGAAGCCAAAATCGAAGCAAGCTGTCCAGAGGGGGAGGGGGGTTCAGCGAAAATTTTTCTCTCCGATTGACTTGAAACTCACCATACCGATGCGGAATTTCACGCTGAATCCGAATCTGGCCTCCGTTTTCCCATCCGATGGTTCGTTTGGGCGCCACACACCAAAACGTCCCAAATTCTAACTCTGTCGTTTTTTCGAAAAATGTTGAAAATTTTTTGTCGCCGATTGACTTGAAACTCACCATACAGATAAAGAATTTCACGCTGATTCCAAATCTGAAATCCGTTTTCCAATCCGATGCTTCTTTTTGAAGCTAGAGCCCAAAACGTCCCAAATTCTAACTCTGTCGTTTTTCGCCAATGTCCCAAAATCTTAAATGGCGTCTCACATCTAAACGAAGACAGATAGGAACAAGCCGATTCTTTCACTGAATTTGTCTCACTCTTAGCTTTCAAACGAGCTATGGCACGACCAAATCCGTCCACTGGAAGCCAAAATCGAAGCAAGCTGTTCAGAGGGGGGGACGTCAGTGAAATTTCAAAATTTGATGAAAAATGTTTTGGTGACGGTCCCAGGTCGAAATTCCACACTTTGGAAAATTTTCAAAATTTTACCCATACAAAGTCACTCTAACACTTAGGATTTTTTCAGGTGAGCGAGCTCCGACCTAAAATCTTGTAACCGCTCTAACTTTTGAACGAAGACAGATAGGAACAAGCCGATTCTTTCACTGAATTTGTCTCACTCTTAGCTTTCAAACGAGCTATGGCACGACAAAATCCGTCCACTGGAAGCCAAAATCGAAGCGAGCTGTCCAGAGGGGGGGGGAGTCAGCGAAAATTTTTCTCTCCGATTGACTTGAAACTCACCATACCGATGCGGAATTTCACGCTGAATCCGAATCTGGCCTCCGTTTTCCCATCCGATGGTTCGTTTGGGCGCCACACACCAAAACGTCCCAAATTCTAACTCTGTCGTTTTTTCGAAAAATGTTGAAAATTTTTTGTCGCCGATTGACTTGAAACTCACCATACAGATAAAGAATTTCACGCTGATTCCAAATCTGAAATCCGTTTTCCAATCCGATGCTTCGTTTTTGAAGCTAGAGCCCAAAACGTCCCAAATTCTAACTCTGTCGTTTTTCGCCAATGTCCCAAAATCTTAAATGGCGTCTCACATCTAAACGAAGACAGATAGGAACAAGCCGATTCTTTCACTGAATTTGTCTCACTCTTAGCTTTCAAACGAGCTATGGCACGACAAAATCCGTCCACTGGAAGCCAAAATCGAAGCAAGCTGTCCAGAGGGGGGGGACGTCAGTGAAATTTCAAAATTTGATGAAAAATGTTTTGGTGACGGTCCCAGGTCGAAATTCCACACTTTGGAAAATTTTCAAAATTTTACCCATACAAAGTCAATCTAACACTTAGGATTTTTTCAGGTGAGCGAGCTCCGACCTAAAATCTTGTAACCGCTCTAACTTTTGAACGAAGACAGATAGGAACAAGCCGATTCTTTCACTGAATTTGTCTCACTCTTAGCTTTCAAACGAGCTATGGCACGACAAAATCCGTCCACTGGAAGCCAAAATCGAAGCGAGCTGTCCAGAGGGGGGGGGAGTCAGCGAAAATTTTTCTCTCCGATTGACTTGAAACTCACCATACCGATGCGGAATTTCACGCTGAATCCGAATCTGGCCTCCGTTTTCCCATCCGATGGTTCGTTTGGGCGCCACACACCAAAACGTCCCAAATTCTAACTCTGTCGTTTTTTCGAAAAATGTTGAAAATTTTTTGTCGCCGATTGACTTGAAACTCACCATACAGATAAAGAATTTCACGCTGATTCCAAATCTGAAATCCGTTTTCCAATCCGATGCTTCGTTTTTGAAGCTAGAGCCCAAAACGTCCCAAATTCTAACTCTGTCGTTTTTCGCCAATGTCCCAAAATCTTAAATGGCGTCTCACATCTAAACGAAGACAGATAGGAACAAGCCGATTCTTTCACTGAATTTGTCTCACTCTTAGCTTTCAAACGAGCTATGGCACGACCAAATCCGTCCACTGGAAGCCAAAATCGAAGCAAGCTGTCCAGAGGGGGGGGACGTCAGTGAAATTTCAAAATTTGATGAAAAATGTTTTGGTGACGGTCCCAGGTCGAAATTCCACACTTTGGAAAATTTTCAAAATTTTACCCATACAAAGTCACTCTAACACTTAGGATTTTTTCAGGTGAGCGAGCTCCGACCTAAAATCTTGTAACCGCTCTAACTTTTGAATGAAGACAGATAGGAACAAGCCGTTTCTTTCACTGAATTTGTCTCACTCTTAGCTTTCAAACGAGCTATCGCACGACAAAATCCGTCCACTGGAAGCCAAAATCGAAGCAAGCTGTCCAGAGGGGGGGGACGTCAGTGAAATTTCAAAATTTGATGAAAAATGTTTTGGTGACGGTCCCAGGTCGAAATTCCACACTTTGGAAAATTTTCAAAATTTTACCCATACAAAGTCACTCTAACACTTAGGATTTTTTCAGGTGAGCGAGCTCCGACCTAAAATCTTGTAACCGCTCTAACTTTTGAATGAAGACAGATAGGAACAAGCCGTTTCTTTCACTGAATTTGTCTCACTCTTAGCTTTCAAACGAGCTATCGCACGACAAAATCCGTCCACTGGAAGCCAAAATCGAAGCAAGCTGTCCAGAGGGGGGGGGGACGTCAGTGAAATTTCAAAATTTGATGAAAAATGTTTTGGTGACGGTCCCAGGTCGAAATTCCACACTTTGGAAAATTTTCAAAATTTTACCCATACAAAGTCAATCTAACACTTAGGATTTTTTCAGGTGAGCGAGCTCCGACCTAAAATCTTGTAACCGCTCTAACTTTTGAACGAAGACAGATAGGAACAAGCCGATTCTTTCACTGAATTTGTCTCACTCTTAGCTTTCAAACGAGCTATGGCACGACAAAATCCGTCCACTGGAAGCCAAAATCGAAGCGAGCTGTCCAGAGGGGGGGGAGTCAGCGAAAATTTTTCTCTCCGATTGACTTGAAACTCACCATACCGATGCGGAATTTCACGCTGAATCCGAATCTGGCCTCCGTTTTCCCATCCGATGGTTCGTTTGGGCGCCACACACCAAAACGTCCCAAATTCTAACTCTGTCGTTTTTTCGAAAAATGTTGAAAATTTTTTGTCGCCGATTGACTTGAAACTCACCATACAGATAAAGAATTTCACGCTGATTCCAAATCTGAAATCCGTTTTCCAATCCGATGCTTCGTTTTTGAAGCTAGAGCCCAAAACGTCCCAAATTCTAACTCTGTCGTTTTTCGCCAATGTCCCAAAATCTTAAATGGCGTCTCACATCTAAACGAAGACAGATAGGAACAAGCCGATTCTTTCACTGAATTTGTCTCACTCTTAGCTTTCAAACGAGCTATGGCACGACCAAATCCGTCCACTGGAAGCCAAAATCGAAGCAAGCTGTCCAGAGGGGGGGGACGTCAGTGAAATTTCAAAATTTGATGAAAAATGTTTTGGTGACGGTCCCAGGTCGAAATTCCACACTTTGGAAAATTTTCAAAATTTTACCCATACAAAGTCACTCTAACACTTAGGATTTTTTCAGGTGAGCGAGCTCCGACCTAAAATCTTGTAACCGCTCTAACTTTTGAATGAAGACAGATAGGAACAAGCCGTTTCTTTCACTGAATTTGTCTCACTCTTAGCTTTCAAACGAGCTATCGCACGACAAAATCCGTCCACTGGAAGCCAAAATCGAAGCAAGCTGTCCAGAGGGGGGGGACGTCAGTGAAATTTCAAAATTTGATGAAAAATGTTTTGGTGACGGTCCCAGGTCGAAATTCCACACTTTGGAAAATTTTCAAAATTTTACCCATACAAAGTCACTCTAACACTTAGGATTTTTTCAGGTGAGCGAGCTCCGACCTAAAATCTTGTAACCGCTCTAACTTTTGAATGAAGACAGATAGGAACAAGCCGTTTCTTTCACTGAATTTGTCTCACTCTTAGCTTTCAAACGAGCTATCGCACGACAAAATCCGTCCACTGGAAGCCAAAATCGAAGCAAGCTGTCCAGAGGGGGGGGACGTCAGTGAAATTTCAAAATTTGATGAAAAATGTTTTGGTGACGGTCCCAGGTCGAAATTCCACACTTTGGAAAATTTTCAAAATTTTACCCATACAAAGTCAATCTAACACTTAGGATTTTTTCAGGTGAGCGAGCTCCGACCTAAAATCTTGTAACCGCTCTAACTTTTGAACGAAGACAGATAGGAACAAGCCGATTCTTTCACTGAATTTGTCTCACTCTTAGCTTTCAAACGAGCTATGGCACGACAAAATCCGTCCACTGGAAGCCAAAATCGAAGCGAGCTGTCCAGAGGGGGGGGGAGTCAGCGAAAATTTTTCTCTCCGATTGACTTGAAACTCACCATACCGATGCGGAATTTCACACTGAATCCGAATCTGGCCTCCGTTTTCCCATCCGATGGTTCGTTTGGGCGCCACACACCAAAACGTCCCAAATTCTAACTCTGTCGTTTTTTCGAAAAATGTTGAAAATTTTTTGTCGCCGATTGACTTGAAACTCACCATACAGATAAAGAATTTCACGCTGATTCCAAATCTGAAATCCGTTTTCCAATCCGATGCTTCGTTTTTGAAGCTAGAGCCCAAAACGTCCCAAATTCTAACTCTGTCGTTTTTCGCCAATGTCCCAAAATCTTAAATGGCGTCTCACATCTAAACGAAGACAGATAGGAACAAGCCGATTCTTTCACTGAATTTGTCTCACTCTTAGCTTTCAAACGAGCTATGGCACGACCAAATCCGTCCACTGGAAGCCAAAATCGAAGCAAGCTGTCCAGAGGGGGGGGACGTCAGTGAAATTTCAAAATTTGATGAAAAATGTTTTGGTGACGGTCCCAGGTCGAAATTCCACACTTTGGAAAATTTTCAAAATTTTACCCATACAAAGTCACTCTAACACTTAGGATTTTTTCAGGTGAGCGAGCTCCGACCTAAAATCTTGTAACCGCTCTAACTTTTGAATGAAGACAGATAGGAACAAGCCGTTTCTTTCACTGAATTTGTCTCACTCTTAGCTTTCAAACGAGCTATCGCACGACAAAATCCGTCCACTGGAAGCCAAAATCGAAGCAAGCTGTCCAGAGGGGGGGGGGACGTCAGTGAAATTTCAAAATTTGATGAAAAATGTTTTGGTGACGGTCCCAGGTCGAAATTCCACACTTTGGAAAATTTTCAAAATTTTACCCATACAAAGTCACTCTGACACTTAGGATTTTTTCAGGTGAGCGAGCTCCGACCTAAAATCTTGTAACCGCTCTAACTTTTGAACGAAGACAGATAGGAACAAGCCGATTCTTTCACTGAATTTGTCTCACTCTTAGCTTTCAAACGAGCTATGGCACGACAAAATCCGTCCACTGGAAGCCAAAATCGAAGCGAGCTGTCCAGAGGGGGGGGGAGTCAGCGAAAATTTTTCTCTCCGATTGACTTGAAACTCACCATACCGATGCGGAATTTCACGCTGAATCCGAATCTGGCCTCCGTTTTCCCATCCGATGGTTCGTTTGGGCGCCACACACCAAAACGTCCCAAATTCTAACTCTGTCGTTTTTTCGAAAAATGTTGAAAATTTTTTGTCGCCGATTGACTTGAAACTCACCATACAGATAAAGAATTTCACGCTGATTCCAAATCTGAAATCCGTTTTCCAATCCGATGCTTCTTTTTGAAGCTAGAGCCCAAAACGTCCCAAATTCTAACTCTGTCGTTTTTCGCCAATGTCCCAAAATCTTAAATGGCGTCTCACATCTAAACGAAGACAGATAGGAACAAGCCGATTCTTTCACTGAATTTGTCTCACTCTTAGCTTTCAAACGAGCTATGGCACGACAAAATCCGTCCACTGGAAGCCAAAATCGAAGCAAGCTGTCCAGAGGGGGGGGACGTCAGTGAAATTTCAAAATTTGATGAAAAATGTTTTGGTGACGGTCCCAGGTCGAAATTCCACACTTTGGAAAATTTTCAAAATTTTACCCATACAAAGTCACTCTAACACTTAGGATTTTTTCAGGTGAGCGAGCTCCGACCTAAAATCTTGTAACCGCTCTAACTTTTGAATGAAGACAGATAGGAACAAGCCGTTTCTTTCACTGAATTTGTCTCACTCTTAGCTTTCAAACGAGCTATCGCACGACAAAATCCGTCCACTGGAAGCCAAAATCGAAGCAAGCTGTCCAGAGGGGGGGGACGTCAGTGAAATTTCAAAATTTGATGAAAAATGTTTTGGTGACGGTCCCAGGTCGAAATTCCACACTTTGGAAAATTTTCAAAATTTTACCCATACAAAGTCACTCTAACACTTAGGATTTTTTCAGGTGAGCGAGCTCCGACCTAAAATCTTGTAACCGCTCTAACTTTTGAATGAAGACAGATAGGAACAAGCCGTTTCTTTCACTGAATTTGTCTCACTCTTAGCTTTCAAACGAGCTATCGCACGACAAAATCCGTCCACTGGAAGCCAAAATCGAAGCAAGCTGTCCAGAGGGGGGGGACGTCAGTGAAATTTCAAAATTTGATGAAAAATGTTTTGGTGACGGTCCCAGGTCGAAATTCCACACTTTGGAAAATTTTCAAAATTTTACCCATACAAAGTCAATCTAACACTTAGGATTTTTTCAGGTGAGCGAGCTCCGACCTAAAATCTTGTAACCGCTCTAACTTTTGAACGAAGACAGATAGGAACAAGCCGATTCTTTCACTGAATTTGTCTCACTCTTAGCTTTCAAACGAGCTATGGCACGACAAAATCCGTCCACTGGAAGCCAAAATCGAAGCGAGCTGTCCAGAGGGGGGGGGGAGTCAGCGAAAATTTTTCTCTCCGATTGACTTGAAACTCACCATACCGATGCGGAATTTCACGCTGAATCCGAATCTGGCCTCCGTTTTCCCATCCGATGGTTCGTTTGGGCGCCACACACCAAAACGTCCCAAATTCTAACTCTGTCGTTTTTTCGAAAAATGTTGAAAATTTTTTGTCGCCGATTGACTTGAAACTCACCATACAGATAAAGAATTTCACGCTGATTCCAAATCTGAAATCCGTTTTCCAATCCGATGCTTCGTTTTTGAAGCTAGAGCCCAAAACGTCCCAAATTCTAACTCTGTCGTTTTTCGCCAATGTCCCAAAATCTTAAATGGCGTCTCACATCTAAACGAAGACAGATAGGAACAAGCCGATTCTTTCACTGAATTTGTCTCACTCTTAGCTTTCAAACGAGCTATGGCACGACCAAATCCGTCCACTGGAAGCCAAAATCGAAGCAAGCTGTCCAGAGGGGGGGGACGTCAGTGAAATTTCAAAATTTGATGAAAAATGTTTTGGTGACGGTCCCAGGTCGAAATTCCACACTTTGGAAAATTTTCAAAATTTTACCCATACAAAGTCACTCTAACACTTAGGATTTTTTCAGGTGAGCGAGCTCCGACCTAAAATCTTGTAACCGCTCTAACTTTTGAATGAAGACAGATAGGAACAAGCCGTTTCTTTCACTGAATTTGTCTCACTCTTAGCTTTCAAACGAGCTATCGCACGACAAAATCCGTCCACTGGAAGCCAAAATCGAAGCAAGCTGTCCAGAGGGGGGGGGACGTCAGTGAAATTTCAAAATTTGATGAAAAATGTTTTGGTGACGGTCCCAGGTCGAAATTCCACACTTTGGAAAATTTTCAAAATTTTACCCATACAAAGTCACTCTAACACTTAGGATTTTTTCAGGTGAGCGAGCTCCGACCTAAAATCTTGTAACCGCTCTAACTTTTGAATGAAGACAGATAGGAACAAGCCGTTTCTTTCACTGAATTTGTCTCACTCTTAGCTTTCAAACGAGCTATCGCACGACAAAATCCGTCCACTGGAAGCCAAAATCGAAGCAAGCTGTCCAGAGGGGGGGGACGTCAGTGAAATTTCAAAATTTGATGAAAAATGTTTTGGTGACGGTCCCAGGTCGAAATTCCACACTTTGGAAAATTTTCAAAATTTTACCCATACAAAGTCACTCTAACACTTAGGATTTTTTCAGGTGAGCGAGCTCCGACCTAAAATCTTGTAACCGCTCTAACTTTTGAACGAAGACAGATAGGAACAAGCCGATTCTTTCACTGAATTTGTCTCACTCTTAGCTTTCAAACGAGCTATGGCACGACAAAATCCGTCCACTGGAAGCCAAAATCGAAGCGAGCTGTCCAGAGGGGGGGGGAGTCAGCGAAAATTTTTCTCTCCGATTGACTTGAAACTCACCATACCGATGCGGAATTTCACACTGAATCCGAATCTGGCCTCCGTTTTCCCATCCGATGGTTCGTTTGGGCGCCACACACCAAAACGTCCCAAATTCTAACTCTGTCGTTTTTTCGAAAAATGTTGAAAATTTTTTGTCGCCGATTGACTTGAAACTCACCATACAGATAAAGAATTTCACGCTGATTCCAAATCTGAAATCCGTTTTCCAATCCGATGCTTCGTTTTTGAAGCTAGAGCCCAAAACGTCCCAAATTCTAACTCTGTCGTTTTTCGCCAATGTCCCAAAATCTTAAATGGCGTCTCACATCTAAACGAAGACAGATAGGAACAAGCCGATTCTTTCACTGAATTTGTCTCACTCTTAGCTTTCAAACGAGCTATGGCACGACCAAATCCGTCCACTGGAAGCCAAAATCGAAGCAAGCTGTCCAGAGGGGGGGGACGTCAGTGAAATTTCAAAATTTGATGAAAAATGTTTTGGTGACGGTCCCAGGTCGAAATTCCACACTTTGGAAAATTTTCAAAATTTTACCCATACAAAGTCACTCTAACACTTAGGATTTTTTCAGGTGAGCGAGCTCCGACCTAAAATCTTGTAACCGCTCTAACTTTTGAATGAAGACAGATAGGAACAAGCCGTTTCTTTCACTGAATTTGTCTCACTCTTAGCTTTCAAACGAGCTATCGCACGACAAAATCCGTCCACTGGAAGCCAAAATCGAAGCAAGCTGTCCAGAGGGGGGGGACGTCAGTGAAATTTCAAAATTTGATGAAAAATGTTTTGGTGACGGTCCCAGGTCGAAATTCCACACTTTGGAAAATTTTCAAAATTTTACCCATACAAAGTCACTCTGACACTTAGGATTTTTTCAGGTGAGCGAGCTCCGACCTAAAATCTTGTAACCGCTCTAACTTTTGAACGAAGACAGATAGGAACAAGCCGATTCTTTCACTGAATTTGTCTCACTCTTAGCTTTCAAACAAGCTATGGCACGACAAAATCCGTCCACTGGAAGCCAAAATCGAAGCGAGCTGTCCAGAGGGGGGGGAGTCAGCGAAAATTTTTCTCTCCGATTGACTTGAAACTCACCATACCGATGCGGAATTTCACGCTGAATCCGAATCTGGCCTCCGTTTTCCCATCCGATGGTTCGTTTGGGCGCCACACACCAAAACGTCCCAAATTCTAACTCTGTCGTTTTTTCGAAAAATGTTGAAAATTTTTTGTCGCCGATTGACTTGAAACTCACCATACAGATAAAGAATTTCACGCTGATTCCAAATCTGAAATCCGTTTTCCAATCCGATGCTTCTTTTTGAAGCTAGAGCCCAAAACGTCCCAAATTCTAACTCTGTCGTTTTTCGCCAATGTCCCAAAATCTTAAATGGCGTCTCACATCTAAACGAAGACAGATAGGAACAAGCCGATTCTTTCACTGAATTTGTCTCACTCTTAGCTTTCAAACGAGCTATGGCACGACCAAATCCGTCCACTGGAAGCCAAAATCGAAGCAAGCTGTCCAGAGGGGGGGGACGTCAGTGAAATTTCAAAATTTGATGAAAAATGTTTTGGTGACGGTCCCAGGTCGAAATTCCACACTTTGGAAAATTTTCAAAATTTTACCCATACAAAGTCACTCTGACACTTAGGATTTTTTCAGGTGAGCGAGCTCCGACCTAAAATCTTGTAACCGCTCTAACTTTTGAACGAAGACAGATAGGAACAAGCCGATTCTTTCACTGAATTTGTCTCACTCTTAGCTTTCAAACGAGCTATGGCACGACAAAATCCGTCCACTGGAAGCCAAAATCGAAGCGAGCTGTCCAGAGGGGGGGGAGTCAGCGAAAATTTTTCTCTCCGATTGACTTGAAACTCACCATACCGATGCGGAATTTCACGCTGAATCCGAATCTGGCCTCCGTTTTCCCATCCGATGGTTCGTTTGGGCGCCACACACCAAAACGTCCCAAATTCTAACTCTGTCGTTTTTTCGAAAAATGTTGAAAATTTTTTGTCGCCGATTGACTTGAAACTCACCATACAGATAAAGAATTTCACGCTGATTCCAAATCTGAAATCCGTTTTCCAATCCGATGCTTCTTTTTGAAGCTAGAGCCCAAAACGTCCCAAATTCTAACTCTGTCGTTTTTCGCCAATGTCCCAAAATCTTAAATGGCGTCTCACATCTAAACGAAGACAGATAGGAACAAGCCGATTCTTTCACTGAATTTGTCTCACTCTTAGCTTTCAAACGAGCTATGGCACGACAAAATCCGTCCACTGGAAGCCAAAATCGAAGCAAGCTGTCCAGAGGGGGGGGACGTCAGTGAAATTTCAAAATTTGATGAAAAATGTTTTGGTGACGGTCCCAGGTCGAAATTCCACACTTTGGAAAATTTTCAAAATTTTACCCATACAAAGTCACTCTAACACTTAGGATTTTTTCAGGTGAGCGAGCTCCGACCTAAAATCTTGTAACCGCTCTAACTTTTGAATGAAGACAGATAGGAACAAGCCGTTTCTTTCACTGAATTTGTCTCACTCTTAGCTTTCAAACGAGCTATCGCACGACAAAATCCGTCCACTGGAAGCCAAAATCGAAGCAAGCTGTCCAGAGGGGGGGGGACGTCAGTGAAATTTCAAAATTTGATGAAAAATGTTTTGGTGACGGTCCCAGGTCGAAATTCCACACTTTGGAAAATTTTCAAAATTTTACCCATACAAAGTCACTCTGACACTTAGGATTTTTTCAGGTGAGCGAGCTCCGACCTAAAATCTTGTAACCGCTCTAACTTTTGAACGAAGACAGATAGGAACAAGCCGATTCTTTCACTGAATTTGTCTCACTCTTAGCTTTCAAACAAGCTATGGCACGACAAAATCCGTCCACTGGAAGCCAAAATCGAAGCGAGCTGTCCAGAGGGGGGGGGGAGTCAGCGAAAATTTTTCTCTCCGATTGACTTGAAACTCACCATACCGATGCGGAATTTCACGCTGAATCCGAATCTGGCCTCCGTTTTCCCATCCGATGGTTCGTTTGGGCGCCACACACCAAAACGTCCCAAATTCTAACTCTGTCGTTTTTTCGAAAAATGTTGAAAATTTTTTGTCGCCGATTGACTTGAAACTCACCATACAGATAAAGAATTTCACGCTGATTCCAAATCTGAAATCCGTTTTCCAATCCGATGCTTCTTTTTGAAGCTAGAGCCCAAAACGTCCCAAATTCTAACTCTGTCGTTTTTCGCCAATGTCCCAAAATCTTAAATGGCGTCTCACATCTAAACGAAGACAGATAGGAACAAGCCGATTCTTTCACTGAATTTGTCTCACTCTTAGCTTTCAAACGAGCTATGGCACGACCAAATCCGTCCACTGGAAGCCAAAATCGAAGCAAGCTGTCCAGAGGGGGGGGACGTCAGTGAAATTTCAAAATTTGATGAAAAATGTTTTGGTGACGGTCCCAGGTCGAAATTCCACACTTTGGAAAATTTTCAAAATTTTACCCATACAAAGTCACTCTAACACTTAGGATTTTTTCAGGTGAGCGAGCTCCGACCTAAAATCTTGTAACCGCTCTAACTTTTGAATGAAGACAGATAGGAACAAGCCGTTTCTTTCACTGAATTTGTCTCACTCTTAGCTTTCAAACGAGCTATGGCACGACAAAATCCGTCCACTGGAAGCCAAAATCGAAGCGAGCTGTCCAGAGGGGGGGGGAGTCAGCGAAAATTTTTCTCTCCGATTGACTTGAAACTCACCATACCGATGCGGAATTTCACGCTGAATCCGAATCTGGCCTCCGTTTTCCCATCCGATGGTTCGTTTGGGCGCCACACACCAAAACGTCCCAAATTCTAACTCTGTCGTTTTTTCGAAAAATGTTGAAAATTTTTTGTCGCCGATTGACTTGAAACTCACCATACAGATAAAGAATTTCACGCTGATTCCAAATCTGAAATCCGTTTTCCAATCCGATGCTTCTTTTTGAAGCTAGAGCCCAAAACGTCCCAAATTCTAACTCTGTCGTTTTTCGCCAATGTCCCAAAATCTTAAATGGCGTCTCACATCTAAACGAAGACAGATAGGAACAAGCCGATTCTTTCACTGAATTTGTCTCACTCTTAGCTTTCAAACGAGCTATGGCACGACCAAATCCGTCCACTGGAAGCCAAAATCGAAGCAAGCTGTCCAGAGGGGGGGGACGTCAGTGAAATTTCAAAATTTGATGAAAAATGTTTTGGTGACGGTCCCAGGTCGAAATTCCACACTTTGGAAAATTTTCAAAATTTTACCCATACAAAGTCACTCTGACACTTAGGATTTTTTCAGGTGAGCGAGCTCCGACCTAAAATCTTGTAACCGCTCTAACTTTTGAACGAAGACAGATAGGAACAAGCCGATTCTTTCACTGAATTTGTCTCACTCTTAGCTTTCAAACGAGCTATGGCACGACAAAATCCGTCCACTGGAAGCCAAAATCGAAGCGAGCTGTCCAGAGGGGGGGGAGTCAGCGAAAATTTTTCTCTCCGATTGACTTGAAACTCACCATACCGATGCGGAATTTCACGCTGAATCCGAATCTGGCCTCCGTTTTCCCATCCGATGGTTCGTTTGGGCGCCACACACCAAAACGTCCCAAATTCTAACTCTGTCGTTTTTTTCGAAAAATGTTGAAAATTTTTTGTCGCCGATTGACTTGAAACTCACCATACAGATAAAGAATTTCACGCTGATTCCAAATCTGAAATCCGTTTTCCAATCCGATGCTTCTTTTTGAAGCTAGAGCCCAAAACGTCCCAAATTCTAACTCTGTCGTTTTTCGCCAATGTCCCAAAATCTTAAATGGCGTCTCACATCTAAACGAAGACAGATAGGAACAAGCCGATTCTTTCACTGAATTTGTCTCACTCTTAGCTTTCAAACGAGCTATGGCACGACCAAATCCGTCCACTGGAAGCCAAAATCGAAGCAAGCTGTCCAGAGGGGGGGGACGTCAGTGAAATTTCAAAATTTGATGAAAAATGTTTTGGTGACGGTCCCAGGTCGAAATTCCACACTTTGGAAAATTTTCAAAATTTTACCCATACAAAGTCACTCTGACACTTAGGATTTTTTCAGGTGAGCGAGCTCCGACCTAAAATCTTGTAACCGCTCTAACTTTTGAACGAAGACAGATAGGAACAAGCCGATTCTTTCACTGAATTTGTCTCACTCTTAGCTTTCAAACGAGCTATGGCACGACAAAATCCGTCCACTGGAAGCCAAAATCGAAGCGAGCTGTCCAGAGGGGGGGGAGTCAGCGAAAATTTTTCTCTCCGATTGACTTGAAACTCACCATACCGATGCGGAATTTCACGCTGAATCCGAATCTGGCCTCCGTTTTCCCATCCGATGGTTCGTTTGGGCGCCACACACCAAAACGTCCCAAATTCTAACTCTGTCGTTTTTTCGAAAAATGTTGAAAATTTTTTGTCGCCGATTGACTTGAAACTCACCATACAGATAAAGAATTTCACGCTGATTCCAAATCTGAAATCCGTTTTCCAATCCGATGCTTCTTTTTGAAGCTAGAGCCCAAAACGTCCCAAATTCTAACTCTGTCGTTTTTCGCCAATGTCCCAAAATCTTAAATGGCGTCTCACATCTAAACGAAGACAGATAGGAACAAGCCGATTCTTTCACTGAATTTGTCTCACTCTTAGCTTTCAAACGAGCTATGGCACGACCAAATCCGTCCACTGGAAGCCAAAATCGAAGCAAGCTGTCCAGAGGGGGGGGACGTCAGTGAAATTTCAAAATTTGATGAAAAATGTTTTGGTGACGGTCCCAGGTCGAAATTCCACACTTTGGAAAATTTTCAAAATTTTACCCATACAAAGTCACTCTAACACTTAGGATTTTTTCAGGTGAGCGAGCTCCGACCTAAAATCTTGTAACCGCTCTAACTTTTGAATGAAGACAGATAGGAACAAGCCGTTTCTTTCACTGAATTTGTCTCACTCTTAGCTTTCAAACGAGCTATCGCACGACAAAATCCGTCCACTGGAAGCCAAAATCGAAGCAAGCTGTCCAGAGGGGGGGGGACGTCAGTGAAATTTCAAAATTTGATGAAAAATGTTTTGGTGACGGTCCCAGGTCGAAATTCCACACTTTGGAAAATTTTCAAAATTTTACCCATACAAAGTCACTCTGACACTTAGGATTTTTTCAGGTGAGCGAGCTCCGACCTAAAATCTTGTAACCGCTCTAACTTTTGAACGAAGACAGATAGGAACAAGCCGATTCTTTCACTGAATTTGTCTCACTCTTAGCTTTCAAACAAGCTATGGCACGACAAAATCCGTCCACTGGAAGCCAAAATCGAAGCGAGCTGTCCAGAGGGGGGGGGAGTCAGCGAAAATTTTTCTCTCCGATTGACTTGAAACTCACCATACCGATGCGGAATTTCACGCTGAATCCGAATCTGGCCTCCGTTTTCCCATCCGATGGTTCGTTTGGGCGCCACACACCAAAACGTCCCAAATTCTAACTCTGTCGTTTTTTCGAAAAATGTTGAAAATTTTTTGTCGCCGATTGACTTGAAACTCACCATACAGATAAAGAATTTCACGCTGATTCCAAATCTGAAATCCGTTTTCCAATCCGATGCTTCTTTTTGAAGCTAGAGCCCAAAACGTCCCAAATTCTAACTCTGTCGTTTTTCGCCAATGTCCCAAAATCTTAAATGGCGTCTCACATCTAAACGAAGACAGATAGGAACAAGCCGATTCTTTCACTGAATTTGTCTCACTCTTAGCTTTCAAACGAGCTATGGCACGACCAAATCCGTCCACTGGAAGCCAAAATCGAAGCAAGCTGTCCAGAGGGGGGGGACGTCAGTGAAATTTCAAAATTTGATGAAAAATGTTTTGGTGACGGTCCCAGGTCGAAATTCCACACTTTGGAAAATTTTCAAAATTTTACCCATACAAAGTCACTCTGACACTTAGGATTTTTTCAGGTGAGCGAGCTCCGACCTAAAATCTTGTAACCGCTCTAACATTTGAACGAAGACAGATAGGAACAAGCCGATTCTTTCACTGAATTTGTCTCACTCTTAGCTTTCAAACGAGCTATGGCACGACAAAATCCGTCCACTGGAAGCCAAAATCGAAGCGAGCTGTCCAGAGGGGGGGGGAGTCAGCGAAAATTTTTCTCTCCGATTGACTTGAAACTCACCATACCGATGCGGAATTTCACGCTGAATCCGAATCTGGCCTCCGTTTTCCCATCCGATGGTTCGTTTGGGCGCCACACACCAAAACGTCCCAAATTCTAACTCTGTCGTTTTTTCGAAAAATGTTGAAAATTTTTTGTCGCCGATTGACTTGAAACTCACCATACAGATAAAGAATTTCACGCTGATTCCAAATCTGAAATCCGTTTTCCAATCCGATGCTTCTTTTTGAAGCTAGAGCCCAAAACGTCCCAAATTCTAACTCTGTCGTTTTTCGCCAATGTCCCAAAATCTTAAATGGCGTCTCACATCTAAACGAAGACAGATAGGAACAAGCCGATTCTTTCACTGAATTTGTCTCACTCTTAGCTTTCAAACGAGCTATGGCACGACCAAATCCGTCCACTGGAAGCCAAAATCGAAGCAAGCTGTCCAGAGGGGGGGGACGTCAGTGAAATTTCAAAATTTGATGAAAAATGTTTTGGTGACGGTCCCAGGTCGAAATTCCACACTTTGGAAAATTTTCAAAATTTTACCCATACAAAGTCACTCTAACACTTAGGATTTTTTCAGGTGAGCGAGCTCCGACCTAAAATCTTGTAACCGCTCTAACTTTTGAATGAAGACAGATAGGAACAAGCCGTTTCTTTCACTGAATTTGTCTCACTCTTAGCTTTCAAACGAGCTATCGCACGACAAAATCCGTCCACTGGAAGCCAAAATCGAAGCAAGCTGTCCAGAGGGGGGGGGGACGTCAGTGAAATTTCAAAATTTGATGAAAAATGTTTTGGTGACGGTCCCAGGTCGAAATTCCACACTTTGGAAAATTTTCAAAATTTTACCCATACAAAGTCACTCTGACACTTAGGATTTTTTCAGGTGAGCGAGCTCCGACCTAAAATCTTGTAACCGCTCTAACTTTTGAACGAAGACAGATAGGAACAAGCCGATTCTTTCACTGAATTTGTCTCACTCTTAGCTTTCAAACAAGCTATGGCACGACAAAATCCGTCCACTGGAAGCCAAAATCGAAGCGAGCTGTCCAGAGGGGGGGGGAGTCAGCGAAAATTTTTCTCTCCGATTGACTTGAAACTCACCATACCGATGCGGAATTTCACGCTGAATCCGAATCTGGCCTCCGTTTTCCCATCCGATGGTTCGTTTGGGCGCCACACACCAAAACGTCCCAAATTCTAACTCTGTCGTTTTTTCGAAAAATGTTGAAAATTTTTTGTCGCCGATTGACTTGAAACTCACCATACAGATAAAGAATTTCACGCTGATTCCAAATCTGAAATCCGTTTTCCAATCCGATGCTTCTTTTTGAAGCTAGAGCCCAAAACGTCCCAAATTCTAACTCTGTCGTTTTTCGCCAATGTCCCAAAATCTTAAATGGCGTCTCACATCTAAACGAAGACAGATAGGAACAAGCCGATTCTTTCACTGAATTTGTCTCACTCTTAGCTTTCAAACGAGCTATGGCACGACCAAATCCGTCCACTGGAAGCCAAAATCGAAGCAAGCTGTCCAGAGGGGGGGGACGTCAGTGAAATTTCAAAATTTGATGAAAAATGTTTTGGTGACGGTCCCAGGTCGAAATTCCACACTTTGGAAAATTTTCAAAATTTTACCCATACAAAGTCACTCTGACACTTAGGATTTTTTCAGGTGAGCGAGCTCCGACCTAAAATCTTGTAACCGCTCTAACTTTTGAACGAAGACAGATAGGAACAAGCCGATTCTTTCACTGAATTTGTCTCACTCTTAGCTTTCAAACAAGCTATGGCACGACAAAATCCGTCCACTGGAAGCCAAAATCGAAGCGAGCTGTCCAGAGGGGGGGGGAGTCAGCGAAAATTTTTCTCTCCGATTGACTTGAAACTCACCATACCGATGCGGAATTTCACGCTGAATCCGAATCTGGCCTCCGTTTTCCCATCCGATGGCTCGTTTGGGCGCCACACACCAAAACGTCCCAAATTCTAACTCTGTCGTTTTTTCGAAAAATGTTGAAAATTTTTTGTCGCCGATTGACTTGAAACTCACCATACAGATAAAGAATTTCACGCTGATTCCAAATCTGAAATCCGTTTTCCAATCCGATGCTTCGTTTTTGAAGCTAGAGCCCAAAACGTCCCAAATTCTAACTCTGTCGTTTTTCGCCAATGTCCCAAAATCTTAAATGGCGTCTCACATCTAAACGAAGACAGATAGGAACAAGCCGATTCTTTCACTGAATTTGTCTCACTCTTAGCTTTCAAACGAGCTATGGCACGACCAAATCCGTCCACTGGAAGCCAAAATCGAAGCAAGCTGTCCAGAGGGGGGGGACGTCAGTGAAATTTCAAAATTTGATGAAAAATGTTTTGGTGACGGTCCCAGGTCGAAATTCCACACTTTGGAAAATTTTCAAAATTTTACCCATACAAAGTCACTCTAACACTTAGGATTTTTTCAGGTGAGCGAGCTCCGACCTAAAATCTTGTAACCGCTCTAACTTTTGAATGAAGACAGATAGGAACAAGCCGTTTCTTTCACTGAATTTGTCTCACTCTTAGCTTTCAAACGAGCTATCGCACGACAAAATCCGTCCACTGGAAGCCAAAATCGAAGCAAGCTGTCCAGAGGGGGGGGACGTCAGTGAAATTTCAAAATTTGATGAAAAATGTTTTGGTGACGGTCCCAGGTCGAAATTCCACACTTTGGAAAATTTTCAAAATTTTACCCATACAAAGTCACTCTGACACTTAGGATTTTTTCAGGTGAGCGAGCTCCGACCTAAAATCTTGTAACCGCTCTAACTTTTGAACGAAGACAGATAGGAACAAGCCGATTCTTTCACTGAATTTGTCTCACTCTTAGCTTTCAAACAAGCTATGGCACGACAAAATCCGTCCACTGGAAGCCAAAATCGAAGCGAGCTGTCCAGAGGGGGGGGGAGTCAGCGAAAATTTTTCTCTCCGATTGACTTGAAACTCACCATACCGATGCAGAATTTCACGCTGAATCCGAATCTGGCCTCCGTTTTCCCATCCGATGGTTCGTTTGGGCGCTACACACCAAAACGTCCAAAATTCTAACTCTGTCGTTTTTTCGAAAAATGTTGAAAATTTTTTGTCGCCGATTGACTTGAAACTCACCATACAGATAAAGAATTTCACGCTGATTCCAAATCTGAAATCCGTTTTCCAATCCGATGCTTCTTTTTGAAGCTAGAGCCCAAAACGTCCCAAATTCTAACTCTGTCGTTTTTCGCCAATGTCCCAAAATCTTAAATGGCGTCTCACATCTAAACGAAGACAGATAGGAACAAGCCGATTCTTTCACTGAATTTGTCTCACTCTTAGCTTTCAAACGAGCTATGGCACGACCAAATCCGTCCACTGGAAGCCAAAATCGAAGCAAGCTGTCCAGAGGGGGGGGACGTCAGTGAAATTTCAAAATTTGATGAAAAATGTTTTGGTGACGGTCCCAGGTCGAAATTCCACACTTTGGAAAATTTTCAAAATTTTACCCATACAAAGTCACTCTGACACTTAGGATTTTTTCAGGTGAGCGAGCTCCGACCTAAAATCTTGTAACCGCTCTAACTTTTGAATGAAGACAGATAGGAACAAGCCGTTTCTTTCACTGAATTTGTCTCACTCTTAGCTTTCAAACGAGCTATGGCACGACAAAATCCGTCCACTGGAAGCCAAAATCGAAGCAAGCTGTCCAGAGGGGGGGGGACGTCAGTGAAATTTCAAAATTTGATGAAAAATGTTTTGGTGACGGTCCCAGGTCGAAATTCCACACTTTGGAAAATTTTCAAAATTTTACCCATACAAAGTCACTCTGACACTTAGGATTTTTTCAGGTGAGCGAGCTCCGACCTAAAATCTTGTAACCGCTCTAACTTTTGAATGAAGACAGATAGGAACAAGCCGATTCTTTCACTGAATTTGTCTCACTCTTAGCTTTCAAACAAGCTATGGCACGACAAAATCCGTCCACTGGAAGCCAAAATCGAAGCGAGCTGTCCAGAGGGGGGGGGAGTCAGCGAAAATTTTTCTCTCCGATTGACTTGAAACTCACCATACCGATGCGGAATTTCACGCTGAATCCGAATCTGGCCTCCGTTTTCCCATCCGATGGTTCGTTTGGGCGCCACACACCAAAACGTCCCAAATTCTAACTCTGTCGTTTTTTCGAAAAATGTTGAAAATTTTTTGTCGCCGATTGACTTGAAACTCACCATACAGATAAAGAATTTCACGCTGATTCCAATCTGAAATCCGTTTTCCAATCCGATGCTTCGTTTTGAAGCTAGAGCCCAAAACGTCCCAAATTCTAACTCTGTCGTTTTTCGCCAATGTCCCAAAATCTTAAATGGCGTCTCACATCTAAACGAAGACAGATAGGAACAAGCCGATTCTTTCACTGAATTTGTCTCACTCTTAGCTTTCAAACGAGCTATGGCACGACCAAATCCGTCCACTGGAAGCCAAAATCGAAGCAAGCTGTCCAGAGGGGGGGGACGTCAGTGAAATTTCAAAATTTGATGAAAAATGTTTTGGTGACGGTCCCAGGTCGAAATTCCACACTTTGGAAAATTTTCAAAATTTTACCCATACAAAGTCACTCTGACACTTAGGATTTTTTCAGGTGAGCGAGCTCCGACCTAAAATCTTGTAACCGCTCTAACTTTTGAATGAAGACAGATAGGAACAAGCCGTTTCTTTCACTGAATTTGTCTCACTCTTAGCTTTCAAACGAGCTATCGCACGACAAAATCCGTCCACTGGAAGCCAAAATCGAAGCAAGCTGTCCAGAGGGGGGGGGATGTCAGTGAAATTTCAAAATTTGATGAAAAATGTTTTGGTGACGGTCCCAGGTCGAAATTCCACACTTTGGAAAATTTTCAAAATTTTACCCATACAAAGTCACTCTGACACTTAGGATTTTTTCAGGTGAGCGAGCTCCGACCTAAAATCTTGTAACCGCTCTAACTTTTGAACGAAGACAGATAGGAACAAGCCGATTCTTTCACTGAATTTGTCTCACTCTTAGCTTTCAAACAAGCTATGGCACGACAAAATCCGTCCACTGGAAGCCAAAATCGAAGCGAGCTGTCCAGAGGGGGGGGAGTCAGCGAAAATTTTTCTCTCCGATTGACTTGAAACGCACCATACCGATGCAGAATTTCACGCTGAATCCGAATCTGGCCTCCGTTTTCCCATCCGATGGTTCGTTTGGGCGCCACACACCAAAACGTCCCAAATTCTAACTCTGTCGTTTTTTCGAAAAATGTTGAAAATTTTTTGTCGCCGATTGACTTGAAACTCACCATACAGATAAAGAATTTCACGCTGATTCCAATCTGAAATCCGTTTTCCAATCCGATGCTTCGTTTTGAAGCTAGAGCCCAAAACGTCCCAAATTCTAACTCTGTCGTTTTTCGCCAATGTCCCAAAATCTTAAATGGCGTCTCACATCTAAAGGAAGACAGATAGGAACAAGCCGATTCTTTCACTGAATTTGTCTCACTCTTAGCTTTCAAACGAGCTATGGCACGACCAAATCCGTCCACTGGAAGCCAAAATCGAAGCAAGCTGTCCAGAGGGGGGGGACGTCAGTGAAATTTCAAAATTTGATGAAAAATGTTTTGGTGACGGTCCCAGGTCGAAATTCCACACTTTGGAAAATTTTCAAAATTTTACCCATACAAAGTCACTCTGACACTTAGGATTTTTTCAGGTGAGCGAGCTCCGACCTAAAATCTTGTAACCGCTCTAACTTTTGAATGAAGACAGATAGGAACAAGCCGTTTCTTTCACTGAATTTGTCTCACTCTTAGCTTTCAAACGAGCTATCGCACGACAAAATCCGTCCACTGGAAGCCAAAATCGAAGCAAGCTGTCCAGAGGGGGGGGGATGTCAGTGAAATTTCAAAATTTGATGAAAAATGTTTTGGTGACGGTCCCAGGTCGAAATTCCACACTTTGGAAAATTTTCAAAATTTTACCCATACAAAGTCACTCTGACACTTAGGATTTTTTCAGGTGAGCGAGCTCCGACCTAAACTCTTGTAACCGCTCTAACTTTTGAACGAAGACATATAGGAACAAGCCGATTCTTTCACTGAATTTGTCTCACTCTTAGCTTTCAAACGAGCTATGGCACGACAAAATCCGTCCACTGGAAGCCAAAATCGAAGCGAGCTGTCCAGAGGGGGGGGGAGTCAGCGAAAATTTTTCTCTCCGATTGACTTGAAACTCACCATACCGATGCGGAATTTCACGCTGAATCCGAATCTGGCCTCCGTTTTCCCATCCGATGGTTCGCTTGGGCGCCACACACCAAAACGTCCCAAATTCTAACTCTGTCGTTTTTTCGAAAAATGTTGAAAATTTTTTGTCGCCGATTGACTTGAAACTCACCATACAGATAAAGAATTTCACGCTGATTCCAAATCTGAAATCCGTTTTCCAATCCGATGCTTCGTTTTGAAGCTAGAGCCCAAAACGTCCCAAATTCTAACTCTGTCGTTTTTCGCCAATGTCCCAAAATCTTAAATGCGTCTCACATCTAAACGAAGACAGATAGGAACAAGCCGATTCTTTCACTGAATTTGTCTCACTCTTAGCTTTCAAACGAGCTATCGCACGACAAAATCCGTCCACTGGAAGCCAAAATCGAAGCAAGCTGTCCAGAGGGGGGGGGAGTCAGCGAAAATTTTTTCTCTCCGATGGCGTTCAAATTCACCATACCGATGCAGAATTTCACGCGGAATCCGAATCTGGCCTCCGTTTTCTCATCGGATGCTTCGTTTGGGCGCTACAGACCAAAACGTCCCAAATTTTAACTCTGCCAAAATTTTGAAGAAACATTTTTTCTCGCCGATTGACTTCAAATTCACCATACCGATGCGGAATTTTACGCTGATCACGAATCTAAAGTCCGTTTCACCATTCCACCACGCCAACCTAGACGGTCGCCCACGTCAACCTAGACGGTCGCCCACGTCACCCTAGGCGGTCGGCCACGTCAACCCATACGAGACCAACACATCCGAGTCTCACACTCTGTCGTTTTCGAGGGGGGGGAGGGGGAGGGGGAGGGGGCGCGCCGGTCGAGTGTTTGTCACTTGCTTACTACTTCGGAGTCAAAGTTGACATAACTATTGCAGATTATGTACGCTTTATGGAGCAGTGTACAACTGTAAATTACAGGGAACTTTCTCAAAATCCCATCAAGATGGACAGATTACTTGGCGAATGATGTGAATTCTGTTATCACCAATATTTATATTTTCGTCTTGAAAGGGCAACTGCTTGCTATCAATTTCCTTTGTGAATTTGGTATCGGGATGTCATGCACCTTCATATTCAAAGAAAGAAGAAAAATGATTTTCAATGATCAACAGAAAGGTGTCATCAACTTAGATATCCGATAGAAATTGAATCAGGATCGTCAAGAGATACGAATAACGAACATAAAACCCGAGTCTCAGCTGTTGAGCATAGACTCCAATGCTATTGCAGTCGCGCAATTGAAAACTTTGCAAGCTTGCATCATGCTACTGATGATTTTAATATAAGAAAGTTCACAGCAATTCACATGTCACGAAATGATCTATCCCTCGAGAAAGTGTTATTTAGCCCTCGGGTAAAAGTAGCATTTGATATTGCTCCGAAGCTCCTAGTGACTCCATTTTTGTGATTTTCAGTTTGCACGTAATTCTAAAAAGCAGCCCAAAAATCAATCAGATTTGGTTAAAAGACTCGTGCCTTCAACTGGAAAATGCAGGCTGCTTCCCTTACTAGAAATTTTCCTAAATTTTCCGAAACTAACAACGATTTTTCTCTAGAAAAGATAAACGCGATCTTGAAACTTTTGGAATTTGTGCTTCGCTACAAATTGCTTGGATTTACATGATTGTTGTGTTACTCTTTAAGTCATATTGAAATATGATGAGTCGCGTAAACCTCCATGAGACACACGCAACCTGCAAGATTATTTAGTTTGGCTTCTCTTAGGCTGAGGCACCTGAAACTGACGATTGCTTTGCTTTCTCATATATTGATTGATAGGTTTTCCTAAGATGTTATGACCACCAACTTTTGAGGTGACTGAGCTTGCTGTACTCTCGGTTTTACGAAACCCCTACCAGACATCTTTTATATTTATGTAACATGTACATGTATGTTGAAAACAAAGTTAATGCGCGCAGACAACGAACCACTCTGTGAAAGGAAGACATTTTATATACGTGAGGAAAGTGCAGTGCAATTGAAGCTCCATCGAATGTTCACCATGCATTCGCGGAACGCGTGCAAGGATGAGTGCAGTTGGGAGCATATTTAGTTGAATGAACTAAAATTGTTGTTGAAACATGACTAACTAGCACATTCCAATCAAATTGATTAGACAATTTTTTGTTTAATTAACTTAAATTCGTAGGTGCGGAAACTATTACAGGCCATAGAGAAAGTTATCCAAAATCGAGTAGGATATATAATGTGCATGATGGTAAGACTGTATAAAGCCGTGTCTGATGATTTATCGCTGTAAAGATAAAAATAATAATGAAATCATTCTTTTAGTTCACAAAAACCAAAGCAAAATTTTCGTGATTAATTTAGCATACGGAAAATAACTGCGCGTCTTGGTGGATTTCAACCACCGACCTCCGGCATTCTAGGCCAACGCTCTACCAACTGAGCTATCGACGGGCGACAGTATGACACTATAGTGTATAATCTGATAAGTTATTGTGAGTGATATAATAGACATGAGCTGCATGTTTTTAACGATGATTTTGAATCACATATAAGCAGTAAGATTTGAATACTCATGATAGATATATATGTATGCTTCAGCAATACATTATGTATTTATATAACTTGCAGGTTGTCGAGTGGGTAATCCTTATCCATGTCCTAATCTTTAGTCGATTCACCAACCGTATTTTCGTTTGAATACTAATAATTATGAGTGACAACTATACAAGTTATATAGTGCATATGATGTAACAAGTTATTATGAGTGATATTATAGATATGAGCTACACATTTTTTCAAAAAATGCATTGAATAATTTATTAGATTATTCTTAAATTTCCATGAATCTACAATTCTGAATAGCCCATGCTATTCTATTGAGATATACTATTATCGTAAAACTCTTATCGTAAAAATTAATTCAAGCTGCAATTAATTGCAATTATTTGATGGGAGTGACCAACTGAAACTAATTTCAACCAATTGAAATTATGTAGTTACGCCTATAATTTGATTGCAATTTTTTGATGACAGCAATCAATTAATTGCAATAATTTATTATCACCGTTTAGATAGACTAATTCTAGATTTCGAATTTTTCACTCTGATATTTCAGTTAAACGAAGTAGGCTGCATGTTGGCCTACGTGCTTACAAGTCCCATAACTTTTATCATTAATCTGGGCAGTGATATTGAGTAGACCCATTGCAAGAAATACATAAAACTTATTCTTAATTGGATGTGAATACTGATAAATCTTATCATTGACTTAAGTTCATGCATCACAATTATAGTGACAATCAGTAAATCATTTATTGAAACAAGTGAATGAAGGCACAAAATAGTTTTAAGCGTTGTCATAAAAGTATTGTAAAAAGAGATACTAAATACGTTGTGCACCAAAGTTCCTGATTAGAATCCTGAAGGCGATCAGTTGTGAATATGATATGCCTAACAGGCAAAGTATCTAAATGAGACCGTTCCAAAAATAATGGCACATAAAAGTTAACTCATTTTCAAATGCAATTTTCGTGTTGAAGTCCTCGTTGAATTTTAGTGAAGGACATACCATGTGAAATCTTATGCCCCACAGATTACTTTGATATACATTTTACTTTCTTAAGTGGCCAGCTGTGCTCAGCAGGCCTTCCGAAAGAAAATGGAGTGTTTTCTTTGATGCAGGATCTAAATGTGATGACGACTGAACTTTTTTAATTAAAATTGACAGACAGCGTGAGCTATCAGTCAGCTTCCTCAAGATTTTTAGGGTTTGCTGAATATACAAAAAGATACAATCAATAACCGGTACTAATAACTTTTACCGGAAAAATGCTGCTGAAAGAGTCTGGCACAATTTTTTCATTGATGAAAATGCTCAATTTCAGTTGACTAACCATGTAAAAGGCTATATTTGGTAATTTAAATTGGCAGAGCGTTTAATTTGTGACTGATCAGTTGTGGTCAGCAGACTTATAAGCATGCATTTTTGGTCAATTCATTCACCGATACCTACAGACGAAACTGCGCAATACAGAAAATGAAGATTGCCACTATTGTAATCACCATTGAATGAACCCGTGTCAAGCTTTCAGATGATGCAAATTTTTCGAATTCGGACAGCAATTTGTGAAATTTCATTCAATTTACATTTTTAACTAATTTTACGATACTTTCGCGTTAACAATGTTTCTAGCGGTCAACTGCACACAACTCAACAACAAACCTTGACGCTTTCGAGTTTGTGTTAAAAAGAATGCTGGTGTTATCAGTTCCACGAATAAGTAAGCTTTATCATGATCGGCCCATCTGTTCACTGACACACTTCAATTTTGCATTATTGGTGAGACCGACAAGATTCACTGATGACGGGACAGATGAGACTGGGGGTATTAGGTTGTACGTCCTCGTGTTCTCAAGATCCAGCCTTTGCTGGACACCTGGATACTGTCTTCTAATGCCGATAGTAACTAAACGATCCCTTCAGGAGATGGAAAACTCTTCAAACCCGGTGGCACGCGATTACCCAGGTGGTCTTAACCAGGAATGCGGATAACACTTTTGGTCAACGGCGTTCACACGACTGTTCCCGGCTGGACAGGACGCCGGTGTTACAGTACTCGCTCTCCCTATGCTTCAGTTTCCTACCGGAAATTCTAAGCTCGGATACATTTTCTGATCGGAAATTTTAACCATGCTCCTTGTGCCCTGTTTTATTTTCCTAGTCTCTTTCATTTTCCTATTGGCGTTGCTGGTTTAAAAAAGGTTTGTTAAAGTCATCGGATGCATTTCCCCTCTGTCTTACCTTCCCAAGGGAAAAATTCCCTTCAATAAAAAAATCACATGTATTTCTCGTACTTCTTCAGATGTACTCCATTTACAATATTCTGTAAAAAACATCAGTGTTAATGTCCTTCAATTTGAAGGTGCTCCGTCCTCGAACGTTCACTATTTCATAACGTTTGCGGAAAACGTATACTACGGAAACTTAGAACCGTGTATATGTTACGGTTTTAAGTTTCCTACTAGGAAAATCAGACCAAGGACTCTTTTTCCTAATAGGAATATAAAACCAAGATTGCAATTTCCGATCGGAAAATAAAACTGAGGGAAACTGAATATCGTAACACCGGTTCAATCGTAGTTCGAGATGGCAGCCTCATCACCTATCTAACTGAGGCAGGGCTAACAACCCTGTTCAGTATAAACTCCTTTTTGTTACGATGAATCCTGCACGAAATTGCACACCGATTGTTTCTACTGGAAATCGACCTCAGGAAACGGTACAAAGATCACGATTTATGGATTTGCGGAATAAACTACGAATTGCGACATGGAATGTTCTGACCCTTGAGCAGCTTGGTTCAGTTTGTCTTCTTTCCTAGAATTAGCAAGATATCACGTGTCAATTGCAGGGCTCTGCGAAGCTCGCTGAGCAGGTTCTGGTGAGTTGCTGGAGATTATCACTTTCTACGGAGCGGACCAACGGATGGCTCTGGAAAACAAAGGAGTCGCTCTCGCACTTTCTCCCATTGTGCATCGTTGCTTAATCTCTTGGCACCCTATCTCTGATCGTTTACTCATAGCCCGTCTCAATCATCGTCATGTCAAGCTTGGTCTAATTGTCGGCTACGCTCCAACAAATGCTGCCACTGAAAAAGAAAGAGAAAATTTCTAAACAGAACTGCGCACTCATGTTGCAGCTATTCCACGTCACAATCTCTCGATTGTCCTTCTGGATGCCAACGACAATATCTCTGCCTCGTCGCAATCTGTTCTTGCCACACATCACAGGCAACAACTTTGCTGACAATATTACGAATGACAATGGTGATCGTCTTCTGGATCTATGTGCATTGACAGATCACTGCATAATCGATACATGGTTTCCAAGAAACCGCATTCATTCCTGGATGTGGTACAGTAATGACGGTGTCACACGCAAAGCCCTCGATCACATTTTCGTCAGTCGGAGTTCATCTGTTTCCAACTGCCGTGTATTTCGTGGGCTCAGCTCGGAAATACAGATCATCGCATGTTGGTTGCCACTATTTGTTGAAACTGAAAGCTGACCCTACGAACAAGTACCAACCACGAATACAAGGGAAGCGTCTGGAGGATCCTCATCTGGCCCATACTTGTGTTCCAATCGCTGCGCTGGGTTATCGATGGAGGACAAAAGAAGTTGGTCTGTGTTCAAGACGAATGTTTTGGAAGCTGCTGTTAGTGTAGTGGGCCATAAGAAAGCTGCTCCCAGTACGCCATGGATCTCCGCCGAAATTCTCAAAATCATTGAGTAGAGACGAGCCGCCTGTTTGAATGGACACACGGAAGAGTTTCACCGTTTTAATCGCGTCCGCAACGAAGCTGTCCGTACAGATCGTGAGCACTTTTGGGACCAGCAGGCGACGTAGCTGGAAAATGCTGCCGTTCACAACAATCAAGGAGAGATTTACCATGTATTAAGAGATACGGTTGTTCAAACACGTAAGCCAAACTGTGTAAATGAACGAAATGACCTTCTTCTGACCGAGGACAGTGATTGTCGACAGCGCTAGACAGAGTATTTCCAAGGACTACTCAACTGTTCCCAACCTACGCTAGACTATCACCCCCAGGAAGCTGCTGAAGTCAACACATTCCAGTACCCTTCCTGTCCTACTTATCCTATCACAACAGACGAGGTCAGAGCCGCTTTAGCGAAACTCCACAACAACAAGGCGTCAGGTGTCTGCAAAATCGTTAGTGATGAAACTATGGCGGTATGGCGGTGAAACTATGGTGGAATGGGTTGCGACGATCATGAACGAAGTCTAGGAGAAGGAAGAGGTGCCTGAAGAATGGCGAAATGGCAACATCTTGCCCTGTTGCAAGTGCAAAGGCGATAGACATGTGTGTGACAACTACAGAGGCATCACGCTGCTGTCGCTGCCTGGAAAGTTGTTTACTTGCATCCTCTCATCAAGAGCCACGGCAGCTATCCGAGATAAACGTCGTTCTCATCAAACAGGCTTCATGCCCAACATGTCTACCACCGATCAAATATCATGCATCCGCCCTTTGATCGAGAAATATAGAAAATTCCGCAAGAACAGACAGCTCTTTATCGCATTTATGGATCTGAAGTCTGCATTTGACTCGGTCCATAGAGAAAGCCTTTGGAAATTCCTCAGTCTTCTGGGGACACCCAGGAAGCTTTGCGACATGTTCAAGAGGATCTATGATTCATCCAAGAGTTGTGTTCGAGTCAATGGTAAGCTGTCCAATTGGTATGAAATTCGATCAGGAGTGCGCCAGGGATGTGTCGCAGCCCCAGATCTATTTAACTGCATCATCGTTTATTTGATGTGGATTATCTGCAGTATCTGGTTTTCAATTTGGTAGCTACAGTCAGATTGACTGATTTAGAGTAAGCTGACGACACGGTGAACTTAGGCTTTTCCCTGGATGATCTGCGACAATCTCTTGCCATCTACGAACTGAGGTCGCTAAGCTAGGAGGGCTGAGGGTAAATCGGGCGAAAACAAAATTCGTGCATGTAGATGAGGATCCAGTTCCTCCGACATTGAATGTGAACGGCTCCACGGTTGAAAATGTGTCATCTTTCGTCTACCTCGACTCAAATGTCTCCGACAATAGGGATATTCTATGTGAGGTGAACATACGTCGTGGTCTCACTTCAGGAGTAATGAGATTCCTCTGGAATCCACTGTGGCGTGAACGATGCATCACCCGAAAAACGAAATGTCGTATCTACAATGCTGCCGTGCTGCCAGTCCTTCTATACGGAGCAGAGACCTGGCACCTCTCACAGTCCGTGGCAAGGAGCCGCCTCCCCGATAGCCATCCGACTAAAGCAGTTTTCTCCTTGGACCCTGGTGGCAGTGGTTGGAGGCGGCCGCGAGGCGCTCCGCGCACAAGATGGTGAAATGTCATCAAAAAGGATCTTGCCCAGCTCGATATTCGCTGGGAGAACGTACCGCTGCTGACTTCCGAAAGATCGACATGGAGAAGTGTGGTGCATCGTGCAGGCTCTACGCCGTCGTGGTGCGAGTTATACGCCAAGCAAGCACGTAAAGCAACACTAATTGCTTCATTTAATTAAGCAAATCGCACTGTTCCCTAAACCAAGTGTTTCTGCTAACCAAACCCATAGGTTTCGTAATCAATCAATTATGAACTCACGATTGAATTTAATGACAATAAACAAGAGATAAAAGCAGGCTTGCCGTTGGGATGAATTTCCAGCCCAATCCCAACCCAATCCCAATGACAATTTCCATTGGGATCCCAATAGATCCCAATATAAATTCCAATAGCCAGCTTTAGAGCTAAAACCGCACGCAAGTTGACCCCAAGGTGCATCGGGGCTTACTGCTTAGGCCAACCATATGTGATACTTTTTGAATTGACGAAGGCCACGGACGTAGGACTAGGACTATATTGGCCTTAATAGTAATAGGGGGGTTAATTGATTTTACACAATTGTGCATAATGGGCCTGCTGTATGGCTAAACTTTGCACCGAGACTGCCTTCACCAAAGAGCCTATGGGGGCCTACGTGTATAGCTGATATGTATGTGCGAGCTATCACACTTGGCATTAATTAAGCATATATCGGACAATGTGGTGTCAATAAACACCTCGCCACACGGGCTCTTTTTGAAGCCATTGCTCCTGCGTAGTGTGACACTGTTGTACAGCGTCATGCTATTATTGCTCGTTTCAATCAAAGCCTCATGCGCACGCCAAATGCGCGAATCGAGGCACAAGAAGGCCTCCGAATTAAGCCACTATTTTTAGCAACTAGGGAAGTTAAAGCCATAGAGTAGGGTTAAAGCTGACTGTGTCAATTTGTGTGAATCACACAAATTGCTCTCAATGCTCGAATTCGAGAGAGGCAAGGTCAGACTGAAGACACAGCAAGATGAACTGCTCAGCACAACCCGAAAGCATTTGTAACGTACTGACTAATGTCAACGACTACATGTATTTTTTGTTGGGAGAGGGCTTATTGGGTTCTACTGGGATTGGGGTGCATTTTGGCAGCCCAATCCCAATAGCTATTGGGAACCCAGTTAGGATCCCAATCCCAACGGCAAGCCAGGATAAAAGAGCTGTTGTGCAACGATTTAGGAAACTGACTGTAGATCGCTGTGGAATGCTTTCCTTACGACGGTGAGTGGTGATGCCATTGCAAGTAAATCAGTCAAAATACTTTTACATTTGAACTAAGCAATCCATTAATTGCAGTGTAATCAATTTTTTGATGACCCCTGATCACATCAATGAATTGTGAATGAAATAATTTCCTGCAGTTGTGATAGTGGACGATTGGGCATGAAGAGTCTAACGAAGCACTTATGTCTAATGGAAGAGAAAGTTCTTGATAAACTGGTGAACAATGCATGTCATGTTGTAGGCCTACCTATAATAAATTCTGTGAATATCATTTTGTGATCAGGACAGTCTGTTTGTTTATCTGCAACAACTACATCAGCTGTCATGACGTTTTCATATCTTTGAGAGGAACGTGGGCAAGCTGTCTATAACGAGGAATATCACATTTCTGAATACTCTGGAAGATGTCTGCCCCAAAAGTGCAATCAATACCATAAAAATGACATATCTCATTTTGAGTGATGAAATGAATGTCACAGTGAAGCCTCGTCCATCCGGGCTCTGATAATCCAGAAACTTTGCCATCCGGACTAGAAAACATGGCAGCGGAATTCCGCAACATCAATTATATCTGATAATCCGGAAGACCGGAATAACCGGAGATCAAAACTGGGAGCCGATAGTCCGGTTTCACACGTATTCTGATTCGATAATCTGGACGGGAGACCGGCTGACGTTGATCGCGATAGAATGCTAGCAAATATGCATTATGTGATTTTGTTCGTCATCGTGATGTGCCCGATTGGCGAGACTCGGCATCACATCGAATGACTGAATGGCTTTTTTGAGCAATCGCGCGGTGCATGCAATTGAAAGCAATTGAAGATGTCGCGGTGTATGCCTAACTAAGGCTTGACGTGGATTACAAAAACAAATGTCCCGGACTTGGTATATTTGAGATTACCTGGAATAGGAGACATGTTGGATATTCTGTCACTAAGAAAATAATTCTGACTGACTAGAGGCATGAAAATCACAATCCATTGAAAACAATATCAAAATAAAAGTTACAAAATCCAAATAAATTATTAAGAATATTTTAACATCTAACAATGATGATCCAATCGTTCAAGCTTACAATACAAAAAGAGCAAGTACAGTATATGAAATGCACTGAAAAATTATCACCGAACAACATCTTTGCAAGGCGTAGGTGAAGGAAGAAAGTTTTTACACGGGATATATTCTTCTATCAAAATTTCAAAGTTCTGCTATGCCACTCCGGACAGATGGACGGCGTTTTATCGGAAAATGTTTCAACTGATGGGAGCACCGCGCTCTTAGAAGAGAGTGATGAATGGTGTAGGAATTATTGTTATTATCTGTAGTCGTTCCGCCACTCCTACAGCAGTTTTGGTGCAGAAAGGAAATGAACATTTGGCGCATTTCTTGATTACGATAAAAATATATCGCTGGAGTAACAGCAGAGTTCAAGAATAATAGAAACAAGCTCACTCGCCTAATATTAGTTGAAACATGCTGGTCAGATAAGCAAAATCTATAAAACTGAACCCAATAATAAGGTGATACAAATATGATGAAGGAAAGAACAATTATAAGACTTGTTTTGGCGGTTTTCGCTTCTGCTCGACGTTGAACGACTTGTTGAACTCTATGTATGATAGCAACACTTCCTCGTCTTATTCTCGAGCTGATTTTTGCACCTGCTCTTGACGTAGATCCGTCTATGTTTCGAATTTCTTTCACACCATCAATAGTACTTCTTCTTGTAGCAAATGATTCCTGCGAGGGGCTGGGAGGTGATGAATCCTCCTCAGCGACGGTACTAGGGACTTGCTGAAAATCATATAATGAAGTTAATCTGTCAACTGAATCCCTGTTTTCTGCAGCATAGCAAGCACCGTTAGTACTATATTGACTAACGCTTGAATGTCGTCTAGCTTTAAAAGATGTCCTTCTGGCCTCAAAGAACACTTTAATATAAGATGTTATTATGAGTATTTGAGTGATAGAATAAAATGTAAACATGAGGACAGAGAAGTAATGATTCGCGGTCCATTTACCATGACGTCTACTGGTGTCTTTGAAGTCACACATAAATATTTCCGGATCATATTCGAATGCATATCTTCCATCAACTAACCAACTAGAAGCAATAACTCCGGAAACCAAAAACAGTGATAAAATCCAAATCAAAATATTCGCCAATATGACTTTTCTCCTGGTCACAACGTTCACATAATGCATTGGTTTGACCACCGCATAAAGTCGATCAAGCGTTATCATCATTGTAGAAAATGTCAATGAAATCGTCAATGTCAGGAACACACCACCACTCGTCAGACAAAATGCTACACCACAAATAGAGCCACCGGCAAAAACTGCTGATCCATTGACCACAACCACCAAGGTTAAAAGAAGGTTTCCTACACACATATTAACGATCAAACAACGATCTGGGGTCATTGTAACAATGAGATTTCGTAAGATGACAAGGACAAGTGAGTTTTCGATGAATGCAATGAAGCCAACAGAAATTAATGAAATTGCTCCAGCGATTGCTCTTGGGTCATGTTGGATGGCACTGTCATTAATAGCTGTATTGTTCATTGTTCTGATGACTGTCAAATACCTGACCGTATCATATTCAACATTCCGGGTAGGAGATTCCGCCTTATATCTGTCGTAATGTCAAATAACAATCTCCGCTTATGACGTTCCAATGCAATAATGAAGTAGACGACCAATACGAGTACAATGGCGATGTCACAGATGTTGCGCAATCACTATGAAGACAGAATGTAAATTCACACTTCTCCGGTTAAGTGAAATCGATCCTGATGAAAAAGACTCCAGATCATCTCATAGCTGATAGCGTAAGTTAGATCAAAGTGTTTCGCACGCCTGACTAATCGTTGGCCAAGTTTCCCGATAATGATGATGTTGAACACGATCAACAAAATCAAAAGTCGCAGACTCTCGTTGGCGTCTTTTTTCATTACCTGGATTATTCAACTTAAGCTAAGCTCCATGAATACGGCGGTTTCGTAACACTACCCAAATAAACATCGCCAGAAATGACAGTGGCAATTGGTAAAGGTATACCTAATATAAACGTTAAGAGAATTTGCTGATTTGAATGGAAAGTTGTGCAATGACGGGAATCTAATTGCATCGTTGTCGATGACTTAACGAAGAGAAAATCATCATTGACAGCGTTGATGAAGAAAGGTCATCGGCAGTTTGTGACATTGTGCGACACTGGAACTGTGTATTAGATGTCATTATCTGTTCGGGAATTGTTTACAGCTATTCACAAATCTTAACGATTTTATGTGTAAAATCTCAATCTGTTTACTTTGTATTAAAACTTGATACTTACTAAAACAAGTGCAACAACATCCTCTGGAAAATATTGGATCATATTAGGTAACTTCCTCTCCATTAATTATGATTCCTTGTCACTGTGTCATGGCAAGAAGACATTAGCAAACATGCTGAATTTAACTAATTGATCAGGACAATAACACACAAGATTTGATGGAATTGCAGCAAAACGGAAAATCGAATGATAAATTACTATAACTCACAGCTGCAATTTAGCACCCAAATGACAGTGCTGTCATTGCAAATACTTTTATAATGCGTTTAAATTAAATCACTTTAAAATTATGCAATTTTCATAATGAGATTCAGTTTTTTGCAGTATGAATGTCTCTTATTACAGGTCTACAATGCAGCAAACACGTATAATACATCTTATAATTTTCCGATACTTTGATTTCTTATCGATTGGTGCCGACCAATTATGCCTAGTCTGTGAAATAAATATTTCTCTTTTATTCCGGATCTGCGGCAACTCCCTGAAATCTTGCGATACATTTCAGGCATACATATTAGTTTGCTAATAGAATGTAACAGAGTGTGACAATTTTATAAGTAGTCTCACTGAAAAAGTATTTGCTGAAAACAAAAAACATGTGCATTTAATATAGAACCTTGTTACTGATGGAACTCACAAGACAATGTTCAGACCATCATATTAAATTATTTATTTTATAATGGGACGACAGCAGTAAGCGCATGATCTGCTGCAGGGTGATGCTTTCATCCCATTATCCCTTAGATATTAACACAGGGAGTCTATATTAAACTGACATCTGCAGCTCCTTTCATAAGGAACTCGTTGCACAAGGGACTTATATGTAAAAGCAAATACCTACTGTAATAACTGCAGCCATCTAGGAACACATTTAGCTTGAAAATAGTAGATCGTTAATGTTATCAATCTCGAAATATGTAATAGGCCTATGTACCTTAGTCGATAAGATTGCTTTATGCTTCATCATCTGACTCGTAAGTATATGACCAAATGCATGAGTACATGCAACTTTGGGCCTAAAACTTGATCTGGTAACAGGTGAACTTCATCCGGAGCAAACTTAAGTAAGGCCACTCGTGCAAACTGATGGAAGATATCGGTGATAATGTTTCAATAGCTGTACCTAGGACATGTAGCTTACCGCTGTTGCTTAATTAGTCCGCAATAGCATAGAATTACATGTGAATGATTAACGTTGCAATACAGCATACTTTAAAACGCTTTAATTTTCATTCATATTTCTTTCATTTTCAGAAATCTTGCAAGTCTATTGAATACTAAACTCATTATGGGCATTATGCATTTGTCAAGGAAATTTTCATCACATCGTCAAGATCTACATACTGTATTGACTCCGAATGAAACGTATAATCTTATCCCAGCCAATGTTTGCAATGGTAGCAAGAGATGGAGATTATCATAGAGATTCATATCTCCTTGACTTGCGTGATTGGGAATTTAGCTCGTTTCAGCGAGCGCACGAACCTCAGCGAACAGAATGCAGCAAGGTCTGTCAAGTGAAGAGAATACCACATATCCTTGACTGAATTTTTTTGATGATAAATTCGTCAAATGGAAATATTATTCACACCCTTCGACTCTTTACGTTCTTAAGTTGCCGACTTTGTAAGCTTAATGTGATGCCAATCTTCTCGTTCGTCAGAATTCAGGCTTGAATTTGCAACACGTTCAATGAAAAATTGATCTTCTTGCCCCTCGAGATTAGTTCTGGCCGTGACCATCAGTGCTGAGGAATGTCATCTCCAGACCCAAACAGGCAAACAAGGCAACATCTCTGTGGTAGAAACAAAGTTATGCAACTTTCCTGACAGAATATTCTTAAATGGATCATGTTGTGAGCGTTCCTAAGAAAACACTATTGAATCGCTTGAGGGAAGTCATAACGTGCTATTTTATATCGTATTTACACGGTACGATGCATAGATGCTATAGTTTGAATGACGCAGCATGATCGATTGCTTTGATATGCAATCGAAGTGTTCCACCTACCTTGAAGTCAAGCCTAAACCTGTATGCATCCAATGCAATAAATATATAACTAACCAAAGTCAAACTAAAGTTTTTCTTCATCAGATTCAACTTCCACTTGAAATGAATCATTGCCAGGAACAGAATTCATCGCAATTCATTTAACTAATCAAATAATTTTTTTTAGCAATTCATACCGAATATACGTAGATAATTTTTTTTTCAATAAGTCGGTGAGCTTTTCTTCGCATGCCATTTTATGGATGCTGAGGATATAAACCGAACAGAAAAAATAAGTTTGCCTTATGTGTGCAGCCGTGTTACTGTATAATGAACAAATTTTGAATTGCAGTTCTGTAACAAAGCAGTATTGAGTCGCAAAAATACTGCCAGTACGCCACCTTTCTGTCGACGTCTATAGTCTCGCATTTATTGTTAAAGGAATACACTATGCATTGCATCAAACGGTCATGGTAATCGAGCAATAAGCAATCCTGGATAGCAAACACGAATGTCCATGTGTCACCTCAAAAGATATCCTGCTTCATTTTAAGTTGTTTCACATGCTCCACGCGGTCACTAGCCAAAGTACATTTTCGGATTGAGCTCACTTGAGGCTCTGTGAGATTTCGCTTTATAGCTAAATGACATGTTGCTGCAATTCGAGAAAGCATGCTGTCTTCAATAATACATTAGAAATTTTTACAGCAGCAGTTTTGGAAATATTCAAGATCTATGGATAGGCTATTTATTTCCATGGAGAACTCAATGGATATCCATGATAATAATAATGGTAACGGGGTTAAAGAGCAACCTGAGTTAAAAAATGATCAATTTTCTTGGAAGATTGCATGTCTATTATATTCCATCACATCCTAGCAATTGTGACTTTTCCCACATGAAACTTCATATTATTTCACATAAAAGCCATCCACGATTGCAGGCCTACATTGAAGTTAATGTGATGCTATATTGTGTCACAATCACAGAATTAGATTCATCTGCGCGCGTCTTCGGTTTCAAAGAATGGAAGGATTGCATCTAACCTGAAAATCGAAATGGTACATCACAGATGGTACATCAACTTGCTACTTCTCAATGGATAATTCGTGTATCGCTTGCTATTGGAAATGACAAACAATAGGGTGCCAGCAGATGACACCAGGGCCAGTGAGAGAGGCGTGCGTGCTGTTATCACTTTCCACACACCAAAACACACACAGCTGTCTGGCTAACATTCGATTCAGTACACTATGCAGTGAGGAATGCTGAAAAGACGATGGTGAAGTCATCAAGTGAACTAATTTTCGGACGCCTGCTATTTTTTTAAAATAATAATCGGAAGGCCAACATTATGGAGAAAATTTGTGCGCAATGATCTGAATTCTTCGAATCTGAAAGAATCGTGGCAATTGAAGAACTTTTCTAGAACTCACACTAATCCGCAAGCGACGCACTACTTTTTTTCCTATCTCAGGAATTCCTTTTTGCCCACTTTGTAAGTTCCTCGATGTGCCGGCGATTTCGAATAAATCACACTTCTAGCAAACCGAAGCAGATAAGCAAAATAATTAGTTCTGTGGTCACAGTATTTTTTGGTATTCATAATTGTACTAGTGTATAATAGTGAAGTGAGCGTGATTTTGTAGTTGCACGAAGTGCGGAACATTAAAGTTGAATTGTTGCTCTATTTGTAGAAGCTTTGAATTCAAATGAAATCTTGTATTTCATTCAATTCTTCTAGAGAATGCTAAATCAATATGATTTTAAACTTGAGGAATGAACTTGAGAAGATGAGCATGAGAAAGCAAAACATTATTGTTATCGTGATTATGACGATTGACATAATCTTGCGTTGATAGAAAGCTATTTCTTCACTCGTGTGAATTGCATGAGTGTGTTGTTCAGCGGACAAAGTCAATACGCACTGTGACGTATTGTACACATTCACTAATTTCACTTCGGAAACGAAAGTGATAGATTATCTAACCTCTTCATTCACTTTATAAAACTACACCTTTGATTTTGTTACCATGATGCATGTCGAAATAATTTAAAAAAACAATGATATATTGATGATATTGATAACAATGAATTTTGATGTAATTTTTTGACAAGGAGGTATAAATAGAATCAGATATTTCGGGATTTCGAAAGTTCAATCTCTGGATCTCAGAACAAGTCGCTCCACAGTTTATCTAGAGGTGGAAAGTGCTTTCGATAACACCGTAGAATTTACTTAGAATTTAAAAGAAATTTAGAGAACTTTTTTAAATTTAGAGAACTTAGAATTTACTATTTCACATTATGTGATGAATTTTAGAAATGAATTGTAAAGCGTATACTCGAACGATGGGCCTACCAGACATTATATAGCATTCAATATCATTCAAGATGTTAGTTTACATCTTATTTGGATATCGGAGAAAGCTGAATTGCATTCCCACTATTAAAACCTAAATAGTTAAACTTACTCTTCCTAGGAGTATAAACCATGATGTAGACTGATTTCTACAGAGAAACATTATCAATTCTTAGAAAGTCTATTAAAATCAGTGTCAGTATTAAACAGAGTATTTGAATCAGTCAGATTTTGCGAGATGCCTATAATTGTTATTAAGTCCATCCATTATATAGGCCCACGACATGAAAAATTTTCAATCAAGTAAAGAAAAAAGTTAATACATATTTTTTCGAAAAATATGAGCGCAGAAGAGTAAAACTCGAAAAATTATTGGCTAGAGCAAAGTGTTGGCAGACTTGCTATTTCATAAACTAAAACACCATGTACCATGCGCAATTGCAACTATCAATTAGACTCGGTGATGCCATGATGTCCTGTTCGACAGTAAGAAAATATAATAGGGTTACAGTAAAAATTGCGCTTTCTTGCTATTTTCCATAAATTTCTTAGTTTTCTCCTGAACCCATGAATCGAATGCATGGGAACAAACATACACGGGCGTACCGAGGGTGAGCAGTCGAGTGGCGCCCCCCCCCCCGAAAATTTTTAAGATAAATTCAAAAACAAGCTAAAATAAGCATTTCCGCTTGACTTGAGTATTAAAGGGCAGAATTATTCAATTGTAATGGATTCTTGAGGTAATACATGCATGCTTCTGTATCAATGCTTGTTAATTTCTCGTCCAATTTTGTGGCTATTAGTAAATGAACACAGTTTTTATCAAAGTGAATATGTTTTGGTAATAATTCATAACACTTTATTAACTAAAAATTGAAGCATTGGTCGAAAGTCACGAATGAGGTGATAAGACGAAGCCCATGCGCCTACTACTTTCTACAAACTTGTCAATAGCAAGAGATGGATCAATTGAGAATGGCTTGAATTGGTTGAGAATAGGTCTGCATATGTGATATAAGATAAACAATACATATAATATATATAAATATAATAATGTATTATTAAATAATACATATAATTATTATATATTATTATAATTATCATATGACATAATAAATAATATTGTAGCAATAGATAATATAATAATATATAAAAAACATGCATGTAATATAAATGGTCGACATTCCGCCCCCTCCCAAAAATAAATCCTGTAGTGTGTGCGATCCTGCAAACATATAATCAACTATACATATATGAATTGACACAAACAGCAACATGTGATATTCAATTAATGATTCAAAGAAAAGAATGGAAAAATATTTGAAGTTTGCACTGGTAAAATAGCTAAGAAACATTTATACTAAATTATTGTTGAATTGCTATCAATTAGGGATCTGTAGCAGCCCAGATCTAGGAATTCGGGATCCCGTGATTGCAAACCCTATCAGCCACTCTCTAACACAATGTCCCGATCAAGTACAGATATGCCATCCAAGCGGTTGGTTGTGAATCAAGTGATCAGGGCGGTTTTACGGTAATTACTACAACCTTGCGCTGTGGGAATATGACTTTAAGTTTCGAATTCAAGGTGAAAATGATCTTAAAGACGATTTGATTTCATTATTCATTTCGATATCTATAAGTAGGCTACATGCATTTTTTTGAATCGTTGATGCAACATTGTCAATAATTCCGTAATGTGATTCCTTCAATTGATGTCATAAGTTATAGACTCTATGTCTTAAAGCGTAATTTTGTAGATGCACATGTAGGCTACAAACTATGACCATGACTGAATTCAGCAAGTTTTTCAACAATAAAGAAATGAAAAAAGCGGCACTGTAGGATATTTAATTGAAATGGAGATATTCAAGAAGGTTGATTAAATGAAAATTTAGCTACCACTATCCGATTTCTCAAATCCATACTATTCCGGCGGTGTCTTCTCATTTCGCATAATATCAACTTGCATGACCATTTTCCATTGTTTCATTTCGTATAAAATTGAGTTTTACATCACAACTAACTTGATAGATTGTAAGTTAGGTATGAATCCCCCGGACAGTACCACGGGTTTGAGAAGAAAAAATATACTTATTTCTGCTAGGCCTTTCACCTGTATCTTACTGGCATCCTCAGGCAACACGCTGAACAATAACTTGATAGAGTTTGTAATCGACGTTTGGAGTTCAACAGATGTTAACACTGATATTCTATCTTAGTCAAATATGCTTTCTTTTTGTAGCAAATAAAATCGCAAAATGACCACTTTTCATCGCAAATTGTATACTTAAATAATTTTGAATGCAAACCAAGGCCTTTCTGTAGGAACAACCTACCGTCATCAATGAAACAAGCTAACTGAAGGGTACATGCACATAAATTTCTACAAAAGATATTAAAAATTATCAAGCTATAGAGTACTATAAAACCTAGGTAAATCTATGGTCAGTAAAGACTATGTTCAAAATACCAAAGAAATGATATAGCTAATAAAGGCAATAAAAACGAAGAGACATCAGAAAACAGAAAGATAAAATGAAGAGCCTGAATGAGAAAGTTGACTGTTTAAAATTGGGGACCTCTTCTTTATGAAGAAGGTCTCGGAAATACGAACAAAATGAGTTTTGTAAATGATCGAAACATTGGTCATGATGTCACGTCTGCTGCAGGTATTACATTCAAGCAAATGGTCGAAAATTGGACCAGGTCTTGACACATGTTCATGAAATGTTCTACCTAGATGTCGTGTTGTCTCACCGATGTATGTGGTATACTGATCACCAGTACACTTGAATTCATAAACCACCGATGAGACAAGGGACCTCGGGGTAGGAGGCTTCAGAGGAAAAAACTCTCGCAGTCTGGTGCTACGAAAAGAAAAAGCACAATGTGGTCTTATTTTCACAGGTATCACAAAATATCTGAAAGTAAAAGTCTGTCTTCTGATGTTACTTTCTTCACTCATTGAGTCTTCTTGGTTCACTTGTCTAGGAATTACAATTTTGTCAAGCGTCTCTTTCAGATGTTTCTCCACAAACCACAAAGGGTAATTGTTTGCTGCTAAAATTTTTTTCAATTTTCTTATTTCTTCGTGAAACAACTCCCAGCTTCTGGATCTTTTCAATCAAAAAGACAAATCAAAGATTGATGCTCTTCTTCTCTTCATCAACTCCAGACATCTAAATTTAAAATTCATTTGTGAATCAAAAAAAGCAATAAACTCGCTTTTCTTGATGTCATGTTGCATAGACAATCAACTTCGGTTGAATATAGCCTGTATCGCAAGCCATCGAATACTCATATTCAACTGAATTTTCGTTCCAATGTTCCAATGAATTGGAGAAGAGGTTTGATAATTGGCAGCATTTACCGTGCTTATCGGCTATCCAGCAGCTGGGAGTTGTTTCACGAAGAAATAAGAAAATTGAAAAAAATTTTAGCAGCAAACAATTACCCTTTGTGGTTTGTGGAGAAACATCTGAAAGAGACGCTTGACAAAATTGTAATTCCTAGACAAGTGAACCAAGAAGACTCAATGAGTGAAGAAAGTAACATCAGAAGACAGACTTTTACTTTCAGATATTTTGTGATACCTGTGAAAATTGTGCTTTTGAAAAATGTGAAAAAACCACATTGTGCTTTTTCTTTTCGTAGCACCAGACTGCGAGAGTTTTTTCCTCTGAAGCCTCCTACCCCGAGGTCCCTTGTCTCATCGGTGGTTTATGAATTCAAGTGTACTGGTGATCAGTATACCACATACATCGGTGAGACAACACGACATCTAGGTAGAACATTTCATGAACATGTGTCAAGACCTGGTCCAATTTTCGACCATTTGCTTGAATGTAATACCTGCAGCAGACGTGACATCATGACCAATGTTTCGATCATTTACAAAACTCATTTTGTTCGTATTTCCGAGACCTTCTTCATAAAGAAGAGGTCCCCAATTTTAAACAGTCAACTTTCTCATTCAGGCTCTTCATTTTATCTTTCTGTTTTCTGATGTCTCTTCGTTTTTATTGCCTTTATTAGCTATATCATTTCTTTGGTATTTTGAACATAGTCTTTACTGACCATAGATTTACCTAGGTTTTATAGTACTCTATAGCTTGATAATTTTTAATATCTTTTGTAGAAATTTATGTGCATGTACCCTTCAGTTAGCTTGTTTCATTGATGACGGTAGGTTGTTCCTACAGAAAGGCCTTGGTTTGCATTCAAAATTATTTAAGTATACAATTTGCGATGAAAAGTGGTCATTTTGCGATTTTATTTGCTACAAAAATTTATAGTGGGCTTCCTGCTAAAAAAATATGCTTTCCTCATAGAATGAAATGTTAAGAAACCTGAGGTTGACTAGAAATACTTCAAATGATTATGCATGGAAATATGTACTGCAAATGCTGGTTAGGTCTATTGCTTTCTGAATTCTTTCTATTATGAAACCCGACCACTTTCCATTTCGCCAGAATGATGAACAAAAAACATAATAAGTTTTGAAAAACATCTATTTGTGCAGCTGATCGCAACTGCATTATTGAAGTGAACCCATTTGTTCGCAACGCCTTGCTTCAAGGCTACAGGAACAGCACCCGCATAGTCGTACACCGACATGTTTTATATTTTTCCATTTATTCCATGGATATGAGAAAAACATATTTCTTTAACAAGGATAGAATTACAAAACTGACAGTTTCTTTGACGTTGAATTCATGCGTGTTCCATCAATTAGCCGTTGCATCAAAATTGCGCAACCGGAAAACGAAAAGTGGACAACAAGGAGTAATACAAATTGAAATAGTGCGATTCGATACGAAGCCATTCAAGGGGAGGTCGAAAATGAGACATTCACAGAGTGGTGCGCACACTATAGGTCCACTGCGAATGTCTGTCGATGCTTTGTCAGACAGGATCAAAGAAAAGCATTATGTTTTTGCGATGAATCGCGGATTAAAGTCTTTGGTTGAAATGAAGAGTTTCCCTAAGTGACAAGGACCGTCTAGTGCCATAAAGAAATTTCAATGAATTTCTCCCTTCTATGCATGATGTAGGCATCGTGCTTAGAGGACAGAAATGTATTGAAATATAACTAGCCTATCGAATAACTAGAATATTGGGAAATATGTTGAAAATTATTAGGAAATATGTTAGTTCCCTGAAGACAGTTTAGTGAAGAAGGCAGAAGGTTACTGGAATTTATATGTCAACTTATTAATAGCTTGCTGTCAACTTGGCATTCGGGCAATTCCACGTGAAGTGCGACATGAAGTGGAACAATCAAATAGATCATTGATGCATTGCTTTTAGTGTTTTCTATATCAAAATTATCTGAATTTTTCCTTTTATGCGGTCGATTATTGCGTATCAGAAACCATTCTATCTTTTAGATTTTGTGATGATCCTCGAAAATGTCAGAAAAAGCACATAATTTCCATAAATCAGCTGAAATGTATCAAAAATTCAACGCTTTATTTAGTTTATGATTGTATTATGTATCACTCGTTACTATGGAAGTAGTTGATATCAACGGCTAGCATTGACTTTCGATCCAAGGTCGTATGAAAAGCAATTTCCAAAGTGCAACGTACATTGTACTTTGGAAATTCTATCATTTATTTAAATTGTGAATAGATTAATTGACCATTTTTCTTTAAAATTGGGCATATATTAGTTTATCTCCTTAATAACAAATACAACTGCACTCTAGGTAATTCGTACATCTTTCGTTGCAATACGATGTAACGCAAATGTGTAACGTACGAACGATTATAGGCCTGTTCAGAAACAACTTGCACCAATAACCGTGCTTTAAAGCGCTCTGACAATCTCTTTTGATGATATTCGTGCGTGCTATGATTATAGGATATCTAGGTGACTGCGTCTGACGTTTAATGACGCCGATTCGATCGGTTATGGACTTTATTGGATAATATAACACGTACCGACTCAAATATTTATTTTGAAATACATAATAAGTGTCTCATATATGGCCACGCTTTCACCACGCCCATCGAATGATTGAGTTTATTTGAGCGTGGAAAATAATTTCGATTGAAGCGAAAGAATTCTAAACAGAAAGAGGCTTACATGCAGCGGAATTATAGAAGCTTGAAGAGTACAGGCCTATAGCCTAAGATAATTGACCATGTCTAAAAAAGTTTAACCAACCAACTAGTAAAGAAGTTCAAAACGAAAAATCGATTCTACATTAAGTCAGTGCAAATCCAAATACTCTTAGATGAAAGCTGAACACCGGGTAACCAACAAATTTTGCCAAAATCACGGAAAAAGCGGAAAGTTAGATTGTTGCCTGCTGCTGAATTGCATGAAGTATTTCCATCGCTCCTAAATCTATATCAGCAGCTATTCATAAGTTCACAAGGAAGAGGTAATGAAATTTGATTGTCATGATGATGCAATCATGTCTAAGTAGCATTGACAAACAGACGCCTATGTGACGGGCCAATGGGTGTACTCAAAGAGGAGGCCGGCTGAGGATGCTTGTAAATGAACTTCCTTAAAATTAAAAGTTCGAAATATGATTTTGGAATCTCTGTAAATTTCGTCCGTAACATGTTAAGAGATTCTCAAAGAATTCCCCAAAAAATGCTGAAAGAATTTTCCAATGAATGCTGTTGGGGTGTTGTCCATGCATTAGAACATTTGCCAAATATTGTGATGCAGATGCGTGATGTTGAGAAGTAAGTCAACTTGGAGAGTTCCTATAGTTACTACTGATCTACACTACTTATAAGTTAACATAATGTTAAATAATATTAATGTAATGCATATATGTATATTCGCATACTTGTCTGGCAATGCAAACAATGCTTTTTTGGGATGCTATTAATAAATTTAGGAATCCTGCTGAAATCTTTGCTATGTAACGTACGAACGTTTTTAAAATGCATCGTGAAGCCCATCTAGTTGCTTGATCATAATAACTATGCATTCATGTAGTAAAGTGGATCATCAAATATATTTCTGAGAAATATTGGCTTTCCATCGATTGGAAAAATTTTACTAGCATAATAGTAAGTGTTTTTCGTGTCTCCTGAGTGAAACGTACGAATATTTTTGGTACGGTCACGTACCAAAGTCACGTACGGTGACTTTGAATACTTTTTTCTCTATGATAAAATATATTAAATAATATTTGAAAGAATCAAGTCTGCACGTATTAACTGCAAGAATTTTGCAGGTGCATGGTAGCAGCTGCTGATAAATATCCTTCCTCTATCAAAATACACACAGAAATATGCTGCAAAATACAACGTACGAACAAATGGAATTGCTCATTACTTTTGAATTGATACTGAGTCAAATCATCTTTCAACAAAAAGAAATCGATTATACGCTAAAAAATTAATGGCGCCCAAGATTCCCCATAGAACAGAGACAAAAGATTCAGTAATACTTCATACTTTTTGTATATATAATGAGCTGCATTTTTTTGATCTACACATAAAGTTTATTCATTCTGAATGGTTTAGTTGACAAAGGAATGTAATGTTAATTAAAACATTATAGGTCTGCTTGATGTCATCAGTTGTGGTCGAAATCATTAGACACTGGCATTAGCAAGTTAAATTAACTGGACCAGGATTAATTCCAGGAGAATGTGTACAGCTGTGCTGCGTGTTGAGAAGTCAATAAAGTAGACTTTCGAAGCACTGATATTCATCTTTTCTCTCCTAGACATATTCCGACCTCTATCAATGGAAAATAGGAGACTTGACAATGATTTGTCAATAAATGGACAATGACATTCGTGATTGCAGTGTCCCCTTTTCTTACATTTCAATCTAATTGCATGAAGAAGGATGGAGAAGTTTCAAGTACAATCCTAGATATTTGGGAGCTCAAAACAGTGCAATTAGCGGGTGCTTGGAATTCAAAATGAGATTTCGAAGTTAAAGCTTGTTGTGCTTTGTTGCAAAAAATTTATGTCAAAATTTTCAGCTTCAGTTACGTAACTTTAATCGTGGAGACTTGGCCCCTCGAATCTTGATTGACAAAATCTTTTCGCTAGTTTGCTAAATGAATGTGACAATAAGCCTTACACGCACAATAGACTAAATGACTTTATGTAGGCTATGATGCTTAAAACCATAAGTAGGTATATTAGGTAGAGTGGTAACTCCGCATTTATTAAATCCCCAACGTGTATACACTTTCGATTTTATTAAATGAACTCAAGTGAGATACAGGTGGCATTGTCACCAAATGTGAGACATGCACATTTATGCAGTTTTGCAGAAATTACAACGGAATTGAGTGATCATGATTGTAATGCAGAAGGAATGATGGTATTTCACAGATTCTCATGACAGCCTTGGAGACTTAATGTTTGCTAAATTAGCAATGCGAGGTTCCTATTACTTTCATGCTCAACCTCAGGAGTATTTTCTTGAGCGTGATCATGTCACAGGCAACCTGCCACTGGAAGAGCAAAATCACATAATCAAAGACAATGATTTCAATGAACTTTGAAAGATTGAGTGGTTCCACACCACTATTCAGATTCAATAAATGAAACATGAATTTATTGAATCATAGAATCATGCCGGTGAAAATTGAATTAAAAACTTGAAATTTCAGCCAAGAAAGCACAAATAATATCGCGACTTTTTCATGAAGACTTCCATTATAATGCGGCTCATGAAATTCCCTTGCAAATTAGCTTTATTTCTGCTTTGTTGGGATGCTTATTAGCAAATATTCATTCCTTTTGATATCCAACTTGTTTCACACTACTTATATTGGGGAGTCATCTCGGTAGTAGACCTACTTGGCAAAATTTTGACTACTTCTAAAACTGCTCCAATAATTTTTTGGACCACAGGAACGTAATCTCCGTAAAAAACTGAATCTTTTGATACAAAAATTTTCACTGTATACATGTACTTTTTTGAGTCGACACTCTCACCTATATATAAGTTACTCTATGCTTAAAACTCTAGACAATTGACTCCAAAATGCAAGTTTGAGGAGAATGATGCGGAGAATATTCTGACCAAAATGGAATCACACAGACATCGCGCGCTGTGTAAATTCTAATGGGTTTAATTTTCTTGCAGTCAGCGCTGTGCACAAAGGCCGATTTTTTAAATAGTTGATTGTGGATTTTATAAGCGATTAATCGTGTGATTATTTCATCAGATTTATTATTCTAATTAACTATCGATTCAGGAGTATGATCAGCGGTGAATATGCACACTCATGATTGCTTTAATAGCTGACTAGATTATAACATAGGCGCGCTTATTCTTTTCTGCGTCATAGGCACATAAATAAGTCGCACATTCAATTTTCAGCCTTCCACGTTCTATTTGAAATGAGTTTTATGACTCCCTTTTAGGATTCAAAAATAAGCATGCATTTCTATCAAAGGCGAAATGGTCTGGCGGCAAACACGAGTTTCGGCAAGGAACGAGGCCGAAAATGAGACTTTTGCACCTAGTGCAAGAATGATGTACACCTTATGCGCGTCTGTCGAGGTCTGCATGGTTCCTTCTCTTGTCACACATGATGAAAGGAAAAACACTTGCAGACTAGATCTAATGGGGCGCAGATTGAAGTTTTCGGTTAAAATGAAATGCTCCATGTTTTCTCTGATTAAGTGAAAAATACTAAATAAGTCTGCAGTCATTGGCATGCAATGTCATCAGCTCATTTTTGTCTATGAAGCTTATAAGCACATGCAAGCCTCCAAATGTAGACCAACACAAACTTCTTGGTTAATTTGTTTATCCACATTTAACTGTATTTTCGCAGACATCGCCGATCAGAAACGTGATAATGCACAAACTTGATGGGAATTGACCTGAAGTCAAAACCGAAGTTTTTGGCTATAGCTACGATGATTAACTTGACCAATCCTTGATTTTGAATGAGAAGCATTTCTTCATGAGTAGTCTAAATTTGAGAAGAAGTCTTATTGATCACAGATGATGGCTTAAGCTGAAGGCAACGTCCTTTAGAACTGAGAATTTTATGGTTCTGCAGGTGCCTCGATTCATATATTAGACAATCTTCAAAGCGTAGATTTGTTGCAAGCCTGCATGCTCTACATTGCAATATATATATATATATATATACATATATATATATATATATATATATATATATATATATATATATATATATATATATATATCTGCGAACCATGGTTCGGAGGTTTGGGAGAGATGGGTTGGCAGCACATTTTTGCTGCCAGATATCTTTCCATTCTACGCATAATAGATATCATTCATGTTTCTAAGTCAATTCGGTGCTAATTCTATGATTCTCTACATCAAATTTTAAATTTTTTCTATTTACCATGAATTTTGCTTATCTCATTCTTTTCTTGATAATGGCTATGGTGTAAATAGTCGAATGATCAATCGATATTGATAAATTTGCAATGAATAACTTCCAAACCTAGTCCGTTTCATAAAAAGTGGATCATCCTAAAATTTGACTAAATAAAACATAAGTATGATACAGAAAGCATTTTTAATGTTATTTCATGTCCCTAATATATTTAAATGTCCTTATATAATCTGATAAGCCATGATACAGTAACGGTTCTTAAGAAGCTAATATTTTGTGGCCCTTATACCCTTATTGTCAATGACATCACCAATTCGTCTAGGCATTGATTCGATGATATCTTTGATTTTTGACTGATCTAACTTTCTCCACTCGCTTTTTAACAGTGACATAAGTTGTGATACGCCGTCTGTAGGTAGCAGTGAACGACGAACGTTACGTTTTAGAATACTCCATACATTTTCTATGGGATTCAGATCAGGAGAACGAGCTGTCCAAGATAATGTCCTAAGCCCTAATTGTGACTTGCATAAGTTGACTCTACTACTCCTGTGACACGTAGCATTATCATCCATAAATAACCAAGTCGATGGATCACCAAGTTGATCGGTCACTTGGCCAATGTTCATTCGTAAAACATTCACATAGCGTTCAGAATTCATGGTTCCTTGCTGTATGTGAAGTTCAGAGCGGCCATTGGTCCAAATGCCAGTCCAAATCAGTAGAGTCGCACCACCTTGTACCCGGGGACGATGTAAATGTCTCGGAATTTCCTGATCAGATTTTATCCATAATCTCAATCGACCATCACTATCCTTCAGACGGACTGATGCCTCATCAGACCAGACAACCCGATCCCATTGATTTCGCCAGTGACAATGACTCATTGCCCATCTGAGACGTCTTTTTGTATGCTGATCTGATAATTCGATCTGAGAGGGCCTCTTACAGCTCTTGAAATTCGACTCAATAAGTCTTCTACGAATAGTGGACTTAGAAATAGACGAGTCTAGTGCAGCCATCTCAGTTAACGAGAGACTTGGATCAACTTTAACAAATCTCAAAATTAGGCGGTCTCTACGTTTGGATGTTTTGCGTGGACGGCCAGAGCCCTCTTTACGACAGAGTCGAAAATCATCATTATGCCATCGATGCACATTTGTGTAAGGGACATTTAGTCGCTTGCTTGTAGCTCGCAAAGAAAACCCTAGTTCTAGCAAGGCTGACACTTTGCCTTTTGTGAATGCGATCTCGTTATTGTTCATTTGTGCTTTGTATTGTTTTCAACCGGTAAGAGATAGGTTTCTAGCTAAAAGCAATCAGGAGTCCTGCTAACACCACCGCAATGAAGTCAGGAAGCTATGGAACATGAAGTCCAGTTAATCACATGTACGAGTAGCAGTTACATTATTGTTGATGAATTATTGTTGATGAATGTGCTATACTGGCTCTGATTGACCGATTTTCTTTATTTTTGTTTTGCTTGATAGCTTTTGGCTTGTAGAACAACATATTACATAACAAAGGAAACAAATGTAATTTTATAAGAGTGTCGAGGTATGATTTTGTGTAACATTGCTAACTGAAGATCAAATTATCTACTACTTTTTTCATCTATAACAGGAAAACAAATCAATATTCATGCTTGAAATTTCCAACAATGATATTAGTAAGCACAACTGACATATCTTCCAAATTTCAGAGAAATTCGTTCAAGTTTGGCGGAGTTAGACAAAGTTGAAGTTAAGGCGATGTTTAAGGGTGATCCATTTTTTATGAAACAATTTGTATTTTCAATCATCATGAACAGTCAAGGCATATTTCATCAACTACAATAACTTGTTTAAATAATCAAATTTTTATTGAATTTGAAATAATGGGTTTCACTTGTCACAGCGGTGACATGATCGATGTCTAGACTGCAACTAATTGATAGCTGATTATTTCATTGGCTGAGACTTGCCTCATGCAATACATTGTCTTCTGATGAATGATTGATATTCGATTGTGTTCATTTATAAGCAGATGCTACAATAGTAAGGTTCCACTCGTATCGCAACATGTTGTTTTGTTATGTGCTATAGACATGCGGGGTTAACTAGTTACATTTGGCGTCGTCTCGAACCTGATCTGTTGGTGCGTCACGGAGAGGTGCGAATTCTGCGAGGAGCCTTCCTTCGAGTGGGAGTGACGTGTGCTGCTATCTTCTGCATCTATCAATTCAATTCCAAGGCCAATTCCCCGGATCGGATGACTATACTACTGTAAGTTGCCCTTCTAACCATTCACTTTTTGAGCCTCATTTCGGTTAGCTTAAGTCATGTCAGGTATTAAGCCACCCGGTACACTGAACCCAAATGATATTACTATCAACGACTTCGAATTATAGCTAGAAGCATTCAATGATTATGTTGAACTTACTGTGGATAAAGTAGATGATAAGAAGTTACAGTAGTTAATAATGTGAACGCAAAAAGTGAGGATTTAAACGAGGATGCGAACATGGCGTTCCAAACATGTAAATATGAACATTTGAATTCGAACCGCGTTCCAATCATGTGAATAGGAACCACGTTCCGATTGGGATTTGAACTGAGTTCATGTTTCGAGGTTCGGTACAATCAATTGTGTACTGAGGTTGTAACAGCCTGTTCCGAGATTGAATTAAAGTGAGTGAATTAGAACAGGGATGCGAACATTTATTTCGGAACTTGAATAGATAGTTGTTTGTTTTGAGACTGCTTGCTCAAATGCGACAATTGTGACCATTGTGACTATGATGACAATTTTATTTATTTTCATAATGCGTTTACAGATCAGAAATTATGTTATGAATGTTCAATTATTTGCTAATCAGAATCCCATTTACAGAATTTGTGAAATAAAAACAAGAGGTTTACAATGTAAGTGTAATTAACCATAAAAAATGAAAGAAGGTAAGTCACGTCCCTCGGGGGACTCCGTTAACTTCAAGAAGTCCTCGGCCCATTCGAGGAATGTTGCATTGTTTGTGAAGTCGTGATCACACTCGTGTATAGGACACTTCGCCGACAGTCCTTTTCTCCTTTGGAGTGCTGTCACTGTTAAAGTCTTCCAGAGTTCCACTTTGCATCCGCAACACAAATTAACCTTCGCATCCAACGCTCCACCCATAATTATTTGGCTTTCATTGTGGTAACAGAACAGTTGCTTCTGGGTACTCATCATGAAGTAGATTCGTAATAGATTGCTAATGTCTACTCAAGAATTAAGAACTTGCTTAATTGGAACAATGTCATCCTTATATATCCCTTTAGGGAAAATCGGAACCTCTCTGATTGGCTGTTGGGAATTCCTTTGTTTAAAAAGTATATAAGTCCTAGCTGTGTACCAATTCTCATCAAAGGTTCTAATCATCAAGTACCATATTGAAAGTTATCACTTATAATTACGCTAACCATGCATAGTATCACTACACCTCCCGCTTCTCCAGCTCAAGTTGAAAGGATCGAATCGGAACAGGTATTCGGAACAGGACCCGTAACTCCTCCGGAGTCATCTGAAGATGAGGATTGCATGGTACAGAGTAGTGAGTTCGAAACACCGGTGGAGGCCTTGATAACGGTGAGGACACGCTGTGGAAGAGATGTTCGGAATGCGCCCAGGAGGATCTACACGAAGCGAATATGTGAGCGTATGGAACCCGATGAGAAAAATCTCACAACTGCGCTGGAGTTCAGCATTATAGAACCACCAACGCCTCGCCGCTGCCCTGGTGCCCCCAAGAAAACAAGAGTGTGTGTTCGTGTTGACTTACAAAAACTCATTCCTTTTCCCAATATCAACAACATGTAACTTTTTATCTTAAATATGACTATACATAAATGAACAATCTTGTTTTGTAATTTCACAAATTGAATTCCTGTTAAGGTTCGAATGGGAACTGGGGATATATTCATTTCTGAAAATTATCAACAGGTATCTCTGTGTTTAATGTTTCTAAGTCTAATATTTCAAATGCTTGTACCACTTCAGGATGATATCATGAACATTGCATACAATACATCATTGGTTAGAGAATTAAACGAGCTTTCAAATGATATAAGGCATGTACCCATTCGATGAAAAAATCTCTGTTGTATGCAAGTGTATGCACGAAGTTATTAACGGTCAGCGATATGTATCGCTACAAAATGCTGAGTCTCTGCTATAAGATGATTTATAAGGTCGATGATTTACCGCATTTTCTTGGAAACATCCACAAACCCCAGAGTGGCAGCTCATTAAGAAATAAAGTTAACCTCCGGATACCATTTCATAGGACAAGCTTAGGGCAACGTAGTATTGACTTTGCCTCAGCGATTGAATGGAATTTACTTCCTCGTAGCATTAAAGAAATAAGAGAATATAATAAGTTCCAAAAAAATCTTAAACAAATACTAGTCAGCAAATACTAACAGAAACGAAAGTTGCAATATCTGAGGTAGCTAAGAGAGATGATAGTGTGCGAATGGAAAATATCAAATGCTATTCCAACCCTGATATTGTATCCCGGACATTGGCATATAATAGCCCAAGTATGTGATTTGTAAGTATATGTGTATGTGGACTTTCATATATGTATCTTGTATGACGATCACTGACCTGTTGTTTGGCTGTACATACCTTGTGTGAGAGTATCTAGGATATATGTTTATATGTATAATGTAAATGATTTTGATGTGTGAGTAATTTTAATCTGAACTTTTGTTAGCGGGGCTAGGTTCCTACTGTCCCACAGTGCTCTGGCCCCGCCCACCTCTACATTTATCTGTATTTGTATTATATTTAGTATTTTGTAAAAGTAATAAATGTATATATCTGTATTTATCTACGAGTATATGTAAATGTAACGATCCTTGTACAGATTTTGTATTGGTGGAAAATATATTTCTATTCTATTCTATTCTAAGTAAATTAATGATTTCAAATTTCAAAGTTTCTCAACTAAATTTTATCTATCTTTCAAAGGTCTATAGCTGGTCTGGATGGTGTCATACATGTTGCATACAATACATCGTTGGAAAGAGAATGAAAAGAGCTCTCAAATGATGTACGGTATGTACTGATTTGATGAAAAAATCCCTGTTGTATGCAACTGTATGCAATTGTGTGCAACAAGAAAAAATTCTAAGTTTTTATCATAAAATGACAAAGTTTTTAAATTTCTAAGAATTTTCAAAGTTAAAGTTTGAATCTCAAATCAGTAATATACATAACTATTTGATCACTGACCTTTGACCTGACCTTGACCTTTGACCTTCATACACTTCATACACGCCGGGGGGGTGAGGGGGGCGCTTCGCGCACTCGAAAATTTATTTACCCATGGGGTCCGGGTGCCATAGCTACCTTTTTTTATTTCCGAACCCTAACCTAACCTTAACCCTAACCCTAACCTTAACCCTAACCCTAACCCTAACCTTTTATTTGAATTTTGGCGCGAAATTTGAAATTTAGATATTCCAGATTTTAGTATTATCTCCAAGAGTTTTAAGCCAATATTTTGGCGCGAAAATTAAACTTTAGAAATTGACATGCAATTCAAATATCTTAAAATATTGACTTCAAACATGTTACCATATATATATATTTACAAATTGAATAATTAATTTGTATGTAATAATGTTCAAACTCTCTGAATTCATTTGGATTAACTTGCTTGTGTTTATAATAGATACATATAGTAGATTTTATATTATTTACAAGAGTCATATTCATAGCATTTGATTGCCATTCCATTCTAATGGATAAAATGAGCCAGCTAATTATTATTTTGTTTAAAATTGTCAAGTTTGTTTTGCTGTACCAAATTGATGACATGATGTCATCAAGTCTTTGTTCATGGTTCCTTTGTTGAATTTATATATAAAGAAATTGTAGAGCTCCGTTCTTCACTCATTTTTGAATTATTTGGTGTGCATACAAGACCTCGTTCTCCGCTTCTCCGTTTCGTCGATTTACAATTATATTTCTGAAGTGAGTTTCATCATTTAGTATTTACTAGTTTCTAAGTTTGGGAAATAGGTACATTACTAACTTCTTATAACCAAATAGTTTAAAATACATGGTTCGCTTTTAGGATAGGAAACAACACAATGTTATATTATTAATCACAAATCTTTACTTCGTTTTTTATTATAGCATATGAAATACACATGAATCAAGCGATCTTGATTGATGTAGTGTTTGAATTTAAATAAACATCGCAAGATTTCGTTTCCAATAATAAAACACTAACACATTAATTTCATTTTCAATCAGCTGTTCTTCTAATTAAAATACTTTTAATCAATCTCTACACTTTCGTTTTTTCGAAAAGTCAGTTTCGTTTCAATATTTTTTTTCGAAATTAAATAACATTTACTCAGCTGATTCCAAACTTGATGTTTCTATATCAAAAACACCTCTTAAAAATTGATTTAAGAGTTCGAATCTCAGTTTCTGTTTCATCTTAATATTTTTCTAATTGAGATTATTAAACTTTTTAATATTACTTCTTTAAGTTTGGAAAATAGATTCATAAATGAGTTCTAATCTACAGAGAGATAAGAATATAACAAACGATTATTTCCTTTGTAGAAATGGTTCGAACGTCAAGCATTTCCCGACAGAGACTTATTTTTCATTATTGCAGTACTTGCAATTTGCCGGTTCGCCACGCTAGCAAAAGCAGTCATAAGGGTTGCTCTTTTAAGGAGGATGGTACATACCTGTATTGCCTTACATGTAAGGCATATCTAAAGAGCACTCAGAAGGCGAACAGTGAGGAAGATAAGGCGTTTATTCAAGCCCATAATGCCTGTGCACTTGGTAATGGACGCAAAGGCATCAATCTGACCTCGGCCGCAGAGAAGCGGAAATTGGAAAGATTGTTTGCCAAGGAGGACAGGCCGGCGACAGGGGTTTTGAGCCAATGTGATGAGGTCGCGAAAACTTCTAAGGCGCGATCCATCAGAGTAAAGTCGAGAAAATTCATTGATAGTGACACGTCACTATCTGATTATGAAGTGAGTACTGTTAAATGCTTATTTTAAATTAGGTTTTTAAATGAAACAATGATGAATGTCACCTACGATTCTAGTGCAAGTATGCATGTAGTAAACATATTTTTTTAACATTTCAGAGTTCAGAACTTCCAACGAAGAGTGCCAAGGTACTTCTAAAGAAATTGCCTACAGCAAGAGATGTAAGTATTTTACAGTCAAAATGTTTATGATTATAAATATGTTTTACTACTAAACTATTTCTTTCAGCATTTCAACAGTCTGCCACCTGTTCCGAAATTGACTATGGTGGAGAAAAAAGTAAATCCACATCCCGTAAGTATTATTTACAAGGTCTATACGTATATAACAAGAAATTTTAAAACATTGTTAACTTTTCAGCTGTTCCAAAGTCTGCCCCCTATTCCCAAGTTGAGAACGGTGGAAAATAATGGATGCCAGAGACCTGTAAGTATGATTGTTCCAGTCTACACTCACGGAAATCTATCATGTCTTAATAATCACTCTCTAATCATTTGTCTTTATTCCTATTGCAGGTAATTCGATCTTTATCACTGAAAAAGACTCGAGATCGCAGTATCCTCTCAACGCCACCTAGCTCAACGTCCATGGAGGACAATGAAGAAAAACCCTATAGCATCCGCGAGTCCTCATCAGATGAGTCCTCTTCGGATGAGTCCTCTTTATCAGCGACATCATCGCCAACTTCTTCTGATGATGACAGTGATGATGGTAGAATTGCTAAGGTAAGTACAATATTAGGAATGAATATGAAAGCAGATAATTGAAATGTAAAAAGATTGTAACACTTAAATTTTGATTTTAGAATAGTTCATACAACGTTGAGGTGGAAGATGGATCAGATCATGAGATCGTCATGACTCCTAAGGTAAGATAGCATGTTTACATTATTTAGATATTATTATATTGTTAATTCTACAAATTCTATATTGTTATTGACAAACATTATTAACTTCTTTCCCATATAATGATGTATGGATAATACAAATATTTTCTATTCTCATTACAGGATGCAGCGGTCTGCGCATCACAGGAGGAAGTATCCTTCTCGAACATTCGATCGTCTCCAACCTGCAGCGTCCGCTTCCCCTTCACTCCTATACTGGAGTATAGGGGTGCATCACCACCGCCCACAGCACAACCACCTACCCCGGGGACTGCTCCTCCTACGACTTCCCACGATCCTCCTCCTACTACACCATCACCTATGACTTCCCATGATCCTGCTCCCCCTACGATCTCCGACACTACTGTCCACGCTCCTGCTTCCATCATGCTGCAAACCAAGGAGTACAATGTTGATCTAGATGAATCTAATGACAATAGTGAGTTGAGGCGCTGTGAGGAGCGACAGCGACTCGCTGAGGAAAGGGAAGCGAAGTAAAGGACTGAAAATCGGGATTTAATCCAATCTGTTCGAAATTTGACGCAGTCAAACTTACATATGTCATCACTCCTTTCAAGAGGTAATAAGCCTTTTGAAAAAGAGACTTTAATGCATATTGAGTATGCAAATTCGAACATTGAAAAGGTGAGGCTGACTCACATGGAAGACAGTGGTGCTTGCTCTGCACAGTGTCAGCACATCAAGATGTGCCACAGTGGCATTGTAAAATGCATAAGAATGTGATGTACTTTACTTTTTTCTTTTGGAAAATGAAAATTGTTGTAAATCCTGAATTTTTTCCTTTATATCATCGGTGATACTACATCTATCTCAAAAGTGAAGAGATCGGAACAAATTCTATTGGGTGGTAATAGCTCTGACGTCATAGAATGATGAAAATATATAAGGACTATCAAAAATTATAATCCTCATCATTTACTATTAAGAATGGTTGTCTGTTCCAAGTGTGGAAAATCTTTTACTCTTTATGGCAATTTGCAACGTCATGAAAAATTTTGTAAGTTGGGGATAACATATAAGTGTAGCAAGTGTCCATATCAAACGAATAGGAAGGATAATCTAAAGCGACACAATCTAGTTTGCAATTTAAGTTCAAATTCTCAAAATATGTCAGTTGTTAATCAAGGAGAATCACAAAATAATCACATATTCAGATCTAGTATTGTTGAACCAACGTCTAGACATACGTCAACCAGCGCTTCAAATAATACCTTTATGCAATGTTGCTCCCGTTGTGGTAAAAATTATAATTCTGTTAGCAAATTTCGTCAGCATATGAATGTACATAATACAAAAAGTGAGATGAATATTCATAATAATCATGGAACTCTAAATCTCAGTGAAAGCGCACTTAATGGTCACGCTCGTGTATATGACATCACACCATCAACACATACAATCGACATTAATTCTGTTTTATTGAGTATGCGACCTATATTAGGGAACTTAGTGTCAAACCTTCTAGAACAATTTCAACTACGTGGCCGTCTAATTGCACAAATTCGTTATGTGCGATCAAATTCTCAAGAAGATGAAACGTTTCTCGCACACTTTACATCATCATCTACAAACTATATTTATGACTATGATACCTGGTTCCAAGATAATTTGAATAGTCTTTCAACTCATATTGAAACGTTTGCAAATAAGGGTAGCAACTGGGTTATAGATGAAATACTTAATATTGAATTCAATGTTATTACCAGTCAACTACTATCCGGTGGACAAACATTTACTCTACCAAAGAGCTTAAAAGATTCTAAGGCTGTAATCAATGTACACTCGAATGCAAATGACTGCTTCAAGTATTCAGTTTTATCAATACTACATTATGATGAAGTACTTCACTCGAGGAATGAGATGAAATCATATAGCAAGTGGACATCTGATCTGAATATGGATGGCAATGCCACACCAGTATCAATAAAAGATATTTCTAGGTTTGAGAAAAATAATGACATCAAAATTAACATTCACTTTTATGAAAAAGGACTCAAAGGTGTTCGTTATAGTAGCAACTTTATTGGTAAACGAACTATTAATATACTTTAAATTGTTAACAATGAACGCGCACATTATTGTGGAATCAGAAAGATATCGAGACTATATAGGAAAATTAATAAAAGATTTAAACATTACTGTGATCGATGCACCCAATCGTTTACGTATAAGACAACTCTAGACCGACATTATCAATTTTGTGTTCGAGGAAAAACGCAAATAGAAAAAATGCCCAAACAACTAGAGGTAAGTATAAGAAGCATGGAATATCATCTAAGTCCACCTTTAGTAATTTATGCAGATATAGAGTGTTACATCGATAATAAAGTGCATAAACCTGCAGCAGTTGGAGTTTATCATGTTTGGCACAACGCTCTCCAATCAAAATTTGATAACGAATATTATGTCTTTAAATGAGAAAATTGTATTATGAACTTCTTAAATCACCTAGAAAATGTAGCTCAAAATTTGTATGACAATCAGCGTGCAATAAGTAGACAACCGATGTCTCTATCCCATGATGAAGAAGAAAAACACAAAAGCGCACAGAGTTGTAGTAAATGTAAATCTAAGTTCAGTGATGGTTGTATCAAAGTGAGATATCATGATCATATAACAGGAAAATATAGACAAACATTATGTAGCAAATGCAATCTTCGATTGAAACTGAATAGGCGGGAACTGCCCATATTTTTCCACAACTTGAAGAATTATGACAGTCACATCGTTTGCTACAAAGCAATTGGAAAGAAGAAACCATAGAAATTAGAAGTTGTAACAGCCACAGCTGAAAAATACATAACTTTATCCGCTAGTTAACCTGTGAACGAGTACAACGGAAAAACAATATATTTTAAATTAAAGTTCTTGGATTCTTTTCAATTTCTAAGTGCATCACTAAGTGAATTAGCAAAAGGATTACAAGTGTATAAGCATGTAGAAAAATTAAGAAACGAATTTCCACTGATTAATGATGACATCCTATGTCAAAAGGGAGTGTTTTCCTACTCTTATTTTAAAAGTCTAAATACATTGTCGGAAAATAGTCTACCACCACAAGGTGAATTCTGTAATGATCTCACACGAGAGCATTGCTCAGACAAAAAATATGAACACGCTTGTAATGCGTGGATTGCTTTCAGTTGCTCCAGTTTTGGCGATTACATGCTTGCATATCTCAAATTAGATGTGTTATTGCTGGCAGATATTTTTTAAGTCTTTAGATCATTGAGTCAAAATGAAGATGAGGTGGATCCTGTGCATTTTGTCAGCCTTCCACACCTTAGCTTTACTTCAGCTTTGAGTTTTGCTTCATCTGATCCTCCACACTACATACAAGATGAAAACATGTACAATCTATTTGAAAGAGGAATAAGAGGAGGTATGACATTTACAAATATTCACCGAGCACGTGCACGCATTACGGAATTAGTAAATAATACAAATGAAAGCCGTCACTTATCCTACATAGATGTCAAGAACCTTTACGGCTCGTCACTCAGCAAGAGTCTACCACATTCAAATTTCAAATGGTTGAATGAAGATGAAATAGACTACTTTTCAAACGAAGTTAACATTCAAGCCATAGATGATGATAGTCAAATCGGGTATATTTTTGATTTAGATTTGGAATATCCTGCAAGCATACATGATGACACTGCCGATTTTCCATTGGCGCCAGAAATGCAGATGATAGAACAAAAAATGTTTTCAAGTTATATGAAAGACTTGTATAAAAAAGTAAGACCAAATACTAACTTTTCCTCAACTAAGAAACTATTGTTACACCAATTTGATAGGGAAAATTATGTTGTACACTATTCAATATTAAAATTTTATTTATTTATGGGCATGAAAGTCAAAAAAGTTCATAGCGGTGTAAAGTTCACTCAAAAGCCCTGGTTAAGAACGTTCATTGACATGAATTCCCAAAAGAGAGCTCAGTCAAGAACTGATTTTGAAAAGTCATTTTACAAGTTGAAGAATAACTCTTTATATGGCAAGACAATGGAAAATGTAAGACGAAGGAGAAAATTCAGATTAGTTAATAGTGTTGAGCAATGTCAAAAATTATCAAATCATCCACTCTATGTTCAGCATAAGATCTTTGATGAAGATCTAGTTGGCATGGAAATGTACAAGTCTTCAATAATGTTGAATAAATTAATTTATGTTGGTCAAGCAGTTCTTGATTATAGCAAGTAGGAAATGTATCAACTATTTTATAATGATTTAAAAAGATGTCCACTGATAAATAGAACGCGACTTTGTGGCGGTGACACTGACAGTTTTTTCCTATGTTCATACACCTCACCTTCTATTCGTCTGGAGGACATATTTCTATATTTTGGTGAAAAATTTGACTCTTCAAACTATGATGTACATCACCGACTATACTCAACTACAAACAGAGCTAGGTTGGGCTGTTTTAAGGATGAGTGTGCGGGAAAGTTGCTTGAGGAAATGATCTTATTAAAACCGAAAATGTATTCAATGAAATATCTAGATTCATCTTGCCACAGGATCAAACGTGCAAAAGGAGTGCAGAGAGCTGCAGTTAAAAAAATACAAGATAATGATTATAGGACCGCGTACTACAGTGAAATGGATACAAGTGAAGAAATGACAGTAATTAACTCGAAAAACCACTTAGTTACTACAAAATCATTTAGGAAGCGAGGACTTTCACTCTGGGAGGATAAGCGCTGTTGGTCAAATAAAAATTTGTCACTACCATATGGACACTACAGCTTGGGACTTCCCCCACCTTCAAAAAGAAGGAGAATCCTTCCTGCTATAGGTGATGTAGAATAAGTCTAAATAGATTCAACAAGGTAATTTACAAGTAAACTAACCAATCGTCATATCTTCCTGCTTAGTTATGCTTACTAATATATAGGTAGTCTAAACACAAAATGAAATTTCTACATTTTTCCGATGTGTAGAAATTATTACTAAAATATAGGTAGTCTTTTTATGAATTTAAGACATAGCACTCAACATCATTCCGATATTTTGAGATGTGAAATATCAAACTTTATGCAAACAGATGAATTAGTTTTATATTTGAAAACATGCCTCATTACACTAGAACATGGAAATTAAACGACTTACAAAGCGTTCACACAACAAATTCAAAGAAAGTAGTCTTTCGTCACTCAATAGCAAATAGTGGTGGAAGACATCGTGGCGTTTGCATTAGCCTTGACGCATTATCTTCACTGAAAGACTTCGCTGATCTGATTGACAACCACAAGACTCGACTGAAGATTCCCCTCGATCAAAAGGTATGGATAAAGTGTGACTCTACGGTCAAGCTGTGTGTCTGTTCACCAAAGAGGAAGATGTTGACTATCGATTCTTCCGTTTCAGTGACGTCACATGGAGAAACTTTACAAAGGAGATACTACCACACATGATTTCATTCATTAAGGATGGAGGACATCAAGCGGATGGAAGTTGTGAATCGGATGTTAACTGCAAAAGTAAACTCAAAACTCAATCTTCAAGAGATCGAGCGGTACATTCCGAACCGAAAGCAATGGTTATTAATAAAACACAAAATGAAGCCGACAACGAACCTGCATCTGGGAAGACCCTCAATGTTAACATGGAGGATGAAGAGGAAGGATAAATATGTGACTATCCTATTCTTTCCAAATGGAACAATCCAGTGTGTTGGTGGCTTCTCTGATGGTGATCTACCATATCTACATGCTAAGTTGGAAAATTTACTTAGAGACTCATTATCTAAATGGGAAGTGAAGACAATGACTGTGCTATGTGAATTGAACTATCATTATGACTTTCGTAAAGTCACATCATCAAACAATCTCACTTATGAAGTGGAACTATTTCCAGCAGCACAGATGACTAACTGGCACCCATATCATGTTCATGTATTCCATAATGGAAAGATTGTGATAACCGGCATTAAAGACATAAATGATGTTCCTCCCATCCTATGTGATTTGAGAAAAATATTTGTGAAATCTACATTGTAGCTATGTAAATATTTAGAAAAGAACTGTACATTTGTAAATACATATTGAAATGTAAACGTGTTTTGCTTTCCCCTCTAAACCCAACGATTTGGAACATAAAAACAAGGATATTTACATACAAAATAAAACTTTATTACAAAACAGTTTCAATATACTTTGTAAGAATTACATCATTTTTATAGCAGTCTTTCGAAAAAAGTTGTAAAACACTTTTACAGTTATTTTTCAATGGTCTCTCGTTGACGAAATATAGCACATAACCGCCGCACACAGGTAGATTCAGAGAGTCAAAATATTCAGCCACTTTATAGCGATTGATGTACACTGCAACCCAATGTTTACCAGGAAGATTGTTGCTGTCCGTATTGATGATAAGCGAACAAGGATAGAAAGGAATTGAATTAGGTAAATTATCTCTAGAAAAGACATCAAGAAATATTGACTTGGAGTAGGGATGAGCATTTCCCATTTTCCTCAAGATTTCGGTGTTGCTTAGGTTACTCATCTCTGATAGCTGACAGTTACGTCTCGCATTCTCGTTATTTCAACTTTGCTATCATAGATAGCATAAATGAGGCAAGTAATTGTTTTCTTCAAAGGTGACTCAAATGACACCTCTAGTCGTAGATTACCAGGCTTTGTAACTCCTACGCTTTCACCGCCTAGATCTGCATCTGCTGTGAGATTGTATATAATGAAGAAGTAACCATTTTTATACATGTCCATTGTAATTCCATTTGAATCATCTGTGTTAAACATGCTCAGTGCAGTGAAAGTAGAACCATATTCACGTGCAAATTTACCCTCTTTAAAATTAGGCTCATAAGCTTTGCAAGCAACAAATTTTCCATCCTGATAGAGTGCTAGTTTACTAACGTTAAAGTGTTGGAAATTAAATGGATTCTTTTCAAAAGCACCAATAAATGACTCATTTTCCACAAATGTGATATACACCGCCTTCGGCATCGCAGTGGGAAAAAGATTTGGGTAGGCATGAGAGGATGATCCCGCACCAATTGTGAAGTTTGTTAACACACTGTGATTAACTGGATATATTGCATTGCTTTTCCTCAATCCTGTCGCATGCTCGTTGATGACTGACGGGTTCATTGTTACTCTCCTTACATTGAGCACGGCACTACTTATGATGATTTGATAGTTTGTAGCTCCAAAAGCCATTAACGCGAACTGAGGATTTGCACGAATAAATTTTATTTGCATTTCAACCTGTGATATTATAGACTGGTAATAGGAAGATTTGTTAATCCCACTTTATCCTTGGTTGAATCAATATTGGTACCATCAGTCTTCTTAATTTGTATACACAATTCTAAATCAATGGATTGACAGTCAATATAATCTTGAGGATTAGCAGGTATATCAAACTGAATAGGCTGTTGGTTACCATCTATATTTGTTGTGGGGACTATGTCTACAATAGTTGAGGAAATAATGTCAATTTGATGAGGCGGTGAATCAAGGAAACACAAAGCTGAATTGATACTCTGCATCGTATTAGCTTTACAAATATGTTGTTTTCCTTCGTTTTGACTTGTTTCCAGTCGCTGTGGAATTTCGTTTGCGCTTTCTTGCTTTCACACGACGTCTTGATTTAGAACGTGCTGCTCTGGTGGGCTTTTTACTTTTCCTACGCCTTTGCTTAGTAACTCGACCTGATGCAACTTGTCTTGACTTCCTACGTTTCTTCCGAACTGTACGCCTCGTCTTTGTTAAATCATCTAATGCGTCTATGGCAGATTGCTGTGCACGCAATTTCATGGATTCACCGATATTCTCCCCTTGAAGTGCATCAGCTGCAACATTTGCACCAAAGTCTAAAGCTCTGTTTCCAACCCGCTTCATGAATGGTACGCCATAGTTTTTGAGTGTTGGGAGAACCATACGTCTTAGTGCACCGAATATGCCTCCTCCAACTTGTCGTCTACCTCCAGCAAACACGGGATAGCCGCTCTGATAGGATGGACCACTGTAAATGCCTGACATTATGTCCTGTGGATAATTGTAGATCCTACAATAGCGTAAAGCCTTAATCTCGTGTCCTGATGTGTAGTGTTAAAACAGTAACACCACCACAGAATGGTACTACTTCACCTGTGTCATCATGAATTGATATGTCAATTCTATTGATGACATTTCTGCTCATTGGTACATACATCGTGTTAATAAATTCTCGATTGATTAGTTGCTTCCTCACGGATGAGAGCGGAAATGTGCGCAAAAGTGGGGCTTCAATGTCACCAACCCTTGTATATTCAATGATGCTACAATAGACGTATAAGTTGCTTATATCCCACTCTAATGATGGTGTTGTATCGCCTGTTGATGTACCTTCATAAATAGTTGGTTTTGAGAATCCCAATGTGGTCGTTAACACGCTATCCAGCTTGATAAGAGAGTTCTTTCCTACCTTTAGAATCATGCGTTTCTTATGTTGGTCATAAGAAAAGTGATATTCATCTGCATCAAGGTAATCTACACCAAACTCATTTAACTTTGTGCACAATTCAGATGGCGTTTTCAAGCTTTCAATGTTTAAATTAACTCTTTTTACCAGTTCACTAGAAGTAGTCAATTCATCACCCAATATGTCTTCGCTGTATACGTGGATATCCCATGAAACGTTTGTTGATGCTTTGAGTTTAGAAGAGGATAAATGAACCTTGCATGTATCATTTAATTCTGTCAGCAAAGGTGCGCTTTCAAGGCCTTTAAACATCCCAAACATTTCAGATCCGAATTCAATAACAGCGGACTCAGACCTTTCCAATGGTGTCTTTTTAGTAAAAACAAGAAGGTCTACCTCCGTTTCAACAGTAAATAAAGTTACTTTCTCTTTCTTATATTCACAAGTCATTAACGTTTCTGGCACTGATCCTTGAATCTTTCTTGCAACGTCTTCAACACTTCTAATAACTTCAAATTGATTCTTTACTCGGATGCTCCTTTTTTGTAATGCATACAATGGCACGATTCTACATCGAAAATCAGTGACTTTCCTCTCCGAATTCCACCCACGTCCATTATACCAATACCTTGATGAGAATGTTGTTCTGGAATACCCTAAAGTATGACTCAAATCCTTATCCAATACAAGAAGAACATGCTTCCCTTCCTTCAACAATTTTGTTGACCCCTTTACGACTGGTCTGTAGAATTTATTCAAAGTCAGCTTAAAGAGATCATTTATTCGTTGAAACATTCTACCGATTTCCTTTTCTGTATCTTGCAAGCTCATTGTAGGAACTTTAGAATCAAAAGTGGACGTTGCAAATGCCTTTTGAATTTTAATCATGTTTTGGACAGATGGCAGAGATGTTGAAAAGGATGTAAGGTTAGATGATGAAAAGCCCATGTACCATGTAGACTATTTTGAAATATGCGAAAGCAATCATCCTTCTCTCGCACTTCTTTATGTAATTCAAAATAATTGTTTTTTAGTAAACTGATATCGTTGTAATAAGTAATTTCAGTTAGAGCAACTTCATGGGGTCCGTGCAGAGTAATTGGATTAGCGAATTCAACAGAGTATTGAGATCGTCTGTTGCCTGGGAATATCTTTGGGTTGCTATTGCTTGGAAGAATGATGTTGAAGTTAGTAGACATGTTGACCACATATATGTAAGAAGTCACATGTTATATTAGCTTAAAAGCTACGAGTTTCTCCCACCTCCACATTTTGTAGATCCTGGTGCGTTATCCAGCTATTGAATGAATCAGGATACCCTTTCCATTTAACTTGATATTTCCTTTGATTGCCATGTCCTTTCTTTCTGATTATTTTATCAATCATATAAAACTCGTCATTTCTGTCTACTACTTGCAATTCATATGAGTAAAATTTTACTTCAATTGGATTACCATGATAATCTATCAATTTGTACATGATGGGTCTGAATTTTTTATTTACTTCATCTACAAAAAACTCTTCTTCAGTCCAATTAGGTAGATAACCCTTCTCAAATGTAGACTTAACCTTCGAAATCCGAACTCTATCACCAACATTTATTTTCTTTTCATTGGAAATGTTTTTCGCTTTCTTATCATACAATCGAAGCCATACATCCATTGCATTATCTGGGGTAACATCAATTGGTCGCATCTTAATAATACGATGATAGCTTTCATTGTAATTGTTAACAAATTTCTGCAAATCATGTAGCCAAACATGTGTATTTTTGCAGTAAAATAGCGCCATATTTTCGTTTTCAATGTGCGATTGAACCTCTCAACCATGGCAGCTTTATAAGCACTTTTAACGCTAAAAAATTCCACATTATGACTTTTGAGGAGACTTCGAACATGAGAGTTCTCAAATTCCTTGCCTTGATCGGTCTGTATTCTTTGTGGAACACGCCCCTCATTGAAAATACTCTGAAAAGCCACTTCAACTTCTGGTCCTCGTTTAGATTTCAGCGCACGTGCCCAAGCATAGCGAGATAAAATATCTATTACGGTTAAGATGTATTTATAGCCATCATTGTACTGTGATATCTGCTGCATGTCAGCCACGTCTGCTTGCCATTGACTATCTATATTGTTAACAACATATTTTCTCGTTGGAAATCGCTTTCTCGCATTTTTGTGAAGAGTGTAAGTCGGTTGACTCCTTAACCACTTCTTGACTTTCTCTATTCCCACACCTGCTGCACGAGCTAGAACCTCCGGACGACTGAAACTTGCGGGGTGATTTAAGTCGTAATAAATCTCCCTCAGCTTCACGGCTGTACTCATCGTCTTTGTTCTGATTTGCACGCGTATTACTCGCACAGCAACTGCTAACACAATTGATATCAACCTCTATTCCCTCTTCTCCTTTACCTTCGAGCGCAGATTTCAAACAGCAGCAACATTTTTGTAGCGACATGATATGAGAGAAGCAAGGTTTAATTCATATTTGCTTAATATTTACTATAATCCTTCCCAAGACGCATTGACCGCCTAGTAGCTCTTTTTGGTTGAAGATCATCGGGATCATGAAGCTCTCGCTTGACCGCCATCGTGGGTGTTTTACTTTTTGATCCATCTTGCAAGTGACCCTTGTCCAACTCATTCACAGTCGGTCCTCCAATAATATTGTGAGGTACATTTTGATCAGATAAAATTTTCTGAAAATATGACCACCCTTGTGGTGCACCTAGTTTTCGCCTTACATCTCTGACAGCATATTGTAGAAGGTCATCTATGTGACTATTTCTAATAACATCACCAGTTGTTTCATCTATTATCTCCCCTCTCTCATTGAACTTCACATGTGGATCAATGAAGTCAAATAATCGCTCAGCGCGCACACGATATGGTCGAGATGTTGATAAGGTTATAAATCGACGCAATTTGTCACGAATCTGTCGTCTCTCATCAATGTTTTCAGCTGCTAACTGCATTCGTCGATAGGGATCCTTAATCTTCTGAATTTCCATATCCTTTTGTGTTAGTTCCTTAAGTTGATTCGTAATAGGCTGATCTATATTTTTGACTTCCTGTGCACTTTGTAATTTAGTCAATTGTACATACTCCTCTTGAGGAATGACTACCATCTTTGAATATGACATGTTTAAAATAATAAGGCAACAAAGTACATTGCTTAAAACTAACTGTGAACCGAGAAAACTGTCATTGGTTCAATGGAATTAGGTATGATGTTAGTTCGAAATCGAAGTCGTTCCGCACATTCCTGGTTTAGATCAATAAACAGATAGCCATGTGGTTTCTTTGTTACATCTTCATATATTTTTGAAAGTACTTTAGGTTGTTGAGGTAATATCTGTCTACTGAGATGATGTATCTGACTCCTGTCTCTTGGATTTTTAAATATTGCTAAATAATGTGTATTCAAACTCCTAGTTCTTTGCTCTTTCCCTCCATCAAAGATGTTTTGGGTGATATAGATTATGAAGGATTCCCTATGATGTGCTGTCTGAATAAACATTTCAGTTACATCTTTCGATGATTTGCTTTCACGCAATAGATCATGTAGCACAATTAAGTCACCTGCTTTGATGTCTTCAGTTGTCGGTAACCCTTGCTTCACATCATAACCTTTCTGACGAAGTGGAGAATGCAACTGTGGTTGAAATATACCATAATACCATTTAACTCTTTTAATTTCTTTATTAAACATCTCATTTCTAAATTGTAGTAATTGAGTTACAAAAGTAGTTTTACCGGACTGACTTGGACCGGCCACACACATTGTACGATCAGTGAATAGGCGAAAATCTGTCATTCTGAAATTTCAAAAGCTTTAAAGACTAGCACCCACCAGTTTGCTTAGAATAAAACAATTCATGTTCCATAACAACTTTATTTACATTTAGAAGCTTTCATTTCACATTCACAGCATTTGTGTTTCCTCATCAATGTCAGCATTAAAATAACTTTTCGCGTCAATTTGAGCATCTTGGCGCTTCAATTTCAACTTAACACTCCCTTCCTTGGATTTTCGTCCCCGCTTTTTGCATTCTTCAGCATCCTTCCCATCTTTTGAATTAGGTTTATTGATGGTGATTAGGCACTTATCAATCGGCATTGGCTCATAAACCAACTGTAGAACTTTCATTTGTAACGATGCCACTTTCCCGGTTGAGCCGTGAGCACCAATGTATAGTCCGTTGACGTGTATTAGACCCATGTATCGTCCGCGCTTCAGATCATCACACTCCATTGTATTTCCAAGTAGATCGAATGCTTGAAAGTGATCGGACAATTTCAGGAATAGTGTATCGAACTCGGGTAATTCCTTATAGCCAATTCCTTCCTCTAACGCCTTCCTCCAATGTGTAGGAGCACTTTCGGGCAACTCAACGCATTCCTTCGCCAAAGAGTCGATGGTTTTGAGTATCATCTGCTGCCATTTCGGAAAGGTCACTCGCATTTGTCTCATGTTGCTATATCCAGATGAAGACATACCATTACTGTGGAAAAATGGAACTTGAAGGTAGAAACCATCGTCACCATAGCTCAACGTTTGGAAGTAAAAGGTATTTCCAATCCCTTGAACCTTCCTTGTCGGTCGTAATTTTAAGAGATCACGTTCAAATGAGTCGCTCTCCTCTCTAATTATATACATTTTTTGAGACATAATTCAGAGTTATACTTATTCGAAGCTTTTCAACCACCGGCGATGAATGATAGCTTGAGAGTGATTAAAGAGTACAAGCGCGTCTCTCTTATATACATATTCACATGAGTCATCAATCAATGATGACGTGTCAATCCATGATTTGTCGTCTACAGCAACACTGCGGCACCTGCTACAACTTTCCCTAGTGGACTGTTGAGTACATTGTAAATGCTGTTTCCAATATCATTCAACATATTCAAAAACCCACCACCTCCACGCTGAACCAAGTTCCGCCTTTTCGTACCACTGCTTCTTGGATTTGAAATTTTTTTAATGTTGTTTAGAGAATCAGTACTCAATAAAGGCTTGTATATTGGGAGGCATTTGTGTATTGCAAAAGCCAAATCACGGATGAAATCATCACTTGAGTTTTGAATTAATTTGCATTTAATTTTATTATTTCGCATGCTGTTTAACTTTCGCAACGCCTTCTTGAACTGACTTGAAGGTTTAAAAGAACCATTCTTCCGAGAAAGAGATGCCTTTCTTTTTGCAGTCATTTTTATTATGATAAAAGCAAAGCATTTATGAAAATATACATTTTTGCTTAGTTCCATACAACAAAGTCAAACGGTAACAGATGGTAGGTCGTAATCATCAACATCACTTAAGGTCTGAGTCGTTGCAGTTATAAGCTGTTCTATATCACACATTAAATCCTTTGATAGAGGACAGCATGAACAGCATGGCTTTGAAGCGAAGACTTATAAAAGATTAGCATAGTATGCTCTGAACTTGATTATATCCCGCTCATCTTGCACTGCCACGTTGACACTCATCGACGGGGGTCCGGCAAACATGTCCACTTTGAATTTGCCACCATTTTCCTCATAGTGGCTAAATGTGATTAAATCATGCAAGCAAGTCTTCAATTTCCGTGTTCTGATTTCACAATAGCAACGAGAACTCCGTGAATAGCTTCCGTCAAACTCAGAGGTTTGAACACTTCATCGAGCCAAAATCTTAGTACTCGCGTAAGGGCATTGGTCAATGTCCTCATAAAGAGTTTCTGAAGTTCAATATCATCTTCACAGTGGTAGAATGTGACAATATCCTCCATCAGATCTATAAGATCAGCTTTGTAACCAATAATATCATTTGCAGAGTAGAAAATCTTGCTAGTAAACAGATTGTCTTTGTGAATAATTGAAACAGGAATGATTGTGGTAAATGGCATGTTTGTTTATGTCTACAATCCTCAACAAATATGATTGAAATAGAAGTGTGATAACCTTATATACAAAAGCTGCACAATAGCAACCAATTACAGACACACATGATGACTCATTATGAACGATATACATTAACTGTTGAAATTATTTCTCCATCACAAAGGGGACAAAATATAGTTTCCAAGGGTACATAACATGTAGAACACATAACAAAATGAGAACATGGAAACAAGAGAAGGGATCTTTCCCGTTCAAAACACCTAATGCAGTTCCGTTCACATAATAATTTAAACGTCTCTATTTCTAATTTCTTTCTGAAGTCACTTTCACTGTTAGAGCATTTCGATAAATCAGTTGAAGGTTTCACTTCTTTTATCTCCGTTTCAGATAGTTCCAATTCCATCCTTCTAATTTCACTGTCTTTGAAATGTAGCATTGAGAAATCCTCGATCCAACTACGATCCAAATTGTAATTCATGGCATGCTCATCCAGATCCATTAGTCGTTCAACTAAATCGCCAGCTTTGATATTTTCATTTAGATTTGTAACAGTTTCTATAGCCTTTAGCGAATAACCAAGATCTCTTGCAACAATCCATGAAATTGGGAGGCTAACCATCAAGCAACTTCCACGTATTTATAACTTAACCTAGTTATGAAAATAAATAAAATTGTCATCATAGTCACAATGGTCACAATTGTCGCATTTGAGCAAGCAGTCTCAAAACAAACAACTATCTATTCAAGTTCCGAAATAAATGTTCGCATCCCTGTTCTAATTCACTCACTTTAATTCAATCTCGGAACAGGCTGTTACAACCTCAGTACACAATTGATTGTACCGAACCTCGAAACATGAACTCAGTTCAAATCCCAATCGAAACGTGGTTCCTATTCACATGATTGGAACGCGGTTCGAATTCAAATGTTCATATTTACATGTTTGGAACGCCATGTTCGCATCCTCGTTTAAATCCTCACTTTTTGCGTTCACATTATTAACTACTAGTTACGCAGTTTATTTCTGGCAATCGGTGGTCTTGAAATCCGCACGGTTGTAAATGGGCTAACTGTATCTGATAACAAGTTCGCAACATTGATTACGGCAGTTCGAAAGTATTTTCAACCAGTCAAAAACGTTATACTGGAACGGCACAAGTTCTTTAATATTCAAAGACATAATGACGAGGATTTACAAGCATTTCTGATTCGCTTAAAAACTCAAGCTGAAAATTGTGATTTTGACGATACTTCAATTGAATCTACAAAGAAGCAAATGATTAGAGATCAGTACTTACGTTGTGTTAATGATCGCAAAATTACTGAGTACCTACTTACCTTCAATGTACTTACCTTGGATGACGTAGTTGAAAAAGCTGAAGGATTGTACCAAGCTTCTAAAGATGCTAGTTCATTCACTCAAAAGCCACAGAATGATAGTCAATTACTCACTTTCAAAGGCAAAAGCAAAGATTCTGACAGATGTTACAAGTGTAATATGTTTGGTCATCATGCAAAAGATTGTACCGCTTCTACAAAAAGTCCATACTGCGAAAGTTGTAATCGTAAAGGACATGATACTCGTAACTGCTTCAAGAATAGAAAGTGTAATTATTGTCACAAATTTGGACATACTGAGAACTATTGTCGACTCAAAAAGTCACGAGATCGTACACGCAGCTCAAATGGCGCAAATCCAAAGAAAAACAAACTCCTGATTCTAGGTTCTGAGAATCAGCAAGGTAGTTTACGCTACGCAGATGTATCATTCAATGATCACAATGCATCATTTCTTATTGACACAGGCGCTACTTTTTCGGTTATTTCATGCGCAGTAGTCAAAAAGTTTGATTTGACTAAGTCTTAGAAACCATGCAAATTTGATGGTATAATGGCAGACAAATCAAGAGTTTCAATTACAAACTCGTATACCTGCAACCTCAATGTTCAGGGCAAAGAATTGGAGTCTACCTTGTACGTAGTGGATACTAACGACGATGGTATCTTGGGCATGGATTTACTTCCATTAATCGGTTTGCACATTGGTCCCGAATCAGGCATCATATTCTCTCTTGTACCAAGTTTGTTGCATCAGTACAAAGATTTATGCGACAAGCCTCTGAAAGATGGTTGTCTTACTGGTGTTGAACCGTTTGAAATTATCAAGCTTGATGATAATTCAGTGCCTAAACAAAGTGGTCAAATGAGATTGAGTAAGCCACATCAGGAATTTCTGACAAAAAAGGTCAAAGATTTATTGGAACAAGACGTTGTTGAAGAGTCGATTAGTCCTTGGAGACATAATCCTCGAATCGTCTCAAAATCTGATGGTTCTTATAGAATGACTATAAACTATAGACCAGTCAATGCCGTTACTACCTTTGATGCTTATCCTTTCCCAAATTTGGAGAACATATTGGATGATTTAGCTGGAGCAAAAGTATTCAATCGCATCGATTTTTCGCAATTTTATCACCAGCTGCCTCTTGCTGAAAGTGATAGATTCAAAACAGCATTTCAAGCTAACGGTAGACTGTATCAGTACAAGCGCTGTCCTTTTGGTCTTAAGAACGCAGTTTCATACTGTTCAAGACTAATGTCAAAAATCTTTGAAGGCATTGAAAACATCATCGTCAATCTCAATGACGTATTGATTTATGGCAATACACGAGCCGAGCATGACAAAGCTTTGAAAAGGTTCTGGAGCGCGTCAAGCTTCACAATCTCTCTTTGAATGTTAAGAAATGCGACTTTGAGAAAAATCGACGTACCGATGCGTCTAAGGAAGCTATTGCTGCCATACTGGAAACGAAAGACAGACGTCCAGTATTCTTTTGTTCGCGTGTTCTGAATTCAGCTGAACAAAACAAAGACATCGTCGAACTAGAAGCACTCTCAATCTTCTGGGGTATTATTCGATGCAAGCATTTCCTATTGGGCAGACATTTCAAAGTGTTGAGTGATCATAGACCGCTACAGTATTTATTCAATAACCAGAACTGTAATTCAAAACTTGCCAGATGGAGATTACAATTACAAGAATTCAATTTTGAAGTTATTTACTGCAGTGGTAAGGACAATGTAGCCGCAGATTGCCTCAGTCGCTTGACATCAATTGATTTTGATAGTTTTGAAATTCTCACAATTGATCAAGTTGCGAATTCCCAAAGGTTTGACAAAGAAACTCAATCTATGATTACAGCAGTTGAAAGAAATTACGAACACAAACCGCATGATGTATCGGATTCTGTATGGAAATTACGAAAGTCTCTGAAAGTCAAAGACAAATTACTCAAAAGTTCGTCTGATCGTCTATTCATACCGTATTCCTTACGACTTAAGGTATTGACTCTTGGACATGGTTGTCACTTGGGTAAACAACAAACTATGGAAGGAATAAGAAATCAGTTTTTTTGGCCGAATCTGAATAATGACATTACCAATTTTGTTATCAATTGCCGAATATGCTCTATGGTTAAACCGAGATTCATAAGTCCTGAATCATCACCAGTAATCACCAAATCACCGATGGAAATTGTCGCATGTGATTTTGTTGGACCGCTACCCACAAGCAACGGTTACAAGTATCTACTTGTTCTCATTGATGTCTACTCTAGATATCCAGTTGTATTTCCGCTTAAAGAAATGTCCACAACGAGCATGATCAAATGTTTTGGAGAATTCTTTTCGTTATTTGGATTTCCAGACTCAATCTTGTCTGATCAAGGTTCCCAATTTGAATCTACAGAGTCCCGGAGCTACCTGAAACGTTATGGTATAAAGAAATTACGGACCAATGCATACCATCCTTCCGGCAATGGACTCTGCGAGAGGTTTAACAAGACAATCAAGAAACTGATGGTATCCTGTGTAAGTGAATGCTCAATGAACATGAATGAATGGCATAAAGTACTGAAGAAATGCATGTTGGAATACCGCACATCAGTTCATAGCAGTACCGGCTATCGTCCAGTTGACCTATTCTTCGCATTCAATGCTCATGGCTGTCTCCCTTTCGAAAATTCAAAACCGAAGAATGAATCAATGGCAAGCAATCTGAAATCGCAGATGAGGAACAAGATTCAAATCGACAAACGTGCAAGGAACAGATACTTCAAACCTGGTGAAACCGTCTTGATTCACAATGCGAACAAATCAAAGTTTGGCATCAAAGGCGATTTAGCGAAGGTGCTAAAGCAGATAGATACGCATTCTGTAGAGGTTCAATTTGTGAATGGGGGACGGGTAACTAGATGTAGTACTAGTCGATTATCGCATGTTCCATCTATGCATGATTCTGACGATTCTGATTTCTTTGAAGCTAATTCAAACACAGCATCTTCGAATGCCGAAGCGGAATCCAGTTCCAGTTCATCTCAATCGGATGGAGAATCTGACACTCGTCCGAGTCGTTCCAGCAGAAATTGCGGCCCTCCCAAGTTCTACAGTGAACGCTACTTCTACTAAGTGTAGAATTTGAATTCAAATGGGAGAAATGTCACAGCGGTGACATGATCGATGTCTAGACTGCAGCTAATTGATAGCTGATTATTTCATTGGCTGAGACTTGCCTCATGCAATGCATTGTCTTCTGATGAATGATTGATATTCGATTGTGTTCATTTATAAGCAGATGCTACAATAATAAAGTTCCACTCGTATCGCAACATGTTGTTCTGTTATGTGCTATAGACATGCGGGGTTAACTAGTTACATCACTCTTGCTTGTGGCAACCCAAGAGCTCAATAAGTGCTTTCAACCCGAGTGGTTTCACGATGCATTACATATCCTTTTCAAGGGCAACATACCATGCCAATAAGAAACACATATATTTATTCTGTAGAAATGGATCCAATTGATAATTTACAACGTCAGAGTGTACCATTTGCTATCTGAATCATACAAAACCTTCAATTGAGAAATCAGTGCACACTATCTACAGAAAAATACTGAAGGCGATAACTACAAATATATTTTCTCTGCTGTACACTGAGATATGTAATACCAATCCTTTTTGCAATTCAAGATTACTGTACAACTGATTCAAACAATTTTGAAAATTCATCGTCTTCTGCAGTATTTCCGGTAGTCAGAGAGCTTGGCAGCGACCATACTTTCACACCTCCATTTGCATCACCAACGGCCAGTTGATCGGATCTGGAAAAAAGTATCAGTATGAGATTTCATTCATCCACATATATAATTTCTTGATACATATATTTTCAAAAGAATCGCATCACATATAAAGAATAGGAATTTTGTGCGTTATTATCAAATTGATGTAGAATTCAGATAGTCGGCATGTTACTAACTTATTGATTGTATTGCTGAAATTTTCAGTGAACTTAATTTTCATAAAACCTTTCGCAGTATTACATTAAGAAGTTAATGCCTGCACGTCACCAGCGCTCATTCAACATCGATTCAGGAAGAGTCTAAATTTTTGATCTTATCATTGTTTTATGAATTATTTAACTTTAAGGAGGATCAATCAGCATTCATTCAAATAGTAGCCGAAATTATTGTATCATTAATAAAAATAATACATGTATAAGGTATTTCAAAGGGAGTGACTCCTACCCAATCGATTATATTAAGTATGACTGATTGGCTAATTAATGGCTATGACATACTTTGACAGAAATAAAAATACCTAATTGATATTTCGAACATCTGAAGTGGCCATCATCTGAATTGTATTTTCTATATCATTGCATTTACTAGGCTATACAAAAATTCACAATACATAGTCTAGATAACTTTTTGAAGCACTTAATAACTTATTTCTATGCTATGTATAAGTTCAGTCTTCACATATGAACTAATCAAGTAACTTAGTCTGACCATGAGTCATATTGAACTTGATTAGTTCGCATGTGAGTACATCTTTTATTTTTTAGGATAAGTTTTTTGAGTATAAGTGATTACGATTACATTCCGTAAGACATAGCATAGAAATAAGTTATTAAGTGCTTCAAAAAGTTATCTATGTATTGTGAATTTTTGTATAGCTTAGTAAATGTAATGATTTAGAAAATGCAATTCTGATGATGGCTACCTCAGAGGGTCGAAATATCAATTTGGCATTTTTATTTCTGTCAAAGATTTAGTCGCAAAACATTTATAAAACTATGACATCCCGCGAGGAAATAAGTGGGCATGATCATACGTATGAAAGTGTAATGTTTTTGTACACAAATCATAGTATGAAGATTTTATACTGCTACTTGTCATCCGCGCAGGGGTTTGTTTCCTACCGGATACCTAACCACTTATTGTGATTTTTTTAGCAACCTTGGTGAGGTTGGATGAGAAATTTCGCGGTGACATGAAAATCATAAAAGAAATGTCCTAATATTTTTTATAGTTTTATCTGTCCTTAGAAAAGTTTTTGTATTTTGTCAATCTATTTGTAACTTTTACAATGGCAATTCGGCAACAGATGAAATGTCGAGCTTCTTACGTATCAAAATTTCTAGAACATTTCCAAGGATTTTCAAGAGGGAGGAAAAACTGCACATATATTAATCACCTGTGATTTTTTAGATCCTACTATCTGATAAACATCTTCAGCAAGTTGTCAACATCCTAATTTCCAAGAATTATTTTGAGGATTGTCTCCCTACTCCGCGTTTTACTTGATTAATTCTCCTAAATATAACATTGCTAGTAATGCATCTTAAGGATGAATTTCGAGATGTGTACATTGTATAGTAGGTAGTGCGGTTCCTGGTCAAAATGGCCCCGGAACTCATACTTGATAATAGTGTCCCAGGGAATGCCACAAATCAGAATTTGAAAAGTAATCAATACCCTGTGTTTCTGTTAAAATTCTAGCCGGAAAATCAATAGCCTCTGACAGTTCACAGTGCTATAGGCCTAAGTATGTCTACTTTCAAACCTTTATCAAAACCATTTTGTGCGAGGAGCAATTTGACTTGACACCAATAGTGCGTGTTGTCCTACAGCCAGAACTTCTCCACTTACTTCACACTAAATTTTACAGCAAATGCAGGACACTTGTCTCCTTCAAGAACACGAACTGGTGACGAGGTATTTGAACTGAGATCAAATATTAACGTGCTTCCAGATGAAGTTGTCACGGCAATAAGACCTGCACGCGAAGGACTGAGAGAAAGATTGTACAAATAGCCGACGCCCGGATCCAATGTCTTCACTGGAGTTACCTGTAATTAAGAAAATCTACCTTTTAAATAGGAATCTTGTGAAACGCTTGAGTTTGATATGGCTGTCATTCCTAAAACGTAAAAATGAAATTTTGACGAACAGGAAGGAACAAAGTCATCAAATGATTTTTTCTGGTGGTAGTGTGTCTCAGTTGGTTAAGGGTCGCGATTCGATAAGGGCTCCAGTCTGTCCATCTCGGAAGGCACCAGCGCTCTCATTAGAGGTTACTAATACGAACATGGTAAGAGTGAAGGCTTCCCACCGTTAGCTTGCTATCATGGTTTCGTACTTTGGGGAAGGAAAGGATGAGAAAAAAGTCGACAGTTCGAGGTGAAAATCCAATATCATGTTATACAGAGATCACATGCTTATATACACGTGATGTGGAGTAGTGGACAGATATTGGCCTTCCACACATAACGTTGATACGATGATTTTTCATCAGAGTGACAAATGTTCAGAATCATAGCCAAAATCTCAGCCCATTTGAATTTGATGCACAGATTAAGAGAGAAACTCATGAAGAATAAATGTATGATAGTAAATGTATATAATATATGTAAGTAAATAGATGTATAGATATAATGCCACATTACTCAGCATTTGGATGAGATTTATCATATTTGAAAACAGACTTAATCAGAGACGCCTAAATTTGAGAAATATAGGATTACAGGGTTAAAGCCTAACTGCTAAAGCAAATAGTTGCAAATTGATGATATATTTCAATGTAGTATGAACTTGCAACTATTTCTTTTAGCAGTTTGGCTTAAGCCCCTTAATTCAATATTAACAAGTGCTGACATAAATAAATAACAATATCTCGCTAAATCTTGAGAAATATAAACCATGTTTCAGCCAACTAATTAGCAAACCAGCAGCGAATAAGCTATCAGCGTAAATATCGTCATCAATGTGTGCTTAAAATGGTAAAATTCAACCAGTATCACTTATTAGCTGTACTTGTATTATAATCCAACCTTTTTTCCCAATCTTCAATGTGAGCTTAAAAAGAGTACGCTTGTAGCAAATTTAACATTGCATTGACTTAATTGTTTCGCTGACTTTCAAAATTATAGTGCACTTTCTTATACTACTTATGTAGATTATATTGTCAGTTTATATTTGACCTAATTTCGTCTCCAAGTATGAATCTTGTTCTCCACTTTGTGAATTCGTTTACACCCACTGATATCAACATCCATGCTGCCGTAAATGTTCTACGGAGAGACAGCTTGGCCAGAGAAAAATAAACTAGTGAATTTTCATGTTCTGAAGCCTAAGTGTATCATATTTTGCAAGTTTATATAGTCTTTATTGCCTTGCCTGTTCACTTCCTCATGGCTGAGGGTCGGGGACCACATAGTCTTTATTGCTCTCAGTAAATATTGACAAAAGTATTTCGCTTTCAACGAAATTCGCTTTATTCGGCATTGAATAAGAAGATACATTCTTCAGCGAACTAATAAAATTCCTTCATTTCAACCGAATATAGTATTAGCACATGACATGCAAAAAGCGAAAAACTCACCTGGAGAAGATTACAGAAATGCACGCAACCATGAGTACCACAAGTAACAAATAAATTTCGATAGTGCGTCATAAATGCGATGTCTAAAACAGATCCTGAATGAGGATTGAACGTTTGAACGACAGGTGATGACATTGGAAGATTCGGATCGAATTCAGATCCGATCGAGGTGACTGTACATTTAAATATGACACCAACATCAGATCCAACAAGGAGTGTATCCGTATCATCTGGTGAAACAGCAGCAGTTGTCAAGGCAATTTCTCGGTCTCTTTTCCCCTTCACTCGAACAGACTGAGGTAAATCGTTGGCAGTTATCCGGTAGCCTTGAGTCAGCGATAGAAGTCCCTTGCGATGATTCAATGCCCAAATGAATAATTTGCCATCCAGACCGAGTGTTAGAACACGATATCTAGAGGTTCCACGGGTTTGAGATGGAAGCCAAAATACCTGGAAAAGGTAAGTAAGTTAAAGTTTTTTAAAAAAAGAATGAAATTAAAATAATCAGTGATGCTTGAAGGGTTATGAGAACTCGAATTAAACGAGCTCATGCAAAACACGAAGCCAGAACATTTCAAATTTAAATGTGTGTATCATGAATTCACAGTCAATATAACATACAGATTCGACCAGTCGGTTCGGGAGTTTCATTTGATAACAGCAAAAGCAAGAACACTTTTCAGTGTGAACTCCGTGTTTTTATTTGGTCAAGCAGTCAATAATAAAATCAAAGTTACAGGAATTTTCGGCCTCTTGGCCCTTGTCAACTGTTGATGTTTGCATCACCCTTACGTGCATATCCAACCATTAAATAAGGCCATCACTGGTCATAGATCAGCAGTGAACATGGCTAACAAGAGGGTATGACGTCATTTCTTGTTTCCTATTAATCTTAGGTTTTAGACTGTCAATACATATATTTACATTCGTCGATAGTAGTATCACGAGATTTAGTTTTCTTTCATAGAATCTCAATTTTAAAATTATCAATACTGGTATTATTTCCATGCAACAACGTATGCAGCGCTAGCGCATTATTTTCGTTTCTTTTATTTATAGCGCTTTTGCGTTCATGGTGGCGAATTTTAAACTGACGAGATGTTTTACCTATATAAAACTGGTTGCAAATCGCACAAGTATACTTGTATACTACATATACGCTATAAATAAAAGAAACGAAAATAATGCGCTAGCGCTGCATACGTTGTTGCATGGAAATAATACCAGTATTGATAATTTTAAAATTGAGATTCTATGAAAGAAAACTAAATCTCGTGATACTACTATCGACGAATGTAAATATATGTATTGACAGTCTAAAACCTAAGATTAATAGGAAACAAGAAATGACGTCATACCCTCTTGTTAGCCATGTTCACTGCTGATCTATGACCAGTGATGGCCTTATTTAATGGTTGGATATGCACGTAAGGGTGATGCAAACATCAACAGTTGACAAGGGCCAGGAGGCCGAAAATTCCTGTAACTTTGATTTTATTATTGACTGCTTGACCAAATAAAAACACGGAGTTCACACTGAAAAGTGTTCTTGCTTTTGCTGTTAATATAACATAGTTGAATTGAATTTCGGAATTATATTCAGTTATGCATTGTCAACTATCAAAAATGTTCACTTATGATTGAAGCTCAGATTTATATTTGATTGAAAACATTTACTTTATTTATTTGGTATTGGAAAGATTTAAGTGTTATAACCAGTCATTCGAATCATCTATTTGTCTTGTGCATGTATCTGACGCAGGATATAATAGGGTAATCCCATTTAATTATCAGAAAACCATTTTATATGTTAAAAAGTATTGAAATAACGGCATCAAGGTCATTCTTCGGTGAAATCAAGTATTCAAAAAGGAACTATTCATTTGACAAGAAGTTCTTGAATGTTTGATAAAAACTATATGGATGTTGCATGTAATATTAAATTGAATATCTTCATAATATTTCAATAAATATACTTCAGTACTTCCACAATAACTTAAGGATGATTAAAGTTACTAAATTTGTCTTCAGCAATTAAAATGAGGCTATCTCACAACATAGCGATCCAATCAACTGATAACAACGATTAGTGTGACATTTTACGGTATCGTACGTCGATAATATTTAAACTAGTTCATCGAACGTAAAAAATTATTTAATTCTAACACTGAGAATGTGAATCTATAGAATATCTGCAGTTCTATATCACACCTTGTAATCATTTTGTAGAGAAGTAGCTTACTCTGATAAAACTGAATTACCAAAATGGTCCGATTGAAGCGGAATCGGCGGCATCAGACGCTTTCGACACTGATGAAACTTCCGTTGCGAATTGCTTGAATAGCACTCCCAATCGCAGATTAAAACCATGTGTCGTTATCTCCTAAGATGTCATATACATACGGTTTTAAGTTGTTGATTGAAACTAAACAATTCCCGAAATTAGCCTACATTAGATTGAACGATTATCATATTTAATCTAGCAACTGCGCTTGCAGCTATCAAATAGGTTGCACAAATTTACTCAGATTAAAGATTCTAGAGCAAAACATTTATTCAACTGTTCTTCTTGAAATCTTTATTTGTTCAGCTGAAATGCCTTTTATATCTACTTTAAATTTGCATTCTTCCCTCCGTTATGACGCCTTCATCTGAGGAAATTACACCTTCAGATAGGTTATAAAAACTCTTTATGATAATGTAGTTAGAAAGCGCCGACACCTTGTTGGTAACAGAACCAATCAAGATATTGATTTAGAGAAATAAGAATTGAAAACATTGAAAATTTTCGAATCAAAGCAATGGGATTATATAATGCATGAACACTACACGAAAGTAAAAAGGCATGCAATAATTGACGCTACGTTTTTTGCCAAGTCTCTGTTCTGAATGATGTTTCTGTTTAGCATTAAATTTCGATCGGGTTTTTCGGACTGCATTATTATGATAATTATCAATATATAATTATATGTATACATATATATATATATATATATATATATATATATATATATATATATATATATATATATATATATATATATATATATATATATATATAATATTATATTATATTATATAAAACTCAGTGTCTCAGTATTGAATATCCTCATTATCCTGAGACATACGAGTATAATACAAAGTCAAGAAATTAATTAGAAGAATAAAGTCATAACAAATAAGCAACGCTGAATGAAAGTATTAAACACAAAATCCATGATTGAAAGGCTTTGACATGCCTATCATGAAACTGCTGCCACGAAAAATAACTACATTAGTTGTGATCATGCTGAGTCGAAACTTGGAAAGATTCCTTGGCTATTGGTCATAATTTTATTGTCTTTGGAAAGAGCTAAATTTTAGTGATGGATTGATTTTTTATTAATGGTCGATTAATTTCAGCTATTATCTACAGCTATCTTCAGGAAATGAATTTATGACATTATAGAATAAGATTTAAAAATTCACATCTGCATACAAACGATACAAAATTACAAATAATACAAAACTATGTACAAATTTTTTAGGGACGGTATGGAAGAGTGGGAGCTATGAGGCAGGTAGCAAAGGGTTACATAGTACCATTAGCATTTTGTTAAATGACAATATTAATAATACAAATGCTAATGGTACTATGTCACCCTTTACGTAGTATTTCATTAAAGAAGGCTTCAACTGCATCATTTCCAGCAACATTATAAATCAAATTAGTACAACACATTGGATCCAATTTCAAACAACCAGCATAGGTATTGGGAAAACTTCGTTGCTTCAACCGTTAAGGCACCACGATTAAGTCACGTTAACGTCTTTCAGTTACCAACGTACGATCAACTTGATCACCACAAACAATATCCACTCATTTACGCCAGTATTTGTTAACATAGTAGAGCATTAGAATAAATCCAAATAGAATTGCGATAAGTTCTATAAACGGTACATACATTAAGCGGGTAAAATATAACATGTATTGACAAAATACTTTTGCAAGAGATAAGTTTCATCAATATCTACATGCATATGAAGTTTCTACATTCATTGCACGAAGCCTCAGTCTCATTTTGACGTAGGTATTACAACAAAAATTTTGACAAAAGAATTTTGACAAAAATGTGATACTTGTAGACATTTTTAAATTTCTCTGGCTACCATAACAGTCTTTATTCCACAAAATTATTAACTGCAGATGTGGTTGAGTTGCAATAGTGGCCTACAATTATAAATTGAAATTTATGCTTTATCTCGAATTGACGTGATCGGTAGAAAATTACTCGCATCTTTGAAATAGGAATCTATGCTAGTGGCCTCGCTGATGCTGTGGTTAACTAATTCTTCTTGGACAGTGTACGCCATACATTAAATATAAGTCAATACGTCTAAGCATTCAGCATGACGACGGAATCTATTCATGAAATAGCAATATGCAAAATTGTAATAAATTTGATCATATACCTTGGTAGCATTACGATAAATGTCAGCGTTATCGCTATGAAATATCAATGCACGTTCAAATTCTAAAACAAATAGATCAATCAGCTTATGTACAGTTTCGGTGCGTTTTTGTGAAATACGGTTAATTTTCAAATGACTGAACAGCGGACCTAACAGATATTTGATGGCTCAAGCGCTGAATTTAAGGCTAAGCAAGACTGATGCAAGGACTACGATCCGCCTTAGCGCGGTTTGCAGAAAGAAAAAAATGTCCCATCTATTAGCCGTATTTGCGGCCACAGTGTATTTATAAAACCCAGTCGCCATTCACAGAGCTATAAACCATCCTACAAGCGTCCCAAAAGCGTCTGACCAGCTGACAACCATCTTCTTAGTGATAAGACCAAAATGTTTCATAGCTAACTTCTTGGTCGAGGAAAAATACTTATTACGAGGGCCAAAAAGAGACTATTCAAAGCATCTCATGATTTTAATAGTCACATAAGTGTTTCTCAACCCACTGTCCGCGGACTAAAATTAGTCCGCGGGAAGGGTCAGTTTAGTCTGAGAAGTTTATGTGAAATGAAGATCGCTTTTGGTATAAAACGCTTGATCAATGCCGGATTTGATCTAAAAACGTCTTCCACTGTCTTTGATTTGGTCTATTAATACGATGACGCTGTCTCAAACTCGAAGAAGTATTTCTTCAATATGATTAGCATAGAGAGCATCCATAGAGATCATGTGCCTTCATGTGAAGTTACGCTGACACAGCTACGTGCTAATGACAGCGCTACTTTACTGCAAATTACGATTAAGTCAGCGTCACTTATCCACCGCTAGGATGACGCACTGTGTTAATCGATTTTTAACAGTTGCCTAAAGAATGCATTACTCCAATTGATTTGCTCAATTGGAGTGCTACTGAGTTGTATGCTGTTATTGTATGGGCTACATAAACAACATTTTCACTTTTCTAGATGTCTCGTAGTTACTATTTTCATCTTCACATATAGATTTCGTAGAAATTGACAAATCTCTACTTCCATGCTATTCAATAAAATTCAGAAATTCAGAAACTCTTGATGTTCTTGCAGTCCTTCCTCCTTTTCATTTTGTTGAATTTTCGGACGATCCACCAGACCCAACAAAAGTTTAAGCTGATTTATGGAAATTGCGGACTTTATGGAAAATTGCAGTCCCTGGACTGATGAATTTCAAAGTATTAGATAAATTAAAACTTTTGAGTTTAATACTTAAGGTTTATATTTTAGCGCATAAACCGCTCGAAAGACTCGCATTCGACTGTATGTGCGACAAAAACTGAACTAGCTAGGCGAATTAACACAAGTATGTATCTCACAAAGTATTAAGCCCATTATCCAGTGTGAGGGGTTTAAGAGTGCAGAGTTATAGCCTACATATAATATTTGTGATCGTTGATATTCATATCGTTCGTTAATGAAATTTCTCACCTGAGTAATCGCCTCTTTATGGCCACTTAGATCTCCTTCTTCATTTGAATCACTTCGCATCCAGGGAATGTTGGAGTTGGAAACCAACGGATCACCGCCAAATTGTTCATCAATTCTAGCGATGTCCCATATCATCAGATCGCCTTGAAAATTGCCTCCAGCTAATAACGAAGGCTCTCTCGGGTGAAATTCAAGACACATTACACAGGATGAGGAGTCTAAAACTATATCCGCTTTGTTGATCATTTGTGCGGAGATGTCTGCAGCTGCTTCGTTGGTTCTTCGAGAAAGTCTCCATAATCCAACTGAAGAACTATGAGTGCACCAATCCTCGTGATCAAATCTTCCATAACTGTATTTCAGTTCAGGAAATTACACACACCTCTACGAGGATGACACACAAGTAGTAGTTGATTAACTTCATAGTTCTCATCTCGGTATAACGCAGCATAAGACAGCAAATTCTCGTTTCATAGCAATTTGCAGTGTAATTCTACAAAAGTCAACCAAAATATACTAATAACATAGCAGCAATGACGTGCCGCATGAGCGAATATTTCCATGTCTCTTCTGCTGAGAATTCTGCAAGATCACTTGGATGCTGATGCGGGTACTGCATGCACCGCACTTATGCATGTTAGATGCCAGTAAAACAAGCATTGTCGATTAACTACTATTTCAAGCAATACTGATATATTTCACGTCAAATGTCAGGTATCGGTGGTTCCAACCCACCAAGAAGCGCAGCTCTTTTCAGTCTGTGAAACTGGCTTTGGTTTATAATGACCTGAAACTAGATAATTAGAAGTGCGACTTAACTGATGACTTGTTCTGGTCAAAAAATTAAATTCTGAAGACTTCAACTAATGCAGGGCTCGTAAAAGGTGATAGAAAGAAGGCGAAAAATTCCAAAAATATTCGCACACGCGTGTGTGTGTCCTACAAAATTAGGGTGAGTGAATAACTGTTACTTAACTTGGCAATAAATCTTAATTTGAAACTTAATGATCTTAAAGCGAATATCAGCCATAATAAGTAAATTTATTTGTTTGATTTATTGAAATTTTTGCTAATATTGGACAAGTAACTGAAGATTTTAGTTAAATGCACTCGGATGCAAATGCTTCATAGGATGGAAATTTACCAGCCCTGACTGAATACAGTGTGTATATAAATAAACTGCGGTAGACTGTAATATTTTGCATTCTACGTCATAAAGGAATCACGAGTGAAAAAACATAAAAATATTTATATTTCACTTAAAGTATTTTTCACAAGAATATATACGTCAATTAAAATTAGTCAATAGCCATAATTATTGATCTACTGTCTAATTATTCTTGGTAGTACTTTGCTGCATCAACATTTCAGTTATTCAACAAAATCAGCAGATTGCTATACATGCATCATTATCAATAAATTTGATTTATTTGTTGATGGGAGGTCTTATCTGACTTGTCTCATGTGCTCAGACATAACCAGCAGCCAATCAAGAGAAAGCTATTCTATATTCCAAAAAGGTCTCTTCTTGCGTGACACCTCGCTTTTATTTTTTTCCAATTTCCGAAGTTCTCGCTCGGACTTCCGAGCTTCATCAGCAGACATGCAGATGGATTTTTGCAATGGAGTTTTACATGTCCGTTGATGAAGTTCGGCGGTCCGAGCAAAAGCTTCGGAAATTGGAATATAATAAATATAAGCGAGGGTGTTCATTAAGAATATTTTTTTTGGAATATTGAATCTACCCACGTAGAAGATAAAAATTAAAAACTATTCTAGAATTGAATAAAACTCACATATTGCACTTTAAAAACTTGATTATCTTTTCAGTATTTTAAACAGTCCATTTCAAAAGAATTCTACTTTATTTTTTTGAAAAAAGAGTACACCGGTAGCTTATGTTCTCGTGCAAACATGTCAAATGTCACATATTAGCTTCATGGCTATCATAGCTACCTTGAATGCGCTAGAACCGTAATACCAGTGCCGAAATGTGAGATTACTAAAATATAGAAAACTGTTAAAATATTCAGTGGACAAAGTACAAATAAGAATTCATTACTTTAATAACATTTAATCTAGTTATTCATTCAGTAATGCTGTGATCTGTGGCCTTGTATTTTGAGTTGCTGGAAAGCGAAAAGACACGGAATTTAGCAAGAAAACATTCATGAATGCTAGGAATCATCTTCCAATAGCTTGCTATAATTGCCCCAAACCCAGTACCGAGACCTTTTATAATTGGTGTAGCAATTTCTATGCTTCGACTATCTGAAGACTGAAGACATCTCAAAGCCGTAACCAAGTTGTTGTTGCTGTCCTTCGAAATAGCCGAACTCTTGAACGTAACATTATTATTCCTGATTTGACATTATTTCTCGCCGTAATAAATCTTGGAAAAACATGTGTCTTTCACACAGAAAATATTCATTGCGAAAGTAAGAAAATCAGAAGCTTGAGACGAGCACGTAAGTGGCATATTTGATGATATTTCCGTAGAATCTGCATTGCCACTTTTACTGGAGGAACATGAGACATGCATAATATAAGGAAGCAACTGTGTAGCATTCACACATGACATTACGTTGCATAAATAATTTCAAAACAATTACACAAGAAAGGATACGCTCCAGCAACAATAGTTCCTCTGCAGTTCCAAGACAGAGATGAAATGCAATTCTGAAACAATTTGAATGCAAATAAATCAACACGTCATTGAATTAGTGAAACTTAATACTATAATCACGATTCATCGACTCGTTGGTTAATATGGCATGGGTTGACGATCAGAAGGTGGGAACAAGGGCACTTACAGGCTATCTGTATACCAACCCCGTCCCCCCAGGTTTTCTAACTTGTCTGAAATCCGCAACGATGAATCAATCGTCTTTAACTTCAAATACATGTAGTTGAGGATATTTTCCATTCTTAGATTATGAAAACAGGAACCTTCAGGAATTGTATTGAAGGATCCTGTGACTTGATCAATTCTGTTTTCTGAAGACATTAGGATTGTTTGAGCTTTTTCGGTGGAAAGATTAGCTGACTGACTAGTTTGCATTTGAGATTAGTGTGTTAATCCCATCTCACGTTGCTCTGGTATGCTACTCCAGGAAAAATATGTTCTGAACTTGCCCTTTTATATTACCTGCAATTTTGGCAACTTTATTTGTTCAAGACATTCAACTTCGTGTGTGAAGTATGTTGAAGATTTACCGTCTTTGATATCAATAATCAGGTAGTAGAACCCTTGGCTTCAAAATCCGCGGAAATCCCAAACAGACACTTTTTCATACTACTTATACTAATCGATATTTTGTTATCTGATTTTGGCTAAGCAATTTTCTCAAGTATGAGTTCTTCAATAGAGAAAAATCAAAATTCAAATGCGATTTTCAATTTCTAGGGTTTAAAAACACATTAACAGACAGTTAAAAATAATGCAGAAGTTTCTATACATCCATATATACAGATGCATGTAGAAGAGAAGCTGTCTATCAACATGTTTGTACAGTCTCTAATCTGGGCTCGGATTTTCATTTTTTCACATAATTTCACATTTTTCGGAATTTTACATATTTTGCTAATGAAACTTTTGTAAGTTGCCTAAAACAACTTACAGTCGCAAAAATCCAAATAATAGAAAACAATTATCTGAAACTGTGAAATCTATGTACGAAAAGCTAATAGAAAAGCTTTTCTGAAAATGAAAAGTGAGACTTAACGAATTCATTCTCACATGACGCAAGCTATACAATATATGAATTACGAGTATATACCTGTAAAACGGAGTTTTCATTGACATCTAATAATTTTCGGGTACCCCTATCCACATATTTTTTCATTACACATTTGCATGAAATACGAGAATGACGAAGTAGCTGACGGCACGCAAAGGATCAAATGGAACAGAAAATATAAAACGGATGGAGCAGAGACATTGTATTGTACCATTTAATACTCGTATTAATAATTTTCAATAAATAGTACCGTCTTTTCATACTTCGCATTCTATGAATGACAATTTTGTTTACATTCTTCGCTCATTTTCACTATGCACATCCTTAAGATTCACTGGAGTTGTGGAAAATGGAACGAAGGTAAAATACTTTACAAGGAAGTACTTTTATCTTGAAAAAACAACTGCTCTGAAGTCTGTCTTCTCCAAGCACTGTGAAGCAGGATGCAGTGCTGAATATATCAATAATTAAAATTTACCACATGACTTTAGAAAAGAAACGCCTGGTCAGTGTGGATTCCTTAGGTGTGAAATAATCGTGGTCGATTTCTTTAGATAAATCACAGGATGGCTGCTAGTTTAACATTATCGAAATTTTTTTTCTGTAAACCTGAAATTCAATTCAAAGCTCACCGTGATACATTTGATGGCGTCTGACTGCACAACACCACTGACAACAATTTCATGGTCGGTTAAGGATTTTAAAAATACCATCAGATTTACCAAAACAACAACTGAACTTAATTTTCTGGACACTGTTATATGTTGAAAATCATGCACTTGCAGCTGTCTTTCATAATTGAATATTTTATATTCTAAATCTGAGTCTATCAAGATAGACGCTTTCATCCTCGGTGGTGAAGATCGCTGATCAATGAGGTAGAAATTCAATCCTCCATTGGAAGTTTCACGTAAAAATCCGGATGGTTCAAAGAATTGATTCATCTTCGTCAATAAATCAGGGATGGATGATATAGAATCTTCCACAAACATATCTACTTCGATGTTTACTTGTGAACTGTTGTTTTCGAGTTCTTCTTGAAATTCCGTTGGACTTGTGTCTGCCTTCTCAGATAACAGGCTCTTTCTGGGAGTAAATTCATTCATGGACCTGAAAACAGATGGAATGGCTGTTGCTTTAAGCGTCCTCTTCGCTCTCTTCCAATTATTTTCTATTTTCGATCGCAAGCGACACTTATTTGAATCCAGAGAATTATTGACGAAGTCATCTTCTCCAAAATGAAGAGAACATAGGCGAGAATTTTTCGTCGGGGTAAATCGATGTCTAGCAATCCGTTGAAGCCAAATATTCAAAAGAGCTTCATTATGTAAAGGAAACCGATGAAGAGTGACATCCGAACGATCACAAGCAGTTGAGCGTACGGAATCGTATCCGGTTCGACAGTTAATGGCAGCACACTTGTACGGCATGGCTGGTCAGAATGAATAACTAAGGTACAAGTGATCTCCTGTGCGATGTCAGAACACTGCGTCTGATGTTATTCCTACTTAATAATCAGTGAGTCAGCCTCGACCGGTAATTGGGGAAAGTTGCACTGTGCCTGCACAAGTGATATGAGATTCGTTTCCTTCAGTCCGTCAGTGGACAATACAAGGCCATGACACGCGGCTGAGAGAGAAGCTATCAGAACAAGATCGATGAGTAATGAACCTGACGAATCTTGATTGTGGACACACCGATTACCGACACAAGTAAACACATGTCCATGTGTGAGTATCAAAGTCCATATTGATAGAGGCCGCGTTCATTCCTTTCAACACTGTCTGAAGAGGTAATGGTGCATGGAGGCGACACTGTTTCAAAATTTACACCATGAAGATAATAATCTTACACACCAAGGAAACAATAATAAAGACGTTCAGGATGAATATCAATAAGGTTCTTATGGATTATCTCCCCAAGTTTTCAAATTTGTCTAAAATCCGTAGAAATGCATCAATCGTCACAAAACTTCAGGGACACGTAATTCAGGATATTTTCTACACACAAGCCAAAATTTGTATAAATCGGACACATGCTTTTTGAATTAGGGGCGATAATTTGAAGCGTACCGATGTCTGCAGCTTGATCTGACTTCTTCTGACCTCGTCGTCTGAGTGGAAAGTACTTGAGGTGAACAAACTCTTTTTCGACTATAAATGCAAAAAGAACTTGGGTACTTCTATTCTTTCCCCCCCCCCACATTTCTGTTGTTGACACCCGGAAGTGTTGCATCGTCAATGATTTTCTCTTGCTCCTACTTGTTCTCACTAACGTGGCATAGTGTTGAGTGTGTAGAACTCCTCTTATCTGACCTGTAGAATATTTACAACCTCAGAATAAGACAACTGCTCGTCATTATTGTCTGTAGACAGCAATCACACGAAGTTCATGATCACAGCTGTACCTTGTATTCTAACGGAGTATCTAAGGGACCAATCCTTCATCCCAGGGTTCAAGTAAAACTTCTCAGTCGTGCTGTATTGTCACTCAGTGACAGATAAAGTATATTCTAAACACAACTTCGGTGAAATTTGATGATTTTGGAAAACTTGAAAAATATGGGGGGGGGGGGAAAAAGAATAGAAGTACCAGGACTTGTCCGATCTCCATAAAATTTTGCATAAAATATGCGTAAGTACGTCTGCCTGAAGTTTGGTGACGATTGATACATTTTTGCAGATTTTAGACAAATTTGAAAACGTGGTGGAGGGAATAACCCACAAGCACCATCAATAATTATGAAAGTGCTGTGGCCTCTCAAAGCAATCAATTGAATCACTGTCCTTGATGTCGCTTGTCGTGCAGCAACCGAAATCTGATAAATAAAAGTTTAGAGTATTTACTTATTTCTTGAAGATAATCTCTCCCAACGCTTTCCATTTTGTCTGAAACCAGTCAAACTTAACCAATTTAACCAGCTATAACTTAACCAATATAACCAAATAACCAGTCAAACTCAACCAGCTAAATGCAGCTGATTTTCTGTTCGCATGCAAAATTTTGTGCAATTTGAGTAGGATCTCAAAAAGGACAATGCAAAATTTCTCATTGCAGTTATTATCTATCCGTTATATTCACTTCGATTACCTAAATTAACTCAGTTTGATCAAATTTTGTGTTATTGAGATAGAAAATCCCTCCGAAAGGAAGCTGCGCAATTTCAACGTGTCAAGTGCTTACCATCAAAATTTAGAGCTCGGAAAAATGTACATGCACAAAAATGTAGTCAATTGTATAATTAAGACGATTGAATTCTTTATTAAGCTCAAGTAGACAGCACTGCACAGGAGATTTCGTCCGCGTTCCCCCTTTCATCATCTACAGTCCCGGACAAAAGTCCTCGATAATGGTCTGAAATACCTTGTTTTACACATCAGCTTCCAAATTCACCTATTCTTCGATACAATTCTAGGAAATTCTTGGGCGTGCTAATTCTTGGAAATGTTTCCGTCAGATAATAGCGCTATCGAGTATCTTTCCTGCTGTTTTTATTGGTCACACAATGATGAATGGTAATCTGGGACAGCACTAGTGATGTATCATTTGTCCTGTTTCGCCATGACGTGCAGACCTGTCTCACCAACCCGCCGCGCACAGATCGTCGTTCTCCATAAAGAAGGACTGACTCAAAATGGTATTGCTTCGAAGTTGAAAACTAGCCAATCGACTGTTTCTTATACCATCAAAAGAAACGAAGAGTTGGGAAATTTCCTATCAAGGAGCCAAACCGGACGTCCGCGGGCAACGAGCAAGAGGACTGATGCTTTGATTCGTCGTCGATGTGTTTCTTCACCAACAATAGCAAGCACTGAAATCTGTGAATCGTTGAGCAACCTTGATTCTGTTCCAAGTGCCCGTACGATTCGCCGTCGCTTGCATGATGAGTTAAATTTAAAGGCCTATCGTCCAGCAAAGAAACCCAGATTGTCGTGCAAAAACATTCGCGATCACTCGAGTTTTGCGAGATCCCATGTCAACTGGACTGCTGACGACTGGCGTCAAGTGATGTTTAGTGACGAAGTGACTGTTTCACAATTCCACTGTTTTTCATCCTTTGTTCGACGTCCACCCAACGCTCGCCATGTTGATCGTTATGTGCTGCCGACTGTGAAAAAGCCCTCCAGCGTCATGATCTGGGGATCGATCAGCGCTAGTGGACGAGGGGCACTGTGGTTCGTACCTCAGAACACGTCTTTAACTTCTCGAAGTTATCTCCAGCTGCTCAAGCAAAAACTTCCGCTGTGGATGCCTCCTCGCCAGACAACGATTTTTCAACAGGATGGAGCACCAGCTCACACAGCCAGGATTGTCAGAGAGTGGTATGAAACACAACCATTCCAACTTCTGACTCCTTGGCCTTGTTCAAGTCCGGATTTGAATCCTATCGAAAATGTGTGGGGGAAAATCAAACGAGAAATTGAAAGTCGCAAGCCTTCATCGCTGAACCACCTGAAAGATGTCATTCGTGAAACATGGGTGACAGAAGTTACTCCAGAATACTGTGAAAGACTTATCTCGTCCATGCCACGCCGAATCGCTGCAGTTATTCGAGCCTCTGGTCGTAGTGCAAAATACTGACCGTTGATATCCATAAATTGTCAAAATCAAATGTCTCTCTCCATGAATAAAGATAGCTAATGGAAACACTAGCCTTTTGACTAGGAAAAGCTTTGGGATAGTACATGCGAATTCATAGGTATAACAGCCAATTTGCAGACAATATCGAGGACTTTTGTCCGGGACTGTAGATAACTGTTGTGAGGAGACAATAGTCGTTCACCTCACTCATGCCATATCTGACCAGCATAGACCGCTTACACTTCACACTGACGCCTCTAAGATATTCAGAAGTATAAAGTAAAAGTATCTATCATATAATGTCAATTGCACTAAGTCATGCCTTTTAAAGCCAAATCGGTCGGTTTAGTAACACACAATTGAAGAGCTTCCGGCTGAGCACAGATTAGCAACGAAACAGATTTCCTACTGGAGAAGCGGCCGAATAGGATTCCTCATTGACACACGTACGTGTACTGTATACGTATGCTGTAATAGGCGTGCGAAAGGAAGGGCAACGGAGGCATGGCTTCTGCAAAAATTAACATGTTGGATATCAAATTACGTGTTTTAAATTATATCATAGATGAGCATGCCAATTTTGTTGTGCACTAATTTTTTTAGTAATTCTTAACGAAAGCAGAATTAGAGCATGTCTACTCTAAATTGAATGTTCATTGAGCGTTCAAGTTTGTTGGAGCTTTTGCTTGCCCCTTTGCAAGTGCGAAACAACATCCTCTTCATGCCTCCATAAAATATGCATGGCGTTGATGCCCTGAAGTATCGACTTCTCGATGTTGTTCATGAAAAATATTTCCATTCTGATATCATGAACCGCACCTACATGATTAATCAGGAGTATGCATCTACTTACGTACTCGCAGCAGTGATGAGCTTAACATATTGACTTGACATGGTCAATTAAATATTTAAAATGCGCGCGGACTTACCTAATTCAAGAATTTATTTCGATTTGTCAAGCAATAAGGGCAATAAGTATGCAAAAACAACTAAAAATACAATTTTTACGGAAATTTACAGACCGCGCAGGTCTACTGTGGATATGATGCGCACCATTGAATAGAATCTCATGTTCATGGATATTTACTATTTTGAAGAGGGAAGATGGAATCAACGAGGAGGTCCTGAGTCCAACCAACCCCCACTCTAAGTCCCAAGTAGATGGGGTCTGATTTCAATGCACTTGGCCCCGCCTTATTAAAGGTGCGCACGCCTATGCATACTATGTGTTGACGAGGTTCTAGAAAACATCAAATTTTCAAATGATAGGAAAAATAAATCAACCTGGAGAATAGCTTTGTTTTTTGAAATGGGAATCTGAGGCAAGGTGACATCATTTACAACCATTAAAAATTTTAAATTTTCAATACAGTTCGCCTGAATTATTAGGTAAAAGTCAATTTAGGGATTCCGTCGCTTTCTGAGAAAAAGTCTAACGAATTTGAAAAATAGATTCGCTCACTAAAAAATTAGAAGCTGTGACAAAAAACATTCACTTCTCCAAACGCATTACAATAGAGACTTGCACGTCAAGTGTTCATACAGTAAGTAGCCAATCATATATAGTTCATCATGAACAAATATCTTTTTATACATGCAGCACACTTCACGTCACACACCACAATGGTTTGAAAAATACACCGCCACTCTATAATAGAATGTCTCCTTCTATGTCTGCTTTTTTGGCAGTGTACTGCAGGTAGTAAGTAGCCAACCAGGAAATGTGACTGCGTATAAGGCTTACATGTAATTTGCTAATTATCGCTTATTCGCCGTAAATCCAACAAATGCCGTCATGCTTCATGCATGACAAATGCGTGACGAGTTATATAATGGATTTTGCAATGTGTTTTGTCCGATTTTTCCTTTTCTATAGCATGTATTGACCTGACAGTAAGAAATAACACGATTGCTTACTTTCGAAGATTCTTTCTACATTATATACATGTACAGATTTTGTAAAGTTTTATAACTTAGTTGACTGTTGCCGAGAAAAGATCAGTAAAATTCAGTTGACGATAAAGTTAGGTGTTATATTAAATGCCGATGCTATCAACATATTTATTTCAGCAGTATTTTAAGTTCATGTAGGCTTACCGTACTTTATGACATAAGCCAACCAGTGTTAAAGTAATGCACTTTCAAATTATGTAGTTTAAAAAGGAGCATACCAGCAAATATTGATATAATTGGCATATTTTTAACTGTTTGAAAAGATGTTAAAAATTGAACGCCAACTAAGCTGGGGGCTGAAAAATAGCAGAGGCTTTTGGCTATCTTTTTTTCTGACCAATGTGCTATTGTAAAAAATTTGACAAAAGTACTCAAATTCAACATGCTGATTTTGAATTGACCAGTTCAAATTGGGGCTCAAATAACCCCGAAATTTTCGACTAATTTACATCAGGAAAGATGTACGCAGTAAATAACTAAGTATACGACTATGTTAACGACTGTTTTCAGATTTTCATGCGCCTCCTTAGTTTCAGAGCATTCAAAGAATGCTGTTATTATATGACTGTCTCAGTCCATCTTTTGACATGGAAATAGACACAGTACGACAGAGGCAGCAGACAAATCTAAAGCAATGTAAAATGGCACAAAGACGTAAATATCGTATGCATTGCATATCGGTCCCATTACGGGACCTAATGAGTTCACTCAATTCAGCAAACATGAGCTAAAAAGCAAAAACTTGGAGTTGCTCTACACATGGTAAGTCACATAAGGCGTGCAAAAGACTTTAAACCAATCAAAATCAGGAAGTCCGTTTATAAAGGTCAAATGATCATTAGTTTATACTCCCTTTGAAAATCATCATACATTTGTTCAGGAGACATGACAAAATGTCTGGTGAATTTATGCCCTTTCTGTTGTTCAAGATAACCGTCAAACTTAAGAAAAACCGGTGTACAATACGGGATTGCACTTTCTATGTTGGCCGAAAATACACTCTGGTGCACCCCATGTATAATGACTAAGAGCAAATTTACGATATGTCAACTGATTAAATAAAAAAATGATATTTATTATGATTTATAAAAGAAGGCTAACTTTAATTTCAATGATTCAATGGGCTTAATAAAAAAGTGTTATAGTAGAGAGCTACTGCACTTTCAATACAGTCTGCATTTCAAATACTATATTTTAGCTTGAATCGCACTGTTCATCATGCTTACTGGATTATTATCTTCCGCGCTTTCGTGACATAGCGCAAATGTCTTTGTAATTTCATCTTCATTCTGATGTAGACCATCCTCCATTGCTTGAAATGCTCTTGAGTTTGCGTTTTTCTGCAGCTGATCGCACATCAAAGGAGCTACACGCCTTAAATGGGCTAATAACTCCTCGGAATCTTCATAATCAACCGTGATGTCCTCTTCAACAAACAAAAAATCTTCAGTTTGACACTGAAATACCGAACACATTTAGGCGTCCTGAAGTTTTACATCAGATCAAAAGTGAACAAGAATTTAAGAAAGCATAGTAAATATCATTATCAAATCTTGAATGTTGATTATGCGCATAAAGCATTAAGTCACACGCAATGAAGCTTGTAAATTCATATTGTGCTATACGAGCACACAAATACGTAGATCATGGAAATACAATTAAGATATACCAAAGGCAGAAGCAGCAACTGTAATGATATACCCCACCTACATGGGCAAAAAAAAATAAAAAAAATTAACAAAAAAAGAAATATGAAAAAATAATGAGAATCCTGCAAAATCAATGAAAGACACTTCTCTCATTCAAAGGAACACTACGGCTGAGATACATCATTATCGTACAAAGACGTTCTCGGAAAAGTGCTCCATTTATGTGAACATCATAGAAAGCATAGATATTACAAATTGAACAGATGATTAAGACGAAGGACGTGCGTGTTGTTTTGGAAAAGCCTATTCAAATATTCATCATGATTTCCTTCCGTAACTCATAACAAAATGCTACTCTAAATTAAATAATAAAACATACGTCACTACTTCTTCAGAGAGAGCTCTGTAGGAAGGTGCTGTCGTAATCAGACTTTGACTGGAGCGTTGTGACACTTTTAATCCGAAAGCCGTTTTAGCCCACTTCACATGATTCTTTCTGGGCTCAGCTCAACCACATGACTAAAAGATCACGAGGTCAAGCACTTAATCACTGTGTGATACAGAGAGCCTATAATTTCCGATTTCGGATCCCAGATTCCTTTGAATCGTCAAATTTAGAAATAAACGACACTTCATGATCTTCGAAGTAATACTTCCGCAGCTGGTGTTCGAAGAAAATTGGAAAATGGGTAGGGTATAGACTTGTCGAGAAAAGTCGATTAATATAATTTGTCGAGGAATCGAACTAGATTCTTTGATTTCTACGGATCATATAGATCATCCATATCATTATCACTCTACGGATCTTTGATTTTATTGAAGTATTCACAAATCGAGGACAAAGCTGTGAAAGTAAAGAATTGGCTACTGTGAGCATTAAAATTGTTTACTTGCATTATAGACATTACCATCATCAAAAATGTTGCTTCGAATATCACAAGGTTGTTTAAAAACAACTGTGGCTAAGTGTAGGAATCGATGAACAAACAAAGGAAAATGCATGCATCTTAAGATGCACTTAAAGCCGAAATGGTAAAAAGTTTTCTCTTCTTATAATACTATTACAGTATAATATGAAAAAATGATGCTATAGGTAGACAGTAAAACATATCAATAGCTCATTGGTACTTACTTCGACATCTCGTCTTTTGGTAGCTTGAATTCCCCTGTGTACAATTGTATATGCTTTGGTTTGACATGATTTGACATCAATTTCTCTGAAAATGATCATTTAATGCAGTTGGTATTTGATTCTTAATAAGCTGCAATTCGATGATGGTGAATGTGGAATGCATATTCTCAAGTACTTTTAAGTTTACTTGTTATCACGAAAAAAATGATGATAAGAAATTGTAATACTGGAAAAGCAAGTTCCTTACAATAGGGTACATTGCAATGATGACGGCTAAGAAGCTTAATAGTCCGGCAGCCAGAACGAGTTTCTGCAGGGAACGAGGCCGAAAATGAGACTTTCACAGATTGATGTACACCATATACCTACTACGAATTCGCGCGTCTGCCGAGTTGTGGTGAGTTCCTCTTCTTGTCAGACACGATCAAAGAGAAACACATGTAAATCCAATGGGACGCAGATTGCAGTTTTTGGCTAAAATGAAATTTTGTATATTTTCTCTGATTAAACGAAAAGTACAAAGCCCAGAGTCATAATTTTTGACATGGAATGTCTTCAGGTCATTTCCCATGATGTTCATGTACCCCTGTCAATAAAGCTAAACACATTTAGATTTGGCGAGCCTCTTAATGTCGACAAACACAAACATTTTGAGCAACTGTATCCACATTCAACCATATTCTCACATATATTGCCGATTAGATGCATGATAATAGCACATGAACATCATGGGAAATGACCTGAAGACATTCCATGTCAAAAATTATGACTCTGGGCTTTGTACTTTTCGTTTAATCAGAGAAAATATACAAAATTTCATTTTAGCCAAAAACTGCAATCTGCGTCCCATTGGATTTACATGTGTTTCTCTTTGATCGTGTCTGACAAGAAGAGGAACTCACCACAACTCGGCAGACGCGCGAATTCGTAGTAGGTATATGGTGTACATCAATCTGTGAAAGTCTCATTTTCGGCCTCGTTCCCTGCAGAAACTCGTTCTGGCTGCCGGACTATAAAACGGTTACAGTTCCAACTGAATGATTCAAATCAAACCTTTCTCTCATCTCTTGTATTTCAAACATAAGAAATGAAAAAACAGTGACATATCTAAGAAAAACTTTTAAACAAGATACTGTGACAGCTACTTGATTAAAGCTCAGACGCCATGGCATAAATAAACATAGCATCAATACGAAAGGAAATGCTTATCACTTATGCAGTTGCTTGCAAGATCTCAATTTTCGCTGTTGTCTTAGCCGAGCTTTAACCGCTTTTGCAACAGGTAATCGCATAAAATATTCACTCGTCACTCCCTTGTATTCCCGAAACTTTTTGGTAGATTTCTCTTTCATACTTTTCGATTTCTAGCACGCCTCTTGAACGGCGCATTTTGTAGAGAATCAAAGCAATCAAAACTCCATACGAGCGTAGTACAACTTTTTCGTCAAGCATTCCCACTGAAAATTATCTCTTATTTCAGAATCTTGATTACTTCCGTTGAGTCCTGTTTCTTCATGATTGACGAAGGAATGAGTGACTTGCTTGTAGAAGGATCTTATGATGAAGTGTCACGTGGATTTTTAGAAAGTATCTGCTTTGAAATTCATGATTATTTAAAATTGAAGGGCCCTTCACGAGCAGAATAGGCTCCTTCACAATCTAAGAGTCCCTACACAATATCAAGAGGGTCCCTCACGATCTCAAAAGGTCACCTTCACAATCTAAAAGAAACCCTCACGATCTCAAGAGGGCCCTCTCACGATGAGAAAAGGGCCCCTTCACGATGTTAAAAGGTCCTCTCACAAATAAAAAGGGCCCCTCACGAAATCAAGACGGTCCCCTCTCGATCTCAAAAGGGCCCCCTTTCACAATCCATAAAACCCCCTCATGATCTCAAGAAGCCCCTCTCGATTTCAAAAGGGCCTTTCACAATCTAAAAGAACCCCTCACGATCTCAAGAGTGTCCCCTCACGATGTGAAAAGGGCTCCTCACGATCTTAAAGGGCCCTTTCACAATCTGAAAGCGCCCCTCACGATCTCAAGAGGACCTACCTCACGATCTCAAGAGGACCTACCTCTCGATCTCAAAAGGACCCCTTCACGATCTAAAAGGGCCCCCTCACGGGGCCTCTCATGATCTTAGAGTACTCCATTCACAATCTCATAAGGGCGCCCTCACAATGTCAGAAGGGCCCCTTTACAATCTAAAACGGCCTCACAACGATCTCAAGAAGGCCCCCTCATAATCTCAAAGGGCCTTTCACCATCTCGAAATGCTTCAGAAAGCAAATTATTTGTTCCTTGGTAGAACATTTTCCCACTACTTAGTTTAGTCTAAAAAAAGTCGGAATTCCGGTTAAAACCGGAAGAGTGGCAGCCCTGGAAAAACTTTTGTACATAAATTTATTTCTGGTTTTTCTTCAACTTCAATCTCTATTGTCACAGAATAACCAATTAAAGTTAAAGGAGTATCAGGAGTCAATTGTAAACGTAATGATTTTGCCAAATGTAATGAGTTAAGATGCAAACACAGCAGTATAACTGATTTCGAAACACGGTCTAGTAAGATATTTAGCAGAAGAAGAAACATAAAATACAGATCATCAAATGTCATTCATCAATTGATTTGTGGGGATGCAAACAGTTCTATATTGGTCAAACGGGGATTCCTTTAGACATCGTATGACGCTACCTCGCCAACAATTCAAGGGTGACAGGCACTGTGTGATAAATGTTAGAAAACACATAGCGAGCTGTGGTGGTGGTTATTTCAGTGCTATTCCTTTTTAAGTTTTCCCCAGACACTAGTCGCTTGGAACGTGATTACAAAGAAGCTATATTCATTGTTGTAAATACAACGATGAATATTTCATCCTTGAATCAACGCTGTTTGATTTCTTTGTTTTAAATACGACATCGCATATATCTGTAAAATTTCATTGAATAAATCAGCTTTCAACGTATTCAGGGCAGAACAAAGTATCTGGACTCTCTCGATGAACATTTATTGGTCGATCACAAAAAAGTTACTGTTAAAAAAAGACAAGGACTTCGGTGTCCAGCGCCTTCTACCGGTAAATGTAGAGTGTCAGACTGTAACCTGTGTGAAGGTTTATACAGAGATGAGTGATATTGAGAAGTGTGCTGAGCGTCAGATGTGAGGTAATTGAAGTGTGAAACAGGATGTAATGCGGTAGTTCATGAAGTGCTAGCAACTGTTACATTTACAACTGTTCCCCTATTTCTTATTAGTATGTGCCCAGCTGACTGTTTGCCATAATCGTTGGCAATTTTAATAGGTAAATCATATTTTTTAATGGCTTTAATATATTAACTTATTGCATCTATCGCTTATGTATGCCGCTTTCAGCGTGCTCTTATCAGTAATGCTACTTGTTTTTATTTTTATTTTTTCGTTTACAATCGCCGTCTTTGCAACAATTTTCTTTTAGCATCATAGAGAAAGTTGTTAATCTGTCTAGAGCTGTGGATTCATCGCTACAGCGTTTTTCTATACTCGTACTTGCCACCCTACTTGTAGTTAAGTTAGTCTTAACATGTGACGAAACGAAGGAATCTTTTCTTAGAGAGTTCGAGTGACATTGAATGATCAGTCTTATAGTGCCAAGAATATTTGATTTGCTGGTATACAAGTTTCATTTTTAGATCTATATACGGTAGCCATTCCGACCCGGCTAATTAGCTGGAACAGGAGGAAGAAGAAGAAGTATGGTAGCCATTCCTCAGACTGATGTGTTGCTACAGTAAATTTTATGTCTGTTTCAGCTAAGCATCTTAATAATAAGAAATGCAGGAACAACTGTGACTGTAACATTTGCTCGCACTTCATCAAATACTTCTGTAGTGATAAATTCGAAGTTTATAAGTACACATATCAACGTTGCAACGAATTCTATATCAGTACTCAAAACTGCTCCCAAGTTTATTACCAGGCACAATGAGCACAAAAGGGCAATAAATAATAAATGGATAATCACAAGTAGTGCCCTGCATGAGAGTAGTAGAAACAAACATAACGACATATGCGATTTTTTAAGTCTTAATGCGAATTTTTAGGTCGGTTTCATTGCAAAACTCGATGACACTCGAGAACATAGAGCAAGCATATACAGGTAGAGTGTCGACTCAAAAAATGTGAGCATGTATGAAATTTTTTATATCGGAAATATTCAGTTTTTACGTAAATTAAGTTCCTGCGGTCAAAACAAACATTTGATCAACTTTTAAAAAGCAAAATATTTTACAAATTTTTCCTGTGTTCATAGGCTAGCGACTTCAAACCTCAGACTTCACGATTTAAGTGACATGAAGCTTTCAGGATATCAAAAAGAATGAAATTATACAATTACAAGTATTTTAATAAGACGGAGATTAAGCTCATCATGAAAGAAATTTCATAAACCTCATTATGCAAGTCTTCATATTTAAGTTGAGTTCTTTTTCTGCTTCCTGGCTCAAATTTCAAGTTCGCAAACTTAATTACCGATAGTAGATCTGATTCATACAGCTCTTTTCAGCCAGGATAAGTGGAACTGTTTTTTAAGCATTTTGTCCAAAGTATGAGCTAGCACACTACATCCTATAAATCACTGCGCAAAATTGAATTGCAGATGGCTAGAATCATAATACTCTGTGCAGTCAGAATTCAACAATTCATATTAACTTGTGAATTGATGCAATTTCTTAAGTTATATAATTTTATGATTTACCAAATTAAGTTTAATTTCTTATATGAATCTGAACAGTATTGTGGACCCATTTACATCTTTTAAGTTAATTAAGATCATTGTCTTTGATTGTGATATTTACTATTACAGTGCCGATAGTTTAAGTGACATGATCAAACTCAAGAAAAGACTCCTACTATTAAGGCTGAGCATTAAAGTAAAGCACTTACATCGAAGCTAATTTAATGAACATAGCCTCTACAGCCTTGTCATGACATGGAGGATTTGTAAAATGCTATTCATTCTTCTGTATTGCTATCGTGATCAGACCATTCCGTGGTAATCTTCAAAACTACAAACATTTGCATATTTTACATTTGGTACTGCGTCACAAATAGAGTCCACTTAATAACATAAAAGGCTACAGTTAAGCACTTTACATTGATCGATGGAAGGCGCTGGACGCCGAAGGCCCTGTCTTTTTTAACTGCAACTTATTTTGTGATCAATCAAAAATTTATCGCGAGGGACCGGATACTTTGTTCTGCCTTTACCAACGTGGAAGTACGGCTAACCTCTCTCGCTACTTGGTCAACTAAATCATCAAATCTTTTTGATTGCTGTGACAAGCCAGAAACAGCTGAAATCGATCGGAAGCTGATAAAAAGCGACTTTTCTTTTGTATAATAATTTAATCAATATACCAGTACATCATAACACAATGATGATATAGGTCTATAAAATAATGAATAACAATATATTCAATAATTTTTCTAGATATAATAATTCACTACGATGATAATCATGTAATGTAACAACAATGGTACACTATAATAAAATAAAAATAATTGATGTAATGATGTGATTTCTTGAAACACGTGCTTCTTAATGAGGGATACTGTTATCACCAAGTGATACTGCAACAATGACACGCTCACTATCTTGTAAAACAACGCACTACTTAAAATTTTCGAATATCGGCCTATGCTATCGCAAGTTGATTTTTATGCGTAATTCATGCAATGCATGTCCAAATAACCAACTGCGTGAAATTCACCTTTTTGGCGGAATTTATTTTCTGAAATAAACAATTGAATAAAATATTTGAGTCATCTCATCCGATCAGATCGCGTTCAGTGATGAGCTAATTTACTCACTCTTCTATTCAAAGGAGATCGACTTTCGAGGCACAGCTGTGCTAAATACACATTTGGTTAATACGAAAATCTTCAAAAGCATGCAAAAAATTTATTTTCCGTCAAAAGAATTCCCTGACAGAATTTCTGTCAAAAAGTGAATTTCGTGTATATTGTTGGTAACGAGATCTGTTTTGTATGAATTATGCGAAGGCATAAAAAATAACATAATCCGGCAGCCAGAACTAGTTTCTTCAGGGAACGAGGCCGAATAACAGTCTTGATGATGTGCACCCAATGTCTACCACGAAGTTCTAGTTAGTACTTCTTTTTGTCAGACAGGATCAAAGAAAACAGTCAATTTAGCGGGAAGCAGATTGCAGTTTTTGTCAAAAATGAAATTTTCTATGTTTTCTTTGATTAATCCAAAACTACTAAGCCCAGTCACAATTTTTGGCATGGAAAATCTTCCGATCATTTCCCATCATGTCCATGAGGCTAAAAACATTCAGATTTGGCAAGCCTCTTTATGTCGGCAAACACGAACATTTTTTGGCAAATTACTCCACATTTGACATCATTCTCATACGTTGCCTATCAGAAACATGACAATAGCATATGCACATAATATGAAATGACCTGATGACATTCTATGTCAAAAATCATGGCTCTAGAATTAGTATTTTAGCTAAATAGGAGAATACATAGAGAATTTCATTTTTGACAAAAACTGCAATCTGCGTCCCGTTCGATTAATTTTGATTGTTCTTCTTTAATCCTGCATGACAAGAAGAGGAACTAACTAGAACTGGGCAGACGCACAATTCATAGGAGGCACAGGGTGTACAGAAGGATTCAAATTCGTTATTTTTCTAAATATTCTTTATAATTCATCAGTCATCATCACTATTTTTGGCACTCAAGTCATAGTCAGGGACTTGGACAATCAATGCGACATCATGCCAAGTCAGTCCAAAATATAGCAAAGGACGACCCGCCCGCATCATGATTCTTGATCAAATGCAGGAACTGACTGGGGCTTCATGAACCAACGGGAACTGACTGGGGATTCACGAACCAACGAGCTTATCAGTGCTCTCCTCAACCATTTCTTAGTTTCAACACGCATACAATTCATGGGAAGGTCTAGCAACTGAAGCCGAACATAATTGGCTGATCAGTCAAGTACTACCCGCCTCTGTTGAACCGAAGAGCACGATCATGTTGGTGTTGTATTATATTATTGACCAGTTTTAGCAAGTTACTTGGGCAAGTCCAATGAACTGCACACAAAAACGTATTCGACTTTTGTCGCCTATGGTCCTCGACTCTGTATTTGATGTAAGTCGCATGAGGAATTGAAAAGGTCAATGTTATTCCTAATGAATAATGCTAACAATATAATTTCGCAGTATACATATGTTTATATATGCAACATTACTTAAAAAATGACTACTATCATGCCCAAAAACTCAAACAAATCATTATATAACCTACTTTTCTTTCTTCCAAGTTGATTTACACTCGATAGGATCTAAAGACTCATCCTTAAAAAGGACCATCGTGTTTCTGATGACGCGAAAGTTGTATCCTGACAACGCGTAAATTTAAAAGCTCTGCAACTTAAACATTTTAAGAAAGGAAAATGATTTGTCCTATGGATCATTGGTTATCTTTTGGCTATCTTCTATTGTTTTCTTTCAATCCATATATTTCCAACAAAAAGAATAGAATGTGACTGCCATAATCTGCTGGACTTACCTGTGAGTATCTGTAATAAGTGACATGGTGAACAATCCTGCTGTTCAATCAAAGAAGGCTAATGAATGCAGGTGGCTCTTCATCAGAGCTGCTCTAATTAGATGTTTCAAAGAAATACCTGATCATGCTACTTAAATTTAATATTTGATGCACATCAGCGATGTATTGAAACTATTTCTACAGCATTTGCTTGCCAATTTACCCGGTTGCCTGGTTCCGCCCAGTCGCTTGCGGCACGGCGACTTCACATTGGATCTTTCACCACTGAAATCTCGTGTAGTGTGTCAATCGGGATTATCTAGCTTGGTATATTGTGCCTGCATGTGCCCATATTTTTTTGCTCACTTAGACAATGATTGAAAATGTCTTTACACTTAATGCAGCTTAATTGAGTGTTTTGGACAATAGGTATTCTACAGCCTCCTTGGATGTCTGTGAAGCAAGTATCGCAAGATGTAGAAATCTGAGGCCTCGGACCGGACGAGAATTTCTTGAATTTTCTTTCCCACGTGGATTCTAAATGTGTCAAATGTACTACCACTCCTATCATGTTCCAATTAAAATTTGTCTTGCCCTCCTAGATGGGAAACTGCCCTGTTCCATTTTTTTATCATTGGAGTCTACTTTCAGAGATATAGAACATTAATCAACATATCAAGAACAATTGAACATTTTGTTTTTATTCCTCGATGTTTATTTATATTAACACGCATATTTTTCAAATCTTCGAAAGAATGACTTTCAACTTTATATCCTGAAAATTGCAATATCGAATGTAATTAAGATAGGGATGCCATGCATATGCTAAGATAACATGCTGACTGGACTACACTTTTGTCGCCCAGTGTGGCAAACAAATCGTAACTGGGCGACTTCGAGAATTCTGACGTCCGAAAACAAGTTTTTTTGATTATTCCTTTATGTGATCATGAGTTCACTAGCGCGTGGCTGTACTTTCTTTTCTTTTTAGCACATTTGATGATGTCCAATGCGCTCAACTGTCTTCGGTTGAGGAAACTTCGCACTACCGCATTCGAATGATGTAAAATTCGATATTTCGTTCGTTTAATAGTCCATAAACAAATTTAATCCGCTCGTTAAGTTCCCAATCCGTTCGTTCGTTCATCTTTCATGTTCATGGAAGAATCGCGAATTCATTCTTTCGTTCGTGCCCAATAGCTCCTCCTCGCGACGCCCTTGTTTCTGTCATGTAGAGTCATGTGATTAGTCTTTCACTAGGTTCTTATAAACTGAGGCTAAATTGAAAAATTAAGGTTGTTAGTGCAATTATTAGTGCAGTTATTGCAATTAATTGGTTGATCACGTCAATCAAATGCAAGTATGTGATTGGTATGAATCAACGATTGCAATTGGGCCCAACTGATTGATGGGAAATTAATGATGCAATTAATTGAATTCTTCCTGCTGCATTAGAAATTAATTGATTGTGATGTATAACTATGTTAATAAACTTAGTGCTTATCTGTTATCTGCGATTCACTTACGTTGAAATATGTTTATATTGTTGTAGTGCAGCATATCTATGATGCACTTATATTGTAGTCGTTCGAACATTCATGTATCCTAGCAGTAGAATTTGAATATCATTGATTACCCGGTACATCATATTGCGGTGTACATTGTAACAGACCGAGCTATGAGAGACCCTTAACCCAATTGATTACTACAGTAAGAAACCTACCAGTCTCCGTATCACGATCCGGTTATTCCAAGTTAACCACGTCGAATCCTTTATGATGTGGACGAGCACCGGAGCAGCCACGCGAACGTCACTCGAAGATGCGCCTGGTTAGTTATTAACCCTGCCCTACCAGTTACTATGTATTATAGGTAATACCCTAACTCGAATGAATCTGTGGGTATTACCCAGGTACGTTATAACGGTTGTGGGTAGCAGTTAATAAGCTGAAACAGAAGTATCATAAAACCCCAACCTCCTAATTCAGCTGAAATTATGTCTTGCTAACTTCTTACATATATCGTAACCCGCAGATGTGACGGCAAAGTTATAATGCTGCTTACGATTAATTAATTAGCCGCAAAGGAAATATCATAAACCTATGTCATAAACCTACGCCACTTGCCTAAAACTTCTTAGTTCAGTTGAGAGCAGTGACTTACCATCAGCCGTATAATTTTAAGAGAGCAACGTTTTGGTTGACCGCGCACGCTAGCCGCCGTGAGCTTTACTCATTGCATTTATAATTAGGGTTGCCATACGTCCTTACTTGGTAAGGACAGTCCTTACTTTTTAAACCCTGTCCTTACTTAGGCGAAAGGCTAGTAAGGACGCCAATTTGTCCTTACTTTCAATTACAGTTCATTCTCTCAGTCACCTTTGCAGGCATCTGTGCACTGATAGACTTAAGAGGCGTGCGGTAAGTTCATCCCTCGGAAATTTCATCCCTCGGACAATTCAATCTTCGGTTTGCTATTATTGTAGCAATATTATATATTATGCATTGTATGTTAATATTATGCCTACCGTAAGGGCTTAAAGGTATTGATAAGATACTGTGCATGTATACAAGACATTGGTTATACTGTATGTACGTAACGATATTGATTACAGTATTGAAAGACATTATCTAACAGCCTTATCAACACGTGTGAGTGAAGTGGTCATCTGCTAGAGCTAGATAATCTGATAAAGACATTATCTCTCTAAATGGTATTTTGATGTAGAAAATATTTGATGAAAAATTGAATTTATCAACTTTCCTGGGGACATAATAGGATTGTAACATGTTTTCCCATTGTGACATGTAATACAAAATTTACATCATGGTGATCATGACATACACGTACTTTGTAGTATTAATGGGATGAAATTTACTGGGGACGAGATTTCCGAGGGATGAAATTTCCGAGGGATGAATTTACCGGTGACCACTTAAGAGCCTTCCGGAGAGAGAGAGAGAGTTTTAGATCATTGTCTTGCTTCGCTATCAGAGAAGTGGTGTTATTATTATCTTTAACTGTACATTCGCCAAGTGGCAACTGTGAAGATAATTAAGATAAGGAGAAGAGATTACAAGTGGAATCTTGACACTTAGCTGTAGGTTTCGCTGTTGTTTGTCGTTTAATAAACAGCCCCTAATATACAAGGGAGTGGAAAGTGAAGTGGACAGAGGTGTTAAAATCAAGAAGAGCAGCTGCACACCATCTGTTAGCGAACATCGTAGCTAAGGTTGATTGATTGATGACACCGCTACAGCATCATCGCCGTTTCAGTCAAGAGTGAACTGAAAGACAGGTGTCGTCTATCGATTTCTATCAAGACTCTCTGCATTTTATTCACTAATCGTTCAGAATACGCCGTGCAAGTGATTATCGGTTTTTCCCTAAATTCAGCAGCTGTTGTGAAAGAGGTAAGCAAACCGACACGCCTGTCAGTCTGTGCACAGTGATGTCAAAGCGGAAGTGCTCGTTTCGAGATGCTTTCTCCGAAGAGTATCCTGGGATCAAGCGAAGCAAGAAAGGAGATCATTTTGCATACTGCGACTTGTGCCACTCCGATCTGAATATCTCCAACGGTGGAAGCTCTTATCTGAAGAAGCACGTGGAATCTGCTACTCATACTGCTGCAGTGAAGGAAAAGAATTCTCATTGCGCCATCTCAAAATTTTTGCGACGAGAGACACCAGACGATCTGAAAGCTGCGGCAATTGAAGGCACATTTGCCTTTCATGCTATAAAGCACCATCACTCTTTCAACTCGGCTGACTGCACTACTCACCTCGTACAATCGCTGTTCTCTGACTGTAACGTGGCTAAGAAATTGACTTGTGGACGCACGAAAATGGAGGCTATTATCAAAGGAGTCTTGGCTCCGGCATCCGTTAGAGAGTTGCTGCTCTCCCTCGGCAATTCACCTTATTCCATCTCAACCGATGCCAGCAACCACCACGAGACCAAGACATTTCCCGTTGTGATCCGCTATTTTGACAATGAGGGTTTGCAAGTGAAGCTTCTCGACTTCGCAGATCTCCCTGGAGAATCAAGTGAGATGATTGCTTCATTTTTGGCATCAGTACTTTCAAAACATAAACTTAATCCCCGTCGTTGCTTGGCTTTTAGTGCAGACAATGCCAATGTAAACTTTGGCGGCAAGAATCTGCGTGGTTCAAACAACGTCTTCGCTCGTCTTCGGGAAAGTGTGAACAGTGCCCTGATTCCAGTAGGATGTCCCGCTCACATTGTTCATAATGCTGCTAAATCTGCAGGTGAGTCCCTCTCGTGTGACGCCGAAGCCATCATATTCAAAATCGGTAGTCATTTTACTGGCTCTACCCTTCGCCACGAGCAGTTGAAGGATTTCTGCGAGTTCGTTGAGGTGAGGTACATGACTTTGCCAAGTCACACGCGTACCCGATGGCTAACTCTTTACCCGATCATCGAGCGAGTGGTGACTTTATGGCCTGCCCTGAAATCCTATTTCTTATCAGTCGAAACTTCACCGAAAGTGTTGAAAATTTTTTTCACTAAGGAAGAAAGCCACATATATTTTTATTTCCTCCTGAGTGTGTTGCCATTATTCCAACATGCTACACTCACGTTGGAAAAGAATGAGCTCATCCTGCCTGATATGATCGATGCAATGTGGCAGCTGCGCGAAAAACTTTCGCAGCGAAAGGAAGGTGAATTTTATGGGGCCACTACCTCTGTTCAGCTCGACTTAGTGTCAGATGTCGTCAAAGATCGCCAGATCCGCAGAGAGTTCAAGGAGTTCTACGAGACTGCAATTGATTACATCGACACTTGGTTCCACCTTAAGAGCTTTCCACCGGCAACCGATTGGCTGCGTCTTCGACTCAACAAGATTTCATACGAAGATGTGCGGAAAACTGCTGAATTCCTCGTGCCAGAGGTCGCATTGACGGACTCTCTATTTGATGAAGTGACGGAGCTGAACTTAATGCTTCAGGCTTCCTCTGACAGTCTTTCAGCAATTTCGACGACGCAGAAATGGGCCACTTTGCTTCGAAACCGCTCACTTGCAAATATTCGTGAGATTGTCTCTTCAGTACTTGCGATACCAACGTCGAACGCGGTAACCGAGAGGGTGTTCTCCTTGATGAATATACAGTGGAGCGAGGAAAGAAATCGTCTGAAAGTAGACTCTGTGAAGGCAATCCTTCAAGTTGTGATGAACTATCCTATTAGTTGCAAGGAGATGTACCAGAAACTCCTTGCAGATAACTCATTGCTGAAGGGTATTTTGTCTGGTGAGAAATACATAAAATCATGATAGAAAATTAGATAAACTTCTGTCTTATGGAAAGATTTAGTCTGTTTTTTATTCTCTCCCTCAAAACTTAGTAATTAGCACTTAATTGTCATCAGATGTAGTTTTTTTACAATATTCACAAGAGATAATAATTTTGAATTCTGGCTTTCCTATTAGAACATTTTCTTAACCAAAATTATTCTCTTTGCATTCTTCGGTTAGGTACTGGCTAAAAGTCCCTGTAAAATAGCTATCTCGAGATTGGGTGGAAACATCCGACCTTGCAATTCCTCATACATCAATCGTCGTCTATATAGGGGGTTCTCCTGCCTCCCTTTGAAAATGTCCTTACTTTTGCTTGTGCTGCGATAGCAACCCTATTTATAATAAAATGGTACATTCTAACACCAGGAATACTTAATTCATGTTTATCTTATGTTTGCCTATACTTTTACCCAGAAACCACCCAAAACCCCATAAATCGGAAGCCACTAACACCTTACAATTATATACAATATATACATGTCCGTGAAATCCTCAATTATCACTTGAATGTGATATAACTTTACAACCCTTCACCAGAAAATTGCGCCAATGCTCCCAGATTTGTGAGCAATACCTATATACAATTTAGTTCTTCACATCAATAGTGAAAATACCAACACCTATAATTAAAATATTTACGTTAAGTACTAGTTATAATTTTACTACATATAAACAAATAAGCAACCCTGTTACATTACTCCCCCTTACAAATAGAATCGTCCTCGATTCTACGGTCGGAATACTCGATTGAAATTGGCTTCTAAAATGTTGCGGAGATGCTCTTCGTTGATGTCTCTACGCATGGCGATTTTAGTTATAACTCGATCGGTGGCCGTAGGAACTCTTGCCAGATGTGGGGCATCGGTCTCCACCAGCATCCTTTCCAGCGGAATGGCCCGAACGGTTTGACTCTTGGCACAGTCTCGGTGACCCATTCCGTTTACGAGAATCGGAGCAATACTGAAATAGAGATTACGAAAGAGATCCGCCAGTGAGCGCACTATTTGGCGGTCAACATACGTGCAGTGGAGGACGATGATCTGAGCGGCGCTGACATTCCGCAGCAGCTCCTCTGCCAAGATGTTGTGGGCAGCTACTTCCCCCCACTCCCTCTCCCTGCAGTGAAGGATGAGAGGAAGTGAAAGCTCGTAAGCGAGCTGTGCGTGGTCAGCCAGACACCGACGTTGGGCCTCCATTGGGACGTTCCACTTGAGATCAATTCCCGTCTCTCCGATCGCCCTGACGTTTAGGCTGGAGTTCACACGTCTACGGAGCCTTGCCTCCAGAGATGGAGACCAATCTCCAGCATGACGTGGGTGCAACCCAAAAGCCATGACGATGCGGACATTAGGGAAATCATCCTGGAAGTCCGACTCGTCCCAGACAGAAACTTTGTCCCGTATATCTACTATACATGACATGGCGTTGATGGCGTCCACCATGTCATCCAAATGCCCCGCAAGGCCAGCAGCGCGACAGCTGTCGAACAAATGAATATGGGAGTCACCTCGCCAAACGGTTGGGCCTGATGGTAACAGTGGTTCGGGCATTTCCAAACCCTCAGGAGCTGGGCGCTCAACTTCGCCCCCCGGATCGCCTCGAGCCATCATATCAGGACGATCCTCTTCAGCGGCTATAGGTAGACCGGCCCCGAGGGGTTCAGCCTGCCCAACCAGCTGAGGAGGATCCTCTATGATGATTGGCAGTCGCACGTCGTCATCACGCGGAGCACCAACCGGACCTAGTCGAACCCCCCTAGCGACTGTGGGAATTGGATTCCCTATCACTACTGGGAGGTCCTCCCGAGCCAACGGGTCGATAACCCCACGCGACTCCTCTGCGCTGATGACCAGGACGGCGTCGTCCAGCTGCCCCACCTGAGAGTCAGAATCCCTCCCCGAGCGCAGGGCCCTTTGCTGCCCTTTTAACTTGCGGACATGCCGCCGTCGATTGGGATGGAGATCACCGGTATCCTCCGGCAAATCCCCCATACGCATGGCGCACTTCATAAACTGGTGGTGAGGAACTGACCAGCTGGAGCATATTTCGCGCACCCTGTCCTGCAGGGCTGACTGCTGTTCAGTCGGCGCTATGAGAGCCGCCTGGACGACTGCTCGGGAAAGACATCTGTCTTTCATTTTACGGTTCCAGCCGGCAGGACATTCGGGCAAAGCCCGTCCTGCTAACAAAAATGTTATTACTTGGTCTCTGGTAGTCTTACCATCTTCTGGTACAGCAGCAGTTGCCATCTGTAAAGAAATATGATTGATCTCGATTTCACACATGTCATCGTCCATCATTTCGACAGTGTCACTACTGGTACTGTTAATTCCCGCATCAGGATCAGAGTCTTGTATCATTTCTACTGTGTCTTCTGTTACATTACTTTCTATGTCCCCATCCAATTCCGAATCGCAAATCATCTCTGCCGTCTCATCTGTCGCATTACTTTCTACTTCGATATCTGCAGACAATCGTGTAGGTAATTCTCCTCTTTCCACCTCCCCAACCCGTTGCTGGGAGATAGGAGGTGAACTTGGGAATTTCTTTAACCTATCAACATGAGTAACTAAAGTTTTCCTGCCGCCAATATCTCTGATCTGGTAGGTACTATCTGAGAATCGTCTTTCCACGATCCAGGGACCTACCCAAGGTCTGAAAAATTTCTTTTGTTTGTCCCTTGGGACAGCAGTTTTGAAATACATTACCAAGTCACCCATCTGGTATTTGCAAGTACTTGTAGTCCTTCTGTCATAGCTTTCCTTTTGGCGTTCCTGCTCCACTACCGCACATTTTTTCACCGTCTCCCACGTCCGCACAAGCTGCTCTTGCAGTTCATAGATATAGTCGGAGGTTTCTCGTTCGACAACAGTGTCTAGATCCAGTTCGAAATCGACGGGCATTCTCATTTCTCGCCCATAAGTGACGGCCGCAGGAGAGAACCCTGTTGTGCTGTGTGTACTGGATCTATAAGCCCAAAGGCAGTAGGACAGTGTCAGATCCCATTCCTCTCTCTCTACATCCGCATGGGACAACATTAATTGCTTCACCGTTCTATTGAAACGCTCAACCCCTCCGTTCCCTTGAGGATGATATGCAGTGGTACGTGACTTCATGGAACCCAAAAGATTACACAATTCTCGAAAAATTTTTGATTCAAATTCTGTCCCCTTATCAGAATGAATTCTATCAGGGACTCCATGACGGCAAACCCATTCTCTAAGGAATGCCCCAGCTACCGTAGACGTTTCCTTGTTAGGAAGGGGATTGCCTCAGCCCATTTGGAAAATATGTCAACCATAGTCAAGACGTAACGATTGCCTCTCTTAGTCTTACGCAGTGGACCTATGAGATCAACTTCAACACATTCCATTGGTCTTCCGACTACGATTGGCATCATGGGATGTCGCAGTTTTGGAATAGGCCCCTTAAAGGTAACGCATACCTCACATCTGTTCAAACACGTCGTGGTATCATGTCTGGCCACCAGAACCTTGCTCGCAGTTTGTGGTAAGTTTTATCACGGCCCAAATGAGAATTGCCCATCCCTGAGTGACATTGGTTGATAATAGCCATTCGCTCGTCTTTTGGTGGAATTATTTTTTTCTTATCGCCATCTAACCGATATAAGAGACCATCTTCCACAACAAGAAATTCCCAAAATCGAACAATGTTCTTTATTTCCTGTGAGCATGTTTCCAGTTGTCTAGAAGATGGCTTGTCGGAAGATGATAGACGAGTTTTCCAGAACAGAATTTGCGCCAAGTCTTGATCAGCCGAAGTCTTGCGTTTCATTTCATCTACCCCAGCCCCTGGGGACCATAGACTAAAAATAACAACATCATCACCATCCATGCGATTCGGAGGGTCTGACGTCTCTTCGTCTGGCGCATTAGTCAAGCGAGAGAGAGCATCTGCGTTTTTGTGCGAGGTTCCGGCGCGGTATAAGCAATCGAAATCAAATTCTTCCAAAATTTGCAACCAGCGCGCAAGCATCCCTCTAGGCTCTTTGAAGCCTTTCAACCATTCAAGTGCTTTGTGATCTGTTCGTGCTAAAAACTTTTTACCCGTCAAGTATACGTGAAAGTGGTCGATGAATGTTACTAGGGCAAGCATCTCCCTTTTCGTAGGGGCGTAGGAAGTTTGAGCTCGATTCAAAGTTTTGCTTGCATACGCAATAACCCTTTCCTTTCCATCATGCTGTACTTGTGAGAGGACAGCACCTATGGCGTAGCCAGAGGCATCAGTATCAAGAATGAAAGCACCACCAGCCTCAGTGAAATCTGGCATGGTCAAAATCGGAGTGGATGTTAAACAGCGTTTAAGAGAGTCAAACGCTTCCTGACAACGATCAGTCCACACAAAAGTATTGTCTTTATTAGTTAATTCGTGCAACGGTTTAGCTAATCTCGCAAAGTCTTGCACAAATCTGCGATAATAAGACGCTAAACCTAAAAATTCTCGTACTTGCTTAGCAGTTGCTGGCGTCGGCCATTCTTTAACTCTGTTTGTCTTTTCAGGATCAGTCTTAATACCTTGAGACGTCACGATGTGACCAAGATACTTGACAGAGCTAAGTCCCCATTGGCACTTTTTAGTATTGAGTTGCAGATTAGCAAGTCGCAGTCTGTCTAATACCAATTGAATATCACACAAATGATCTTGCCAACTACGACTAAAAATAATAATATCGTCAAGGTAGACTAAACAAATTTCTCCAATTAACCCTCTCAACTTCTCGTCCATCATGCGCTGAAAAGTGGCAGGAGCTGACGCCAGACCGAATGGAAGAACATTGAACTCATAAAGACCCTGTGGACAAACAAATGCAGACTTTGCTTTATCCTCCTCCGCCAAGGGATCTGCCAATAACCAGACTTCAAATCAAGTACCGAAAAGTATTGAGCCCCTCCCATAGAATCCAAAGCATCATCGACCCTGGGCAAGGGATAGCTATCGTATCGGCAACATTGATTCAATTTTCGAAAATCAACACAAAATCTCAAAGTCCCGTCCTTCTTCTGGACAAGAACGATGGGACTAGCCCAGGGACTACTACTATGTGAAACAACGCCTTGATCCAACATTTCCTGTATTTGGCGGCTAACTTCTAACTTCTGAGAGGGTGGAACCCGTCGACAAGGTTGACGAATAGGAGGGTGATCCCCAGTATTTATAAAATGCTGAGCGTTCACTGCCCTACCTAATGGCTTTCCTTCTGCCATAAACACATCAGCATACGATTTAAGTATGCTATCCAATTCTTGACGTTCTCGAGCAGTTAATTCGGAAGACTGCTCCTCTGATTGCGACTCAAGAGTCACATGATTTACTTGAGCTGCAACATCACTTGGAAAAACGTCTTGAATATAATTTACGCTATCATACATTGCGGAAATCAATTCGAAATTGGCTACTGCTGTATTTTTCTTTAGAGTAACATGTTGCAAGGAGTTGTTGCAAACAGATATGGTGACTTCCTTTTTCTTAACGGTCGAAATCGTCCGTCTCTGAACTGGGCATGACCATACCCGTTAACGGTTCTGGACCCTTTCCTTTCATCAAAATTCTTGCTGAAAGCAGCTGTTCTGAGTGCGGCTGAAGAACAACTGTATTATTGATAGCGATTTTAAAAAGCACAGTGTTCGTAGTACGACGTTTGCGAAGAGGTACTTGAACACCCAGTCGAGGTAAATGCAAGGTTTTAGTGCCCACGTCCACGTCACCGTCATAATCACCTAGGAAATCCATTCCTAAAACCATGTTAGTGGATAGATTGGCAGAAACAAAAAAAGTGTGATATACTGTGCAAATTCCTATCTGAAAATAAATGACAGTAGTTCCCAAAATATGAAGTTTTTCGCCATTTGCAGTTTGAATACAGGACACATTAGGAATCGGGATAATATGCTGATCATGCACTAATATACTATTACATACCGACACATCTGCTCCGGTATCAACCAGAGCTTTAACTATCTGGTCACCAACAAGAATTTCTGCTATATTTGCTGAGTCCCGTTTCAAACGAGAGCCGGCGAGAGGCCGGGACGTTTCTATCGCCGCTGCTCGTTTCCCTGCGGACAATTACGAGCTAAGTGTCCATACTGTCCACAATTATAACATGGACCCTGCCGAGCAGTTAAAGTAGGCTGCAAAGCACCAGTGGGCCTATTTTGCTGTGGCTGGTAGCCTGATGCCGATGCATCGGCAACCCCAGTATACGTAGTATTTTGTCCCGGAAACCCAGTCAATTTTTGAGCCGTGTTTCCATAACTGGTGGGTTGCTCGACAACAGGCAACCGCGATTCCCTTGGGAGTGTTGACCGAGATACCGTTGTGTCAGGACCCAAAATTGGTCTTACTTGCGGAACTGTGGGCTGAACGTTCGATGGCGCATTAATTAAACCCGCTTGTGACCGATAGAACGGTTGCTGAAAAAACGTTGAATTTGTCGGCCTGTTCATAGTTTGACGTGGAGTCTGAGACGGCCATGACATGGTCCGTTGGAAGACGTTGACAGACTTAGGACAACCCCGAGCGATATGACCGAATTCTTGACATTTAAAGCAACGAATGCCTGAATTACTAGACGCAACAGCAGTTATAACTGGTCGGACAGGAGAAACAGTACCACCGGTGGTAGTACTGGGTTTATCGATTCTTTCAAATCCCTCGACAATATCCAAGTAATTACTCAACGATGATGGTGGAAATCGACTCATTGAAAGTTTCACGTCCCGATTAGCTTCGCGCACCATCATGGTATGCATAATCTTTTCGCGTAGTTCCACTTCAGTCATTCTAGGAAATGCCTGGGCTCCGATTCTTAATAAATCATCTGCAAAATCCCTAACCGACTCTGCTGAACGACGTGTTCTAGAATCATAAGCTGTCTCCGCTTCCACGGCAGTCCTAAAGAGTGAAAATCGATTGCTCAAGTCCGCGACAATCTCACGATATGTGTGTGTCCCTGCCTTATCTATAACAATCTCATTGGCCTTACCCACGGTTTTTACAACCAAAACGCGTAATTTCTTCTCGTCAGAAAGGTCAGCCGAGAGAAATTCAAATGACTTAACCCATCTCTGAAAATCGATTTGACCGTTAAACTTTTGCAGCTGAGACAAATCATCTGGAATTTTCTCTTTTTTGGTGCTTTTCTGATTTTCCATTAAGTGCTCTAAACGACTGGTCAATTCCCCACTCCCTTGTTCAACCTTGCCTATTTTTTTATAAATGCAATCAACATTTGAACTACGTGGCGTAAGAGGTGGCATGGACTGGGTTGGAACTTCATTATCCAAAAGTGGGAAACCACGGACAGCGTCAGTTTGTGTATTCGAAAAAAACAACCCATTGTCGCCAGTTTCAAATAAGTCAACACTTGGGTTAAAAGCCATTTCTCAATTTGGTATGGGTTTTAACCGCTGCCACCAGTGTAACAGACCGAGCTATGAGAGACCCTTAACCCAATTGATTACTACAGTAAGAAACCTACCAGTCTCCGTATCACGATCCGGTTATTCCAAGTTAACCACGTCGAATCCTTTATGATGTGGACGAGCACCGGAGCAGCCACGCGAACGTCACTCGAAGATGCGCCTGGTTAGTTATTAACCCTGCCCTACCAGTTACTAGGTATTATAGGTAATACCCTAACTCGAATGAATCTGTGGGTATTACCCAGGTACGTTATAACGGTTGTGGGTAGCAGTTAATAAGCTGAAACAGAAGTATCATAAAACCCCAACCTCCTAATTCAGCTGAAATTATGTCTTGCTAACTTCTTACATATATCGTAACCCGCAGATGCGACGGCAAAGTTATAATGCTGCTTACGATTAATTAATTAGCCGCAAAGGAAATATCATAAACCTATGTCATAAACCTACGCCACTTGCCTAAAACTTCTTAGTTCAGTTGAGAGCAGTGACTTACCATCAGCCGTATAATTTTAAGAGAGCAACGTTTTGGTTGACCGCGCACGCTAGCCGCCGTGAGCTTTACTCATTGCATTTATAATAAAATGGTACATTCTAACACCAGGAATACTTAATTCATGTTTATCTTATGTTTGCCTATACTTTTACCCAGAAACCACCCAAAACCCCATAAATCGGAAGCCACTAACACCTTACAATTATATACAATATATACATGTCCGTGAAATCCTCAATTATCACTTGAATGTGATATAACTTTACAACCCTTCACCAGAAAATTGCGCCAATGCTCCCAGATTTGTGAGCAATACCTATATACAATTTAGTTCTTCACATCAAAAGTGAAAATACCAACACCTATAATTAAAATATTTACGTTAAGTACTAGTTATAATTTTACTACATATAAACAAATAAGCAACCCAGTTACACATGTACACATTACGGAATTTGTGAATCTTGTCCGGCCATCATCTGTTAATAAACATTATATCGAGTTATTCTATTGCACTCATTCGTAGAATACTACAGATTGCTTGGTCCAAATTGATAATTAATTTTTTGCTCACCCCTGCCAATCACTTTGATCACCTCACATTCTTCAAACAGCGTAATACTTTATTCACTTCTTTATAATTCTTCTCAACGAGTTTGCAGACTAATGCTGAAACATTGATCGTAAAAAATGCACTGGACGCCGAGGGCCCGTCACATCTAGACTAATATTTTGCTCTTTGCTTTTGAGAACAACAACGATCATTACTTTGAGTCGGCAACTTTCAATTTATTTGCCTGTCAATTTATGGACTTGTTAACTGACGTTAATCAGTTGTGGACTCATCGATAGATACTGAGCAAGGTCTCACATTCTAGTGAACTCATACTCGAGATCTCGACCACTTTAAGCGTTCGAGATATGGAACACTTATTGTGCCATGATCTCGACTATTGAGATTTTAGTCTTTCATTATACGCATCATGGTGAAGCTTGTTTTCATAACATTCATTCTTGTCTTGAGGAATTAGTTTTGAATTTTTTATATTTTTCCCCATCAAACTTCCAGTTTTCATAAAGTGAAACAAAATTTTCCACATGCATCATTTGAGCTTACCTACTTGTTCAGTCATCAGATTAGGAACACCTGGTACCGGCATCCATGCTTAGGCTGTCTCTGTAGACGAAATGAGACACGTTTCAATACGAGATTTGCTTGCTGATTTCGATTCCTCAATTATTTCGTTCCGGTTTTTTGACATCACTGTTGAAGAGGTGGGGGAAGACATCAAGAAGTTGTGCAAAACTTTTCTACTTCGCTTTATTCAAAGATCCAGTAATCAGATAATTCACCTAATGTTTCGATCTGCTTGATCTAGGTAGATATTTAAAACTTATAACAATAGAATTCTTTTTGTTTAAGACATTGAATCAAAGAGACATCGGGGGAGCATCATTCTTATTGATTATATTTACATAAATAAGGATCGTTCATTCTGATTCCCCATAGATGAAACATAAAAAATGCGATTAGTTTCGAGTTCGACAATATAAAAATGGAAACATTCATATTTCCTCAGTTGCTATCAAGTCGATTTTTATTACTCAGCCATGTCTTAAACCTCACTTTTACTCAAAGGTGTAGTTCGGCTAAGAATTTTACATGTTTTTATTCGTTTAATCATGCTAGCTGCATCAATGATTCCTGGTCGCCATATCGTTTCATCTAAATTATTAACGTTGAGGGGCAGGAGCGTGGAGAGGTTTCACGATGACGTCATCGCGGAGACCTTCTCAATTGAGAGAAATTGGCGCAACGTGCATGCAGAGACTACGCTGCTTGACTACAGCTTGTCTAATAGGAAAGTTTGATTGATCTGCCTCGAAAACGTAGCACTTACTCACCCTCTCACAAAGAGGAAGTGAATGACCGAGGCATATTGCACCTATCATTTATCACTCAAAATGTCGAAAGTAAGAGGAATCTCATTAATTAAAAGTGAAGATTGGCTATATTGCTCATTAATGTTCTGTAAAAAATTAGTCCTCGGATTTGACAGATAGGCATGTGTTTGAGCTTACTTATATAGAAGATATTCATAAACAAATTCTCAAAAAAATAATTTTCATGAGACAAATTGGGATAATGATATTCATGAATGACTGGACTGTACTAATTTATGACGAATATCGTCCTACCGAACGTTGTTGTAGAAAATGACTATAAACAAATAAAGTAAGTAAAGAACTAATCACATTCTCATGTGCAAGTAATGAAGCACATGGGAGGCGTCCAAAATTGAGTCAAGATGCCAGAATGCCAACTATTGTAAAAAAACGTCTAAAATAAATGTAGAGCCGACCTGTCAGATTCGTCACACATGCCGATATATTTAATGCAGTTCTTCATGTTTAAAGTTTTTCAATGTTCGTTAACTGTGGGTTATTTTGTACTAGGGTTTAACATATTCCCGAATTTCAAAGAACCGGTTCCGGTACCGAATCCGGTTCCAGTTTGCAAGAACCGGTTCCGGTTCCGATACTTCCAAATGTATTTAACACAAGCTAATCAGATTTTCTGTTGAATTATAGTTTTCATCCAGATGGATATGGCCAGTTATTTAAGGTTGGGATTGATTGGGAACAGGTATTGAAAGTAGAAGTGGTATACGAATTGTGCTACATTAATTACAATAGTTGACGCGAACAAAAATATTCAGTTATCATAAAAATGAATTAGTTAATGGAGAACACACCAATTAACAGAACCCATCACCATCAGTACATCCAACGTTTAGATAATGTTTTGTTTTAGGAACACAAGCGTATTCAGCGATCGATCGCTAAGTCGTGATCTTATTTTTCGACAAAAATTTCCCGCTGTTGAAAAACAACACTCGCAATCTACCGAAGTTGGTCTGATAGTCAGCAATGACTTCTGAAGCAATTTCAAGCTATGTGTTAGTTCATCACTCCTTTGAAATAACTGAAACTCTGTGTCAGGATTTGAAACTAGACCACGTTTTAACTGTCCAGGTGAATATGCAGCCATACTTTGCTGAACCTGCTCCTGGAGACTCAAGTTCTCACTCAAGCAGGCTGACCAAACGAAGCGGAGGAAAATAGAGACCTATTTCTCATAACTACGAAATTTATGTATATCGCATATTTCACATCAAAAACAATGTAAAACATGCTTGTGAAATATTGAACATCAGATAATTTGATAGAACAATGCATTGTTCACGACTCACGGGTATTTTCTATCAATACAATTTATAACCTATACAGTTGTCTATTAGGCTATACATATGTACGAGTATATTCATTTCTACATAACTTGAATGAAAACGACATTTGACTGATAAGATTATGTATATTTATTCTACATCTGCAGACTCTTTCGAAACACAAATTAAAACAAATCATTTATAACAAATCTGTATGATCACTTAAAAATAGCTGTAATTACAAAATAATAATGATTGGCATCATGATAAAAATATCATCTCAGTAATTGCCGATACATAAGGTGATATCGTCTACGTGACAGAGATTATGTCCATGAACACATACTAATAAAACGAGATGTAAAGCTGAATAGAATAAGTGTGTGTGTACAGTGTACACGTACAAATATTAACAAATTGCCACAAAAATTATTATTAAGTTATTTTTTCTTTAAATTGGGTTTTAACATGGAAAAAATTTGGTCTCTAAAAAATAGAGACCTGACGAAAAAAAGAGACCAAATAGAGACCGGTCTCTAAATAGAGACCATTTGGTCACCCTGCACTCAAGATAGGCTTCACACTCGGAGTCTCAGCAGTGTCACTGGGATGATCATCAGAAACCTCCATATCTTCATTTCCATGAAGCTTCGTTAAAAACTTGAGAGCACATTTCTTAATCGTATTTTTTGATGCAACGTCCAAGGATGAGCGTTCAAGAGAATTTGAACCATTTAGAAACATGATCAATGATACAATGTTAACATTGCGACGCTCACTGACACGAACAAACAAGCAATCATAGAAACGAGAACTTAATCTGCTTTTGAGACTGTGCAAATAGTTGAACAAAAAATGTAGTACTCCTTCAGCAGACAACAATGTAGAATCTCGACGACAAAGTGCTTCAGTTGTGAGTCTGATCGGTGTCAGCACATGAATAAGTGATTGTAGAGCTCCATATCAACATCAGTTACTAAGGTCTGCCTTTTTGAATCAACGCAAGCTTTTAGAATACAAGGCCGCAATTTTACATATAGTACTGGCATTGTTTCAATAGTATTCCACCTGACCTTCATATCAAGCAGAGGCTGGAGCTCAGTATCGAACTCTTCCATCGTATATCTCTGCAGTAGTTGCAAATTGTTGTCACTTCGAAATATTTTGCATTCCTTGCGCACATTATCCACAGCAGATTTGTAATCATCCGATAATTCACAAGTGAACAAGCTGTTATCGTCAAAGTCAAAATCGGCGTCATGTGCTTGATCTTCACTATCAGAATCAGTGTTCTCATCATCGTCGGTAGCAGTCTGAATCATTGATTGTTGGTTGGAATTATACAACACATCTGCGACAGTCAAATGAATGGCATGGGAATAACAAAGTTGCAAGTCAGTTTCACGAAGTTTTCCAAATTTTACGTTAACGTTTGCTCCATCACATATAAATGCTACACAGTCATGTTGCAGATTGAGATTATAATCACTGAAACACTGATTAATCGTTGAAAGCAAGTTTTCTGACGTAAATTTTCCTGAAATTCGATACAATCCCAGGTTCCACATCAACTCATCGTTGCCATGCAAAATTATATTCAAGTAGCGGCGTCCGGTGCTCATAGTCCATTCATCAAAGGAACAGGAGAATCGCTCACCTTTTTTAATTTTCTCTTCAAAAGCACTTTTCAAATTGTGACGAATTTTAGCAGCGTATGAGTGAAGTAAAGCCATGATGTCAGACGGATTCCTCGGAAGATTATATCCATCTCTGTTTAGAAAATTACGAATGTACTCACTTTTGCAAACACCATTGATAGAAAATCCGTCAATTGCGATCAATTTGGATAATATTCGTTCAAGACTTTCCTTCCTTGGTATAAATGAGGTAATAGAGTCTTGCCTTAAAGCTTTCTGAGGAGGACCGTTGCTTGGCTTATATCGGACGTTTCTTGTGCGCAATTCAGAATGTTGTGTACTGTCCTCAAATGCTTAAGCATTCCACTTGTAGATCCAGAATTGTGTCTGATCAACTTTGAACATTTATGACAGCGTGCACAATCTGTGCTTTGACGAGAGAAGTACTCCCATACAGCTGAGGAATTCAATCGACCAGCCATGGATGGAGTGACCGAATGAAAATATTCCGTGGATCAAACCTTGTTTTGCGCCTTTCTTAGAATAAGATGTGATGAACTCAGATCTGTTTTTAGACTTACTCTAAACAATTAACTCAGTAGAACTGATGTCAGACGGTGATTGATGGAGCTTGGTTCTCATTGGATGTCGTGAGATGGCTGTCGTCATCGAACAACGCGACCATCTGCTTTTTCCAGGGAATCGGTACCAATTGACTTGGAACCGGTTCCGGTATTCCCGAATTATAGATGGAACCGGTTCCGTACCGGTACCGGGATTAAACCCTATTTTGTACTCTCTCTCTCTCTCAGACTACAACTTCAGCATCTCACTATCACTCCACGTCTTTTTTACCGCATTGTACGCCTTCGAATGCCGGTCCATCTTGACGACATTTCTCCAAGCCTTCCGATGTTAGAGTTGATGTTATACAGACCGTTTGATAAATAATTGCACAAAAAAATTAGCCTATTTTCAAATGTAATTTTCGTGTTGATGTCCTGCTTCAATTTTGATGAACGATATACCATATGAAACCTTATGTTCCACAGATTATTTTGACATACATTTAACTTTCTTAAGTGGTCAGTTGTAGTCAGCAGGCCCTACCAAAACATTTAAGGTTTTCTTTGGTGCAGGATTTTAGTATGAAGACGACAGAATTTTTTAATGAAAATTTGCATACAGTGTGAGCTATCATTCAGCTTCATCATGATGCAAAGATTTTGAGATTTGTTAAATGTACAGAGGAACAGTATCAATAAGTTTTACCAAAACATTGTTGCTAAAAGAAAATCTGACACGATCTTTCAATGATGATGATGCTCAATTTCAATAAACTTAACACCATGTTTAGGTTATACATGTATTTAGTACTTTAATGGCAGAGCATTGAGGTTGTGTTTGGTAAGTTGTGGTCAGCAGACTTAAAAGTATGAACGTTTGGTCAATTTCTTTACTGATGCCTGCAGACAAAACTACGGAATGCAGAAAATCAAGATTATCACCATTGAATCAGGCTTTTGTTAAGCTTTCAGATGATATATTGTTCTTCGAATTTCGACAACATTTAGTACAGTTTTACTCAATTATACACTAACCTGATTTTGCGCCTACTGTCGCGTTAACAATGCTTTTAGCGGTCAAATGCATACAGATTAATAACTTTTATTGTATTAAAGCTGGCGTTTTCGAGTTTGGGTTTAAAAGAATGCTGGTTCTATCAGCTCCAAGAATATCCAAGTTTTATCAAGATCGACCCATCCGTTCACTGACAAACTTTAAATACTCCCATACTCAGTCATTCGATGAGTCATCATTTCCCTCGGTTGAGGTCAGAATTTTTCGAATCTCTGATCTGAGGACGGGGCCTCTTGTAGCTGTCTACTCTGCACCTGTTCACAAACAATAGCAATTCTTCACGCCGTAGTTGCTGACGCTGGCGTCCGATAAAGGAATCGACAAGATATCTACAACTCACTCAATGATGACAAGAAGACAGACGTGTACCAACATGAATTATCAGCTATATAAACTTACAATTACTAATTGCTTCATTTAATTAGGCAAACCACACAGTTTCCTAAGCCTAGTGTCTCGACTAGTCAACTGAATAAATTTAGTAATCAATCAATTATGAGCTCACGATAAGTAAAAAATAAGTATAAGATAAAGAAGCTTTTCGTGGTGTGCAGCGATTTAGGAAACGAATTGCAGATATTAAGGAAACAGACCGTAGATTTTATGCCTTCGCATATCCTCCTCGATGTCATAATGTCATCTTTTCTTGGGGCGACCTCTTGGATTCTGTCCAGAAAATTCAGAGTACGAGATCTTTTTTGACCACTTATTCTGATCCATCCGCTGCACGTGACCAAGCTAGCGAAGTTTTCTTGAGCGCACTACCTCTTTGATCCTGCGAATGTCGTGTCTCATGTGCGGATCGTCCATGTGAACACGATCGGCAGTCTCGTCATTAAAGATGAAGCGATGTACATATCTGTTGGTGAGCGACTAAGGTGCGATGGTTATAGTTACTTGAGTAAATGAAAAAATAAAAGGATTATAATCTACAAATGCCCACTTATAGGCCTATCGTTTTTTGGTTCGGTGAATGTATTTTAGCAATAGCCGGTAAGTGCTGGTTATTATTTGTTTGCAATTTCAGCAATATGATGTGTCATGCTGTTCCAAAAATATGTGAGGTGTCATATTCTGAAATTACCTGATGCGAAAAACTTTACTAGTACATAGTCTCTGCGTTCGTATTCGCATAGTACATCTTCGTTCGCTAGAAATTTTATTTGACACGAAGTTTCCTATCCAGAATTCGAGCATGAGGGTATTCCACTAGCACGACATTACTTGGATACGAAGTTCAATTTGCCTACTTCGACCAAGAACGTAATGCGCAATACATATTGTGATTACGTGCATATCTCAAATTATGCACAAAATTGACAAAATTATAATTGATATTTGGCTTCGGATTAAATGCTTAATAGATGAAGTGGATTACAGTTACACTCTGTGTCTGAACGGCTACCACATCCCTAGCAGTGTTACATGGTAAAATATAAAAAAAAAATAATAATGCTGTCCCTAATTGTAGCATCTTTAGCCACATCAAATTATCTCATCATGTCTACATAGATTTATTCAAAATAATTAACACGAAAATGATGACAAGGCTGCTCAGTACGACACGGAAGAATGCGATCGTATTCATCTCAAGAGCGTAGAACTTAACTTCAGAGTGATTGAGTTGTCACGAAATCCATTTGTCTATTGATTTTGCATAATACATAGTTCTAAATACATGTACCTAGATGCTATCACAACTTTTTGTGAATAATTTAAGGATTTTTAATTCAATTACAATTACAAATTCCTATCTTTTCTCGTCAAATCAGGCTGTTCGAGATGTTATCTTGCAAATTTATGGTTCAAATTTGTCAATGAATGAAAGTCCCAGCGTTTGCTCTTTTTTATCACGCATTGTTAGGAGATTAATCAGCAAGTGGATTCCATACCATCCTCCATTACTTCCCCGCTGATATAACTAAGTATAATATCAAGCATAAGTGCTGAAGGCTGAGGATCTGCATGGTTTGGTAGTGGTACATTGATTCCATTTAGAACTTATTCGGTGAATACTTTGAATGATGAGAATGGTCAAGTGTTTTGATAGTAATTTGTAATTTATTATATGTTGTTGTACTTAATTTCAGTCCGCATACATTGACTATCATCATCAAACAGACAGATCACAAATTTAAAATTCACATTGGTAGAGTTATACAGGCCTCGCGAATTTCCGTCTTTTTTCCACCTCGTCCGTCCGTCCTTTCTGTTTTTTACTGTGTGTGTGGTTGTTACCATCAATCTACTTATGGTTAGCCGCTTGGATAAACGCTATATCTGTATCCTAGTGCATTTAACACAGATCTTGTGTTCTTTTTCTAATGTTAGCAAAAAATGTCTTAAATGAAACAATCAAATTTGCTTGTAATGGTTGATTTTCGGTCTTGAAGATCATGAAGTCTCCAATTAAGCATCATTACATTGCCATAGTTACGGAACAATCATTCACATTAATTTACTAGAGCACACGCGCGGGGCGACTGTGTTTTGAAATTTTTCGTCTTGTTTTCTATTAGCATTTATGAGCCGTGGTTATGGACTGGTACAACATCTTTCAAAGAGTCTGAAAATAAGGAAATCTTGCAACTCTTGCGTAAATCTTGTGTAAAACTCTTGCAATATATAGCAGCCATATACAACTGTAAGGCATAGAAATATAAAAGAATGTGACAGGTGGCATTGATAAATAAATCAACGACGGAGTGTCCGATTCCAAAGTAGGCATGATTCATGTTTCTGCTGCTGAACTGGTCATTTTTCGAAAACAATGTGGCACCGGACAACTTCGATGCTTCATTTAAAGTGAAATATAGAAGCAAGAATGCTGACTTCGTATAAATTTTGTTTGTTCAGGAATTTATCCGATGATAACTTTTACTTACAGTCTACGTGACTATGCCACTGATTGTGTTATAGGTCTAGTGTGCATTGTACAGCATACTCATCATGGAGTATTCAAAACATTTGGCGATAGATTTTTGTTTGAATGTTTCTAGACGTACATTTTTATGCATGTATGCAGGTACACATGTTGAAGGCACTAACATCGGTGGGAGAATCGTAAATGCCCAGAGATATGCAAGCCATATCACACTTATTACAGCATCGGAAAATGGATGCAGAGAGCTGTATGCTGTTCAAGCGTGTTACCTTAACAAGAAGGCTCAAAGGCGGAGTCTGTATCTCAACGGGCAGAAGACTAAAATCATTGTTTTTGGAATGAATCGGGTGCCATTACATTAAGGTAAACGACCTACAATCGGACATTTTGCTAGGTTTCAACTTCCTTGCCGATCAATAATGACGTCTCTAACAAAGATTTAAAAGCGTCTTGACATTAGTATATCTCTTGACTTGGGCACTTTCCACTGCTTTCCGCTGACGAAGTTCAGAGTCCGAGAGAAAGCTTCATAAGTTCTTTGAAAAAAAGTAAAAAGTGATCCATCGAAGTTTGCTTTTTATTGATCAATTCCACCTTCTTCTAAAGAAACTGAATATGTTAAACATCGATGTTGCTATGCATGCTTTCATGCTGATTATATTGGACTTTATATTTCAGAGATCATGTTTAGCATCATAGAAGACGTACGAAATGGAAGTGAAATGAAGGTCCGTCTGTGGCTGGATGATACAGAGCATGATCCGAATTTAAGTGATGATCACCGCTTTAGTCTCCTTCACTGGGCGGCAAAATGTGGTCACACTTCTATCGTAAAATCTTTAATTGAAGTAAGTGATTTTGCATCATTTGTAAATATTCCTTGCGACCAAATACCTTTCATTGATCGCAACTTTAACTTATTCCTGATCGAATTATTAAGATGGTAGCAATGTTGTTTAAAATAAAAAATCCTTACTCATTTCAAAATCCCTGAAAATTTCAGTATAAGCTGTAATACTGATTTTTTCATTTGAAGTTAGCTATGAAGGCTTTCCAAGTTTATGTGCAACAAATTTCATCTTATCAGTATGCTGAAAGTGTACAACATATCAGTGAACTGTCACTGTCTCATAGCTTTTGTCTTATGTTAACGTCTTTGAGCTCGTTTTTATTACAACGGGATTTATACCTCTAGTTTGATTTGACTCATCGAGAAAACTATTTTCATAACTTTTCATAGGATTCCCATTGCATTATAGTATTATGATGGTGCCATTCTATTTTGATGTGACATTACATTTGTAAATTACACGCTTGTGATAATGAATGTCACACCACAGCCATCAATTAATTGGCCAATCTTTTATGTATGTAGCCCTATATCATAATATGATGTTTATAAACGTGAGCCATGCTATTCTGTCGGACACCAGAATTGGAACCGGCCCGCCACTTGAAATCACTCGGTGCATTTTTACCTTCAGAAAACCATCAACATGTAAATACAGCATAGCGAAAGGTCAATGTATGCTAAATAGACTACAGAGATCAGCTACAAGGGTTTGTGTAGCTAATGATACTGCGTGTATCCTAATCATACTGCTTAAATTAGTTATGATGAACCACAGAATAGGCTTCTTACATTTGAAAAGCACATAATGCATTGCAGAGGCACAAGTCACTCCTTCATTTAACTAAACTTCATTAATTTAACCCTGCTTTCTTGTGATAAACATAGCTAAATAACACGAGCAAAAAATTGAAACGCGGGACGTGTCGGACCGACTTCGAACTCTGTGACTCAACATGCACTCTATGTAAACGTCCATAATTGAACGATTGAATGAAATGGGTTCTCTCCAAAATGACAAGACTATTCACCCAACAACTCATCTAAAATAAGCAGGGTATACGATGCACGAAATCTATATGTTCGGAACTCGGTAGAGAACTAGAGACTAAATTGCTCTCATCTGATATTTACTTTCAATAACAAAAACTTAGTACTAGCTATTCGAAAAACGCTCATGCACATAAAAAACGAAATGAATTAATTAAAACAGCACCGTCCGCCTATCGACACATGGTTTATCACAGCATCTGTTTTATTGTGCCCAATGCGAATTCGCCGCTTCAAAATCATGATTGTACAATGTACACATGTACACATGTTATTCGATTTCAGCGAAGAGTCATTGTCTCTCAAGAAGCCTCATTTGAAGCCAATGTCTCTTTCTACGCTATTATGCAATGGAATGTTCCGAAATGAACATTTCTTTAGGACGATGGTTGGTTGTATGACAACATTGTAAGAAAAGTAGGTAGAAAGTTATTGTCTCGTGCGATGACATATTTTTAACACCTAAGTCGACAAAGATGATCTTCCACATTAATTGTTCACTACGCGCTGATATTTGCTGAATTTCTACGTAAGGGAACATTTTCGCACTTGTAGGATTGAAAGCTTTCGCTCAAGATGGACATGACAAATCTTCAATTTCTCGATTTCGAACTGAACCATCCCAAAAAATTAAAAGTCAGTCCTCGATAAGCACATATCGACTGATCATTCAAACATCTTCAGACGCCATATATGATAAGAATGCTGTTTATACCCGATATATCCGTAACACGACATATTCAGCAGTTGACAACCTACGAGTGCTTAGCTAGTTATGAATTGACTCCAGGGAGACTGTGTGGACCTTAGAGCAATAATGTGGACATTTTAATTTTGCTTCAACATGAATTGAAACGGAAACTATAATTGTTTTATGTCTGAAGTTTTATGACATCAGGGAAATTCATTTTTGCAATTTTAGGTTTTGTCATTCTCGTGTCATGTAACGGTCTATAGACTGAAGCAGGAAGACTTCTCACGACAATTACTATTTCTCCTCAAATGCTGTCAGACACTATACGGAGATCGATTTGTTTTTCAGAGAGGTGCCAGAGTCAATGTTTCTAATATGGGCGACGACACTCCTCTGCATTTAGCGGCGGCTCACAACTGGCGAGAAATAGCGCAAGTACTGATTAAATCCAATGCATTAATTGATTCTGTAAATGAGCATGGCAACACTCCATTGCACTACGCTTGTTTCTGGAATTATCAAGATCTTGCTGAAGTAAGTTAGTGGAATGATTCATAATCTATTACATAAATTTGTATCGCTCGTTCAAAGTTTTTAATAACGTCAAGAGTATTTCACATAAAATGTTATTATAAATGCTGACATCAAGGCTATTTGTCTCATGAATTACAGTAGGCATCTCATTACTGGGGACACAAGTATTTTCCCTGTGATTGAATGTAATTCCACGTATACCGACGTAGTAATTTTTTACCAAGGTGTTCACTGTTCATATGATTATCAGCGAGATAACAGGTGTGACCAGGCATTTTAATGCTTGGCGTCTGGTGTGAGTGGACCTTGAGAGTTCTGAGTCACGACAGACAAACTAAAAGATGTACCAGATTTACCTTGGCATGCTTATTTGACGAATTTGATAATCGAGAATAACTCCATATGTCCATGTAAATGAAAGGGCCTGAGTTATGGAGTCATTACTTGCCAAATTTGTATACATAATATGCATAGTTCCAGTCACACTTCAAAAAACAACTACGCGGAAAATGTAAATCGAAGTACTAACAATTTCACGGATAGACAGAATTTTAGAGCTTTTGCGTATACATGTATTTCTGTTGATATTTTGTTTAAATTGAGATATTCTTGCTGCAACAAAGCTGACACGAACTGTAAAGACTGATGACAACAACTCACGAAGTCGACAAAATTAGCAAAATACCGGCTTATGCAAATAAATGATGTTTTGAGCTAGTTGTTTGCTTAAAGTAGATAGCTGAACAGTAATCTGGTTTAAAGAATTTGATAAGTTCATGTGCAGTGCTATATGATCAGGCCGGATTCGCCGAAATTGATTTTAGCATCTTATAATTTTGTCCTTTGAAAGACTAACATTTTGTCTTTTTTTTAGCACGTTTTGTTCAGTACTTATCTAGCTTGCGCTACTGGGAAAAATGAAAATAAATCACCGCTGACTTTGCTGTCAATTTCAAAGATTTTCTGCCATGCTTGTTAGTCTGGTAATAGGTAGTTGAAAGATTATTAAAAACTTAAATTTCAAAAAGCCCACAATGTTCAAAGCAATCTATGCTTTGGAAGTTCTCCATCTGTATTCAAAATAAAAATGTTAAAATGAACGCACATGATTGAGGAGTGGTGCAGACGCCTCCGAAAGCTTGTGCGTTCATTTTAACATTTTTATTTTGAATACAGATGGAGAACTTTCGAAACATAGACTGCTTTGAATCAAACCCATCTGGAAGAATATTTTCTATTGCCCACAATGTTATTTGAGTAATTGTGACCTGATTGTCTCAATTGCAACAATTGATATGCACATTTATTTTTTTAAATTTTCCTTGCACTCTAGGACCTCATCGCAGCAGGTGCATCTGCTACAGTTGAAAACAGTGATGGGGACACACCTTTGGACAAAGCTCGCCCGCGGCTGTCTCATCTTCTAAGACAACAAGCTCGCCAATGCGGGCAAGAAATGGAGAAGCGTGTTCCTTTTCGTGAAAATTGGGCTATGGGAACCTCGATGAGAACGCGGAGTCGAGATCCTACTTTATCTCGAGAGGGTGGATTCGATATCAAGCACTTAAAACTGTACAAACGCCTATGCGTTTCTCATGGAGGAGATGTATGGTCAGGCGACTTCAGAGATACGGAAGTTATTGTGAAAAGTCTTCGAATTCCAATCATAACAAAGCGACAGGTAACAGTCACAGCTAGCTGGTCTATTGATTTGTGAGAAGGCTGTAGCTTCGTACGAGCGTATTACCTCAGAGTGTAATAATTACTTTAGAACTAAACGGAGCTCAGATTTGATGGAATAATATCCTTGTCGTTTTTCATCTCGCTATTGACAGCAATTTCACAAATGAAAAATGGTCTTAACACAAGGACGCAGATTGTGTGGATGTCTTTTTCATTTCAGCGAAACGTAATATCGCGTCATGAAATGTATCCACGTGCAAATTCAGTGACCTTTGTAAAAAGAGAATGACATCAAAATTCTTGAAATTTAATCGATTGTCGGACTTTATAATACAATGCATGAGCTGTGTTGCTTCAGCAATACTAATGTGAACTCGCTCAAATAGTTTCCTACCAATTTCAAGCAAATAGTGACGACTTTCTAATTTTGATTTAACGTATTTCTTCGAATAATAGCCGCCCTCGAAGAGTAGCCGCACTTCTGTATGAAAGTTTGAGGGAACGGTTCTAGAGAACTTAGCGATGCCGTACATTTACACATACACTGTCCATTTCATGTATGTCATAAGCTTAATATAGATAGATGTACAATATGCCTGTATCTTACATATTTATGCACCGTCGATAACAGCCGCCGGGTCATCGCTGCATGCACAGTTTTGTATTGTTCTTGGTAAGAAGATGGTGAACTATTCGTTTGACGTCAATTTACTGTAACTTCCGGTTATCTGATATTCATGGTTGATCGACGAAAGTTGTTCTCAATACGCTGAACTTTCCTATATGACTGCCTGAGTCAAATCTACAACGACCGTAAGTTGAGAATGGACGAATTCTCCCATTCAAACAGTGTTAAGTTCTAAGGTTTCTGCCCACCTACTAAGTTCTGCTCGTTTACCGCAAATTTCGCTGAATTTCCGTTCTAGTTATCCATACCATGAGCGCTAAAATTCAGTTCTATGCACGCACATAATTCATCAGTGATCAGCAGGTGAACAAGGAAATCAAGTTCATCTCAAAATTTTCGTCTCATCACATCAGTCAAGTTACTGATAGATGAAGCTCTCGAATAGTAGCCGCACTCGAAATGTACAGTTTTTAATAGTAGCCGCGGCTATTATTCGAAGTAATGCGGTATCTATACTTCCACTACCCATGAATTAAGAGAACTGGAAATGTGGCTTCTCTTAATCAGTGTCATCTGAAGTAGGGCAGCGGAGCTGTCAGTTTGTTTTGAAAGGCTCCGTCTCCGGCCACAATGATCTGGCTCAGATTTCAATTTTATTCTTTCATTCTGCGACATAGTACATGCATATGTTCCTCTCAAGACTGCTCCAATGTGTATGTTATTAGAAGTCTAGCCAAATTAACTGTCGCTAAAATGCCAATGCACAACGCAGCCAGGCTGACAAGCAGATTATAAATTGCTAATGTAACTTAGTAGAACAGAAAGTAATCTCTAGTGGAATCTTGCTATGATTCCGAATATTGCTAGGCTTTTTGATATATACTTTGATAAATTGTTATTTAAAACCCTTGAACTTAACAAGAGACATTGCTAAGATCAGTTACAATTTAAAATAGGTTAAAATTTCTTGTCAACAATTCATGATGAGGCAATTGCATGCAACCAATGATGCAATATATCAATAATATGCATGCAGTTGTGCAAAATGAGATCAAATGTGCAAAATTTAATTTCCCTAGTGTTTTTTTGGTGAACACATGTTTTTCAATTAGTTTTCATTTTCAGAGAACAATATTAGAATTATCAGACAAAGCATGCAAGACAAAATATGTAACTCGGTTTTATAGAAAAAATTTAAAAGGGGCATTTATTTTAAAAAACATAATTGATTAGTTAACAGAACATCGTCAATTTAAGTAAAACAATGTAAACAATGTCCTTCCATTATATAATATGACCAATATAGTTGGCCTAGTCTCTAATTGTTTTATGGACAAGTTGCTGTTTGCTGTTCTTCGTCAGCAAACCGTGGCTATCAAACCTCCTTTAGAGCATAGTCATCCTTTTTTCTAATAATCCAAGGAATGTCCAGCACCTTGTGTCACAACCAAAGCTGAAGCAACTCCAGCTTCCGGCGAATTTCTTTCCTCAGGATTCATATTTTGAAAGCCATGTATGCACAATCAAGAGCACCAGATACTGAACCAAATGTTTCTTTGTGGAACAAATTAACATCAAGACTTCTCCAAATGTTCGTCAGAGACGTCACTTTTGACTGGCCCATCGCAATTTGTATTGTTGAGTCTATCGTCCCTCCCGTCATGATGCAATAAGGCACCAAAAAAGTTGAAACTTAGCACAAAATGATTACAATACTTAGCACGTGAAAGGTCGCTCACCTTGAATGATAAGTGGCACTTCTTTAGTTCCGAAAGCCATGATTTTATTCCAGATTGCTTCAATATCTTGTTAACGGTAGATGACGTGATTTTCGGTACCACATAAAGGCCGAATCCAAGCTTTGTTAATGTACAATGTACCTTATATAATTATTGCCCTTGTATCGGACAACTTGATGGTTTCATTGCTCAGGTGCGACATGTACTTGTATATAGGCTTTCCTCCAATGAACCAAACTCAAGTTTTTTAACAAGTTGACGCCATTTCCTTAACATCTGTTCACAAATATCACTGCGCGGCGTTTGACTGGGGACGAACTGATTTAACTCAAGGTGCTCCATCACCGGTCGAACTTTCGACTTATTCGATTGCACTTCTGCCATCAACGGGTCAATACCTTCACATGGGCCATGGTATGATTTAAGCCACCCTTCGCTTATCCACTGTAATTTCTGCATTATATTCTTCTTCTGCATCAATTGGAATAGAGTAGTGTGCTACTTGATTGAGCAAAATGGGAATTCTGTCATTCTCCCTCTATTTCCACGAGGCAATCCACTTTTCACCCTTCGAACGAGGCAGAAAAATCGTCGTCATCAATGTCAAGTATTCTATGTAAGCCACCTGAAATAATGTCTTTGTACTTGGGAGCTTTCGCGAATAGAGGCTTACCATTCTTAATATAAAGATCACCACCAATCAAGTAGTAGCTTCGCGACAACACAGTTCAGTCTGATAATTTGACAATCCTGGATTCCAACGTAAGAATCACAGCAGTAATCGCATTCCACGACCATGCCGTCCGTCATAATAACTTGGTGACGAATACGTTCCAGCTTCGTAATTCCACGGAAGTTCGCATCAACAACTGACTTTGTACAACCGGTATCCACCATAGCGTGAGCAACAACGCCATTAAAATAAACTCTCAAAGACGGAATATGGATGCGAGCGCCGTAAGAGGGAGGGTTAGGACTGGCGCAAGCGCACCAGCCCTCCCTTATTCATTTTTTGGCTGTTCTTGAGTGAATGAAGGAGAAATAGATTTATCATGCCCATTGCCGCCGCAGGTAGAACAACTGGAAGATCTCTGTTGATAAGGCTAGTTCCCAAACTGTCGTTTGTAAGGACACCAACGAGAAATATGTCCAGTCTCGCTACAGTTGTAGCAAGTAATCGGTTCACGATGATTCACATTTGGTTCTGGGCCGCACAGATCGAGCTGTAAAAGTTACAGAGTTTCCATTGTCAATACTCAAAATGACTTGAGCTCGTTCAACAATGTCTGACAAAAGACATGCTTCCGATGGCACTGAGAGCTTGTAATCGTGCACGACATGCGTTTGGAAAAGCACACCGAATCCAAGATTCACCTGGAACTGCTTCCACAAGATGAAACAGCTTACGCAAGTCAGAGAGATAAATGTCCACATTCTCGTCTCTTAACAATGTCCGATTGACGAAGGACTCACTAGCAGAGAGCCGGTTCATAGAAAATGATCCCATAAGAGCAGCCTTCAACAATGTATAATTATTCTTTGGATTTTAATGATTCGTAAACTTCAAAGGCACCATTGATGAGGAATAAGGGAATCTAATTCTCCATTTTCTTGATGTCCTGTTATTCTGCCGCTAATTACACTTTTCTTATCCATTCTGAGAAGTCCTCGCTACTGTCGAATTTTGTAATCAGATCGCCGAACTTTGCACAAACACTTGGAATGCTTGAAGTGCTTGTCGTCATACCGTGATAGCTTGTAGTCAAAACGTGAGTCCAGTTGAGCTGAAGATATCTATTTCAATGAACATGCAATGAACCGCACAACCAAACATATCGATCAGAACAGTGATCACAGACAAGGCAGACCATATGACAATAGAGAGACATCACGCAATACAGGCTACTTATCTCAGGTTATTAGCGCTTCTCCCTTGATATGTTCATCACATGTAGCGGTGCATGTATAAAACCTACATTTAAAAAGCTCCATTAAAAAAATTATCGGCAAGAAACGATTTAGAAAAATAACATGATGTGCAAGCTGACCAATAAACGTGTGCATTGTGCATGTATGTAACATAAGCAGTCAATAGCATGATATAGTAGCCTACGTGTATCTGAGGATAAATTCGTAAATTACGAATTTTTGTGAAACTAACTATTATTGCTTACTTTCAATTAGAAGATACTAGCAAAATTCACCAGTTTTGAGTCTCACTATTTTCGAAAATCTCCGAGCAATGACCGGCTGTGTGAGGCTCCAGCTTCGCAGTCCTGCTCTGAAATATTACAGTCCAATTGCAAATTGCCATGAATCATACAACTTGGGAATCTTATGCAGGACGGCGCAGTCTACTTTCGCTGCATCTGCCCCAAATATCTATGATCTTCTTGATCGAGATTCCGATTCAAGCATTATCAAACTGTAAGTCTTTGATAGCAGTGCTATCAATTTTAAAATCGATTAATTTAGCAGTCTGTGAGTAACCATGGCCCAAGGACGGCAAGGTTGACTGATTGAAAGGTCCTGAGTAGTGAGTATCAGTGCAGGTAGCAATATGTAATGATAATAAGCAGCTCAACTAATTATCAACCTACATCCGCAACCAGTGGTAGCTATGTAATAGTTGAAAGGGGTATTATTGCTGGTGTGAGAGGGGCAAAAAAATTCTGTCAGGTTAATTTACAGAAAATTATTTAAGCATGCAATGAGATTATGTTTACTGTATCAAGAACGAAAGTATAAAAGCTACCCACGTCAAATACTCCTCAAAAGTTGAGCATTAATAAATGGTCGTCACCATTTTCCACAATTTGAATATTTTTTAACCTAAAAATCTAGAAATATATGCATATGTACAGAAATTGCTTTTACTGATGATTCAATACACCCTTTGCCTCCAATAGAGCCTGGTTAAGGAGAATCAAAGTAAAACAGATCCCGGTGTTGTATTAGCACAAATACTGCAAGTTATTTATTCAAACGACTAGCAATTGACGATATTGCCCGCTTTCTTCTTTTGATTGTATTTTTTTAGTCGATGCTTTACGTATCAATTGTGCTTCCATAAGTCCATTTTGGTAACATCTCGTTCAGCATAAGTTGTTACTTTTAATGACGCGATACTACTAAAGTTGTTAAATTGAGAAAAATTGTGGCTTGCGAAAGCATCAAGTTGAGTAAAAAATTGATTTTCTAAAAGTTAGAAAATCTAATTGATTCCAGTTTACGTTTGTAGATAGCGTCGCGTCGCTGCATTCTTCATTAACATATTTATCTTCCAACCGATCTTTAAGGCCAAAGTCGATAGCAAGAATATGTCAAAGTGCATGTTTTATTCATTTTGCTCGATGGAGGATCGGTGATGGCTTTGATTAATCAAGACAAGCTGAAGTTTTATTCTGTAGAACTCATTCCAGCGTTAGTTTATCTCCAATTTTATAGACGGAAACTGAATATTTTCACTTAAAGAAATTAGTTTTTTAAAGATGGACAATGGGATAAGAGCTGTTGCTGTGTTGATGCAACTTAAATGGATTGGATGTTGAAACCTCTTTAGATGTATTTTGGTAGCATTGATATCGCTGAATCATTTATTTAGTTTATTTAAGTAAACATTGTGTAGAAAGTCATAAAGAATATTAAGTGCATTTAGTGATAAAATGAAAGTGCTGAACAACATTTCATTTTTTAAAAGGCCGGTTTGAATACATGATTTATAACAGGTCACGTTTTTATCTGTAGCTATGCGATTTACTTTTCGGTTAAACAATTCTATAATTTTAATTGTTTTTCAGTCACGTGACTTTGCCGAGGAATGTCCACGACTGCGCATTTTCAACCATGCGAACATTCTACCTCTCCTGGCCAATGTTAATTCTCTAAAAGCTTTGATGGTCATAACACAGAAAATGCCGTTTGGCTCTCTGCATGATGTGTTGCATCGCGGAGAAAACGATGCCTCAGAACCCTTTCTGATAGACACAAAACGAACGATTCAATTCTCCCTAGACATTGCTCGTGGCATGGACTTTCTGCATACTCCAGATTTGAAGGTTTTTGGATTTAATCTCAATTCTAAGCATGTCTTGGTAAGTGATTTCGTAACTGAACTGATGAGTGTTTTAAAATAAGAATTGGAAGCAAGCCGGGTTTTCACCCCCGTCAAATTTCAGACTACTCGGCTTCGGGCACAGGCTCGGCTCGCCCCAATTGCCAAGGGACGTACCCGATCGTACTCGGTCAAAGATGCCGTAGAATGTTAATGTGTTTGATACGAAATTTAGATAATTTGATGTGGCACAGGTTTTCATCTATCAAATGATTTGAATTACAAGCTTATAGGCTATATATCATCACGTAGATTAAGTATTCTTTGGAATTCCTATTATCTCTTACTCTTTTAGTATGCATTATATTCATTATACTTTTATAAATGGAGTAGTAGGTTGATGTGACGCATCTGCCAAATGAATACGCTCATGGCAATAAGACCCAATGTGCATGAGACCCAAAATTGAGGCTCTACAGAACGTGAAAGTCGAAGAAAGTTTCCACAACAAGTTGAAAAAGATCCTGGGCGATGTTGCTCGGCCAGCTGGTCTGCGCTCGCGAGTATCGATGCAATACGACACAGGGAGAAAAGCAGCAGGGCATGCCATACTGGAAGAGCTCAAGTCAAAGCGCCAATGGATATCTGACGGCACACGACTGAGCATACTGAAATCGTGTGGTGGATAAAAGATTTCCTGGCTATCTATTCCATTTTAGATCGTGTTGATGAATTCCTCTCTGATCGTTTCAAGGTCAATGCCGATGTTCCTCAGGGCTGTATCCTTTCACCTTTTCTCTTTCTGGTATTTATAAATGGCCTTCTAAGTTTAGCAAATAATCCAATCCATTCTTCATGCATACCCTTTCCTATTCCCAGTCAAAGGGTTTGTATCCAATGTCTAAACCAGGATAGAGTGACATGAAACTTATACATTGAGATGAAATTATGTTGGACAGAATCAGGCATGCTTTGATGTTAAACAATTGTAATTTTTATTAAATACAAGATTTTTCGATCAGCATCCTCAGACCATCTTCAGGTAAAACAGGAATTCATTATATTGTTAGTAGTGCTATGTAAACAATTCAAACTTAAAACATAGTTTAACATAACTCGAGTAGGGTCTGGCAAGAAAGGATAGCCAAAATGATTGACGTCAATGGAGTATGAAGATGAATGATGATGATTATGTGCGACAGGCAGTACTGGGCTACAATTTACCAATAGCAATAGAAATTGACATATTAAACTTATTTTGATACATTTTCGGTCGAGAAAAGTTGACTTTTCTGACTTATATTTAATCTGCTCTGCCGACTGACAGACAAAACCCAAAAATTACTGAGAAATTGACCTGACTAGTAGTTTAGGTAAGAGGATAAAAATATGAAAGGAATGAAGGAGGTACATTAATTACATAAAAACGTTAGTAGAAAAGGAGATTTTGATAACTGTCGAGCTCTTGTTTGTTATTAATAGATGGCTGCAATTTGTTGATAAAAAATGATTCACGTAAACGGATGTTAATGTTGTCAATTTCATAGGTAAGAATTGAGCACGTAAGATCATAGTTGTTGATGTGACAGGTTTGAATATGCTTATAAAGTGAAGATGTTTTTGTTGTTAAATGTTCCCTGTAGTGATGGTGAAAGGATCTGATGGTGCTACCGATGTAAAAGTTTTTACATTTGTCGCACGTGATCTGGTAGATGATATTTTTCTGATTACACAATTCGTTTTTGTTCAAAGGACAGTTAGTGAGAGTGCAATTGTTCATGCATTGAAGGCAAGACCCTCAATTCGTGGCGAAGTCACTCATGAACGTGACCACGACATTTTCTTCACCGCTATGGCAGGTCATTCCTTTTCAGTGAGGAACATTTCTCTGTTTGCTGTGACAGTTTAGGCTGGTTAGGTCGGTCAGTCCACATTCACCAAGTTGCCCTCAGTAGTTGCTCGTACCTCATAAGGATCAGACTCGCCTTGTAGTGATTTTTGCTCACGCCTTTGGTAATCAGGTGCTATGAGCAGCTTAGATATTCATATATTACCATATTCAGCATAGGGCAGGTTGCCTGATGCTAGTCTCACTTCAAATTTGACATCACATGGACACCGTAGAACGGGCTCTTGTCATTCCCTCTTCTATCGCTATTATCATGGTCTTTGTTCTGATGAACTTGCCTCTGTTACTCCACGTTCTCGTTTTTTTACCGAATGTATAGGATAAAGTGATTGCACAAATTCATTGTGATAAGGTGATTGCCTTCGGAGATATTTCCTACATCTGTCAGTGTTGAAACATTGAAGAGGGCCGTCAGTGAGCTTCCAGTAAGCTCTGTAGAAAGTTAGAAATTTGAAAGGGCTTTTATCATGTCTTTCGTTATTTCCATTTTTACTCCTACGAGTTATACAGTTATTAATACTAACTTAGCTATCATGCACTTTACATCACTATATCTCTATTCACTTTTCTACCACCTTATTTTCTGTGCATCTGTTAATAGCCTGCTTAGTTATGTAGTTATGAGTTATACATACTTTTTCTAGGCTATGCTCCTATACAATTACTTAGTTATAGTTCCTTAATCATCCTCACTTTTCTCAATTTTCTGATTCTTTTCCTTTGATCTTCTGCTGAAGGACACCTTTGGTGTATAGACACGTTCATTTCCTTCCAGTTTCTATTTTAAAAAGGTAACGGACAGGGAGAGGCAACCTAAAGCAGAAAGAATTGAACCAGCAGCAGAGATGAGAGAATGCAAAGACCTGCGCAACCACTTACTATTAGCAGATAGCTCAGACAAATCTCATTGGACAACGAGCTGATGCAGAGAGATAGAAAGGAGTAGAAATGAGAAGCGTACTCATTGAGCACTCAAATAAATCAGGGATCTGAACGGAAATCCAAAACCTAAGCAGACCGACAATTTTTCTGGTGAAATGCAACAAGGAGGAGGTGATGTGGTGATAGACGAATCGCATGAAATCTGCAACATATAACGTTCCTTCCAAGTATGTGCAGACTTGTAAATTAGTGGCTTTCTGCGACATTCAGAGTATTGCTAAACTTCAGTTTTTCACTTGTGTACTTTGTGTGACTTACATTTTGATTGTCGCACGAATTTTCATTATGGAGAATGTATTTTCTTCAAATATGCGACATTTACGTGTATTATTATTACAAATGAACTTCCGGTCCCGATTCACCTCTATATCCCCGTACAGGCAATAGGTCTACAGTATTATGCTATCTTGGTATGTCAAAGCTGACCTCGGATATGTAGCACAACATCTGCATACCGTTACTGGTGTTAACTTGCCATGATGTATGCATGTGACAGTTGTAAAATATTTTTGACTGCGGCCCGAAACGTCGTTAATAAAAAAAGTGGTGTAAATGACCTTTTCTCGACGTTCGCAAATTCGTTCTTCATGCGTAGTCATTTATAATTCCATGTTTTGGCATGATCACACGTTGCATTTTCTTGTATTTCTGAGTGAGGATTTGTAATTTGAACTTCAAAAATGTTTCTTCTCGAATGTTTTTAATATCTTCATTATGTTTTTACTTTCAGATCGATGAAGATTTCACTGCAAAGCTCAACATGGCAGATAACAAGTTCTCTTTTCATGAGAAGAACAGAGAATATAGCCCTGCTTGGATGTCCCCTGAAAGTAAGCATTTGCGTTGATATTTTTGAATCCTTTGCCCTGACAATACGAAGAAGCCGGTATGTTAATTGGCAGGGGAATTATTTCTCTCCGCGTGAAGTACGACGTGAATAAATTCACTTGTCGGGCCTGTAATGGTCCTAATATCGGCAGTCACAATTGTGGCGAAATACTGATTATAATTGCTATGACAGCTGATGTGTGATGGCGAGGACTTGATCCTGCCAACTTACATCAGTCGCACGTAAGCAATCATGGCATGGTTGGTCGAGGGACAGGTCTTGGGTCGCATGTTCCAGTCCTACCAGCCACACTTATTTTGCATGTCAATGTGGTCTATCGTTCATCTCATTTCTTTCATTGTTAGCCGAATCAGCGCGATAAACGATTGGCAGATGTACAGTCTCTTCAAAAACGTTTGGATTAATTTTCATGCCTTCGCCGCAATGGCACACCTCCATCGATGAATTAGTGCAGCATGAATCTAATTTTCAATCTCAGTAATTGAACTGTGAATTCACATTGTCACTGCCAGGCTCTGATATTAGATAATCATTAACAAGTTCCGAAGACATATATTCAATTCAAGTTATTGTTATTTATCAAACATCATGTCATGTCACTTCTTCCATCTGAATTATTCTTAATTATCATTAATTATTCCATCTGAGTACTGAATTAACTTGAAAATTGTTGCTATGTACACTGTATATGTACCAGAGATCCACCGCCCCCGGGTAGTCAATTTGATAGACAACCGGAGCGGACCTGAATCCTCAAATACTGGTAGATATACCGAAGAAGCTAACCAATCGACCCGGGTATTTGGTATTAATCAGTGTCAGTATCAGTACCCAATACCTTCATCAGTGCTAGACCCTTAAACCTACTTGTACATGCCTACGCCTGCTCTTTGTCCAGTTCAACTGGGTTTTGTGGGAAATAGGCGGAGAACCAGTCGGAATAATTCAAAGTGCGAAAAAATGTGGCAAGTGCATTATCTTGTAAATTTTCTCGACTTTTCAATCATTTTGTCGGTTATAAATCTGGCCTATTTTAGTATTTCCGCTCGCAGAGCAGTCATTCGAATAATTATGAAAGCTTATCTACTTGTAGATAATACATGTAGTGACTGTTACCATCAGGCACTGTAAAAAAGACCTTGCTCGGACCCGGGAACCCGGACGATCCCTTCTCCTATACTCATAAAGACATTAAAGAACTTAGATTTTTCGTACAAAACTTGTTTTATAAGTCCGTAGTTTGATAAGTCAATATGCGCATCATTTTTCAGGTCTTCGTTCGCGACCTAAGAGCATCAATCGACACGCATCGGATATGTGGAGTTTTGGCGTGATACTTTGGGAATTGGAAACGCGTGAGGAACCTTTTGCTGAGCTATCTGCGATGGAAATTGGAATGAAAATTGCGACGGAAAATCTTCGAATAACATATCCACTTGGAATGAGTCGGCAAAAACAGACGATGATTAAAATTTGTTTGAATGAAAGTCCAGGAAAGAGACCAAAGTTTGATCAAGTTGTTCCGATTCTAGAAAAAATGAAAAAGAATTAGGTTTAAGTTAGTTAAATTATGCAAGCAAATCAAGGAATTTGTCTTATTAGACGTTATCATGTTTTGACTGCGATATTTTTGTACTTTCAGTCTCAATTATTACTTATAATGTCAATCTACTACAAATTCTATAAACTGTTTCTTTTTAACAGGATGCCGTCTACAACAGAAGTCCCGTCCATAGCGTACTGACAACATGACAAGCTGAGTGTGCATATTAGTTGCTGTTTTACCTGAGCGTGTTGCCTTGTCTGACACATTTGACAAGGGTTTTAGAGATTCTTTAATGCAAATGATTTTTGAGACAATTTTGTCTTATACCTAACACATTGTTATATTATGCCGTAACTTACCCCTTTGTTATGCTATTTTATGCATACTTTTTAACTTTTTGAATGTCACATGGTCATATTATTGTTTGTTATAAATTGATTCTTATTTATATAATTATCATTCCAATGATACTTAATGGCATTCCATGATTTTTTATCGCAGATTATCCAAAGATCATATATTCATTGATTACATCCTTGTGCTAAATTTTACTTTAGTGGATCTAGATGTATGCGAAAATCGAGATTTTATGAAAATTTGCTCTGAAAAAGTAGCCTTTTGAAAGAACATTTTCGAATGGTATGACACAGCTCTTTTATCATTACCTTTTTCTGATGATTTCATTCAATGAATAATATATTCCATTTGATTTTTCTGATATTCCAATTGATTTTAATTGAATGTTTAAAGGAGTCTATATATGTTGCTCAATTTTTTTATAACTTATTTAGCGGTTGTTTTTTTAAAATACTTGTAACTTATCACAATTCTCTCATAAATTATGAAATTCGTTTCATTAGCAGTCATCTTATGAACGTTAACCATTTATATGCATTACTTTTTTCTTATGTTCAATAAATTGTTACCGTTCAACACGACTTATGATTTCATCGATCAATTGGGCATCGAACAGTAACAGTAATATATTAGAGGTGGTGCTGGAATGTTGTCATCTGAGTAATATTCTCGTCTAGCTAATTTAAGCTGCCTGAACATACTCAACAGCAATTCAGCAAGATATTATGGCTGACAACGTTTCGAACGTGGATGCGTTCGCGAGTGAAGAAAATTACTTGGGTGGATTCTTTTGCGACTTCTTTGGAAGGAGAACAGACTGGATGTTCGGCAAAACTCCACCTTGAGCAAGCGTAACTCCGCTCAATAGTTTGTTCAATTCTTCATCGTTCCGCATGGTAAGCTGAAGATGTCGCGGGATGCTTCGCGATCGATGGATAATTGTCTCTTGCAACATTGTCAGCCAATTCCAAGGCTTCCGTTGCTGTACTCCATCACCTCCGCAAGATAAATTGGTGCACCAGCTCCAATTCGATTACCATAATTTCCTTTTTTCAGGAATCGGTGAACACGCCCGACAGGAAACTGAAGCCCTGCTCTACTTGATCGGCTCTTCTGCTTGTCGGCCGATTTCGAGACTTTACCTTTGCCGCATCCACTCATTATGTGCGATGTTCAGATGTAAATGCATAACTTTTCAAAAAATGTGTTCTCGGCTGTCACCACCACGAATGAGTGAATCAGAAAATTCATTCATTAAAATCAACGAATCATCATATATCGATAGAGTATTGATAAAATAAACTATATAGAGTTCTACGCCACAACCCCATCAGTGTTGTATGCGTCAATGAAAAAAATTGACGGCGTCAGTGTCAATTGCAAAATTATTGACGCCGTCAACCAATCCTAAAATTATTTTACATCATACTTTATCATCTGTTTTGAAACCCAACCGATCGTCGCTGCGAATACTTTTACAGTAGGCCTGAAAATCTCTCCTTTCGGCACTCCGCACGAACAGCAAAACAATGTCGACAGATCCAAAAGCGAATTAGTAATGAAAGTGAAGTCAAGTTTATCATCCATATGTAAAAGAAATGTCGACACTGAACCTATTAGGTATGCTTTGTTCACTGATCGACTGATTCTCTGAACTTCAATGCAAATGGGGGCATGCAATGGCATCAGACGTGCACAAAGTAAAAGAAGTTGTAAAAGCATAAATTGTGATGATAAATTGGCCAAGTTAACAACATGGTACCGTGATGAATCGTGGACGCTCATCGCTCGTCTGTAAGACGTATAACAATGGTTAATAAATGTCTTCGATGTATAGCAAAGTGAAAGTTGCATTGAAACGTTTGCTGAGATGATAAGAGTGACCAATTCATATCATCACTTAGTCCTGTTGAAACACAACTTCTGATTTCACAACGGACTAGATTTCAGAAATCAAATTATCATCGGGGGATCGTTATCGATTCCCGATGATTTTCGGATACAAATTCCAAATGAAGCTATCTCAGACGGTTCTCTGAGACATCCATGTGACTAGCAGAAATGTCTGATATAAAATAGGTAATAAAGCCAAAGTATATGCAGATTGATAGCCATCGCAAATATGTTTTTTTGTAAATTTTTAATGTAAACGCGGTGCATGTAGCTATGTTTTTTTGTAAAATCATGAATATCTAGCGGTAGGAATGAACATGCTTACAAAAATACTTCAAGTAGAGCGATCAGGGTGTCGAAGTCCTATTATTTCGTCGGAGTCCGGTTGACATAATTTATTAATCAATTTATTTATCACCATGCTTAGCTTCGAAATGCAACGTACTCATCTTCACCGAGTTAGTAGCTGACAGATGTGAAGTTAAATTCAAATTCTAAATCATGTTGAATGTCGCAAACTACATGTACTAAATTGCGCTTCCCAAACGTGCCAGTGACTCTGTGCATGTGATAGATATCTACAATTATAAGATTACGACTGTTTTCTTTGGCAAAAGAAAGTTAGAAGAGGTGCACAGTGACTTTGTGAACGCACTGCTAGCTTGCCCTTAGCCATATTCTAGCCAGATATATCCTGGAGAGTAGGTAGGTTTGGAGGTACATTTAGAGCAAATATAGCTTTTTCGATTCACGATGATGTTATTGTGCGTGATTCAAATTGCGAGGCACGCTAGCTTGGTAAAAATCAGTAGCCGCGCACATACTGCTTAGTGTATCACGATAGGGAAGATATGATGACGTCACTCTGCATTCAACCGATGCTGCGCTCATAATTTCTAATCAATCACACGCAGAGTTGGAAAAGTCGGAATTGGAATTAATTCCGACCCGGAATTAATTCCATTTTTCGTCGGAATTGGAATTGACGATATTTGAATCTACTGGAATTGGAATTGACCTTCATAAACCTCAATTCCACTTTTTCGATAGACCTGTGATAAATCTATTTGTACAAAAATTGAAATCACAGTATTCGGCCGTTGTCTTAACTGCACGCAGAGATAAGAGAGAGAGATAGATCGACAGAGCTAGTTTTGTTCTATTGTTGAATAAAGGGTGCCAATTGTGACTTTGATGGGCCTACAGCCACCGGACGATGTTAATTCAGCAATTAAGCAAACAACGAGAAGATAATCATCTTTGTTCAATCTGTTATTTAGTTATTTATCATGTAAGAGAATTAATCAAAATAAAGCCATTGTTGAATTTAGTTATTGATTGGATAAGCACAAAAATTGGAGATCAACTTAGTTGTTGCACACACGAAAAACAATCGGTTTGGAAAGAGGAAAATTAACCCTGCATTAAAGGGCAGCCTGTCAGTTCAAATCACAATATAGACAGTGTCAACAAATTATTCTAATAATTAATGATTCAATTAAAATGGCAATGACATGAAATATTATTCAACTTCCAACCACAACAATTGACAATACTAATTTTCAAGACTATAGTTATACAAATACGATACTCAACGATAAAAGAAAAACTTTAAACTTGCAGTTCACTTCTTGATGTTGAATTCACTTCAATTCAATTCGATCGGACTCACTTATACCAAAATAATATCATAAATCTCATGAATATCAGTGTCACTTATACCGTCAATCTTCAATCGCGCTCGTTGATATGTTGCCGCATCGTGTTGTTGTTCGCTGGTAGTCAGTTGTCGTTGATACTTCTGTAGTCAAGTTACACCGCGAGAGCCCGGAGTTCTTCTAACAGCTATTGAAGATGTCGGATCTGTTGTTTTTGGTTGTTGTTGTTGTTTCAATTTCTCATCGTCTCTAATTTATGCAAATTTTTGACACTTGACGATAAATCCACTTTCTTTTGAAAATTGAAAGTTTCCTTTGATCTCTGCTCGCTAGCTTTCGACCCGACCACATTTCGTTCTTATCACGGAATTTTTAATCTCCTTTTTTAACATGGACCATTGATCAGTTTTCATGATATCATTTTTATCGTCGTTTTTTCTTTCATCAACAATCACGTTATTCGCACATTGAATTTCTTTCTTCTGTCAGTTTATTAATAGATTAATTCGCATCTCTCTCGCTCTCTCTCTCTCTCTCTCTCTCTCTCACTCATAGAAGTAGATAATAGTACGTAGACTAGAATCGTACACTCGAACACTCGTACACTAGAATGGAAGTTTGATATCTTGCCTATGTACAATGATGGCACATGGAAAAATTTGTGGTTTGTAGATCAGATTCGATCTAAAACATTGTATCATAGTCAAACTATTTGCCAAGTTGGTTATGGAAGTTGTTGGCAGCAAATTAATGCAGGATTTTTATGAAGACAATATTAAGTGAAATGGTGGCATTGTTTCATGTGGTATAGCCTACTATTCCCTGGGTTGGTATATTGTGTCGATTTGCAGCAGTCATCAACAAGTATTTTTCAAAATTCGAATTAAAAATTGGTCCACAAAGTCATAATTGAATGTGGGCGGTGCACTGGTTGTAAGAATATCTCAAGAATTCAATAGAAAAAATTCTAGTTGTAGGATGATCTTCATACGGTTAAGAAACCTAGCGCTTTTGTCGAATAAACACATTGAAAGCTTCTTCACCGACAATAATTTCTCAGATCAGTGAATAGTCACTGGAACTTTTCAATTAATTATTAAATGACACATGTGATATAGTGTGATGATATTTTGGAAGCTGATATTCGAAAGCATGTAAAGATTTTGAAAATTGTTCAAATATAGTGAACATGGGAGCCCTTTCAAGTAAAATGAATACTCTGAGATTTCTTGACCTCTGACGCTGGAGCAATGTATGTTCTGTAAATCGACATTGCAAGTTGCATATGTGACTATTATAGGAGCAATATTTCAAAATGATGAACGTACAGACCGTTTTAAAGGATTTCTTTCTTTGTCATCATGTCGCCGCAGTATTTTGTAAGTTCACTGTTGCTTTTGTGTATGATCTTTGGACAAGGGGCAGCAATCCAGATCACAATTTGGCTTGATAAATGTAAAACAAATAAGAAAACATGGAAACCAGGGGCCTGTTTCATAAAATAAATCAGTGCTTTATATCAGTGGTTTTATCAGTGTGGAAAATTTTCTGCGTTTCATAAAATAAATATAAAGCAGTGATTTAAATCAGTGATTGAAAGCAGTCGAAATTAACAGCGTTTCACAAAACCAAATATTAAGCAGTGATTTATATCAGTCCCACACTGCTTAAAATCAGTATTTTAAGCAGTCTGGAAAAGAATTGCGTTTCACAAAGAAGTATCAGTAGCGCGCGAAAATTGAAAATAAGGAAATTCACTGATAGAAATGTGAAAATTTCTATCAACATCTTGAGGTTGATAAATCTGTGAATGATCATCGAGAAAGTTATAGAAACTTAAAATATCGGAGGAATGATTGCAAATACAACTTAAAAATGGGAAAACGGCTTTTGATTTTCAATTTTACTGTCAGTAACAAACTATTTGTCAGAATGGTAAATTTGGATACTGTTTATAGAAAAATTCTTCCTTTGAAAAGTGGCAATGCTGTGACGATAAAACGTCCGGTAACAGCAAAATTATAAAGGGTTGCTTTGAGGGCTTCGATTTTTTTCGTGTAATGAGGTACGGCATGTCATGAAATCATTTCAATATTAAAAGACGTTGAGGTATTGACTGTTACAACATCGATGACAGCTAGAAATAAAGATTCTCAAATATTCCACCATTTGCCTCAGATTGACTTCTCTAATTATTATTTCAATTACTGTCAAACATAGAGTAGGTATATTAGGTAGAGTGGAAACTCCGCATTTATTAAATCCCCAATGTATATACACTTTCGATTTTATTAAATGAACTCGAGGTGAATACAGTTGGAATTGTCTCCAAATGTGAGATATGCGCATTTGTGCAGTTTGAAGAAATTACAACGGAATTGACTGATTATGACAGTATAAAGCAGATGGAAATGAGATTATTTTACAGATTGTCCGTGTCATGACAACCTCGGAGCGGTAATGTTTGTTAAATTAGCAACTCGATGACCCCATTGCTTTCATGCTGAACCACACGAGAATCTTTTTAAGCGCGATCTTATCTCAAGCAGCTGGTAGAGCAAAATAACAGAATCAAAGACAATGATCTCAATTAACTTTGAAAGATGTAAATGGGTGCACATCACTATTCAGATTCAAGAAGTGAAACATGAGTTTACTCAAACATAAATTCATGCCGATGAAAATTGAATCAAAAATATGAAATTTCAGCCACGACAGCACAATAAAATCTCAACTTTTTATGAAGACTTCCATTATAATGCCGTTCATTACATTTTCTTGATCATCAGCACAATTTCCGCTTAGTTGCGATGCTTGTTAGCGAATATTCATTCCTTTTGATATCCAACTTGTTTCATACTTCTTACAACGGGGAGTCATGTCGGTAGTAATTAAATTGGCAAATATAGAGGTTTTTCAAAGCTGCTCAAATAATGTTTTGGACCGCAGGAACGTAATCTCCGAAAAAAACTGAATTTTTTCATATAAAAATTTTCACTGTATACAGATACTTTTTTAAGTCGACACTCTATCTACATATTTACTCTATGCTGTCAAAAATTATTTTATTTACAAAGAATTATCCACAATTGTTTTAATCACTCAATCACACTGATATATATCAGTGTTTTCATCAGTCCGAAATCTTTATGAAACGCTATATGTATCACTGATTAATTTAGACTGCTTAATCTTCAGTCGGAAAATTAATTTTTTTGAAACGCAATTTAAAGCAGTGCTTTATATTTCACTGCTGAAAATGTTACTGATACATATCAGACTGCTTAATTTTATGAAACAGGCCCCAGCTCGCACAATTTGCGTTTTGCCCCAACTTAGTTCCCACGGCGTGTGCCATAATTTTCATGCAATTTCCATTCTAGGACTTTCTATGGTGCTGTTAATTTCTATGCTCTCTCTCTCTCTCTCTCTCTCTCTCTCTCTCTCTCTCTCTCTCTCTCTCTCTCTCTCTCAGCGTTTGATTCTTTGCTGACCGTTAATTTTCTTTTCTCTTTTTCACAAGATATTGAATATCTCGTTTACGAAACAAAAATGGCGTAGGCTGACCGGTTACATATATACATGTACATGTACACAAGAAATATGAACTGTGAACATGAGAACGCACATATGAACGACGCAGGGAACGGCACACAGGAATAACGAGAATAGGATACGGGCACATGGGTTAGATTGAAGCGAGGAAACTTTAGATACATTAACATATACGCGTCATGCAATTATCGGAATTCGGAATTGAATCTCATTATGGAATTGGAATTTAATTGAACTGTTTCGACTGGAATTGGAATTGAAATTTCTGCTCTGGAATTGGAATTGGAATTGAAAAATTTCAGTGGAATTTTTCCAGCTCTGATCACACGTATTGCTTTAGACACAAATTCTTCTCTACTTCGATACGTCGAGTGTGCGACTGCTTCCGTCTACACGTGTCTTTATGTCTGATAGACCTCAACGTCGGGCTTCAATAGAGGCCAAGAGAATACTGTGGGGAGATATCAATGATGAAACATCTGAAGAATCGAATATCAGCGAGGAAGAGATCGACGACGAAAGCGAAGATGGAGAGGAGAATTCCGCTGTTCATCTGAATCCATCTGAATCGGATAGCGATACAAGCGATGAAGAAGTTGAAGCTCATTCTGAAGTTGAAGTGAGTGGTACACTGCCTAATCAAGTTTCAAAGAGTGGTGAGATATGGAATAGAGAACCATGTCGAACTGGAAGAGCTCGTGAAATAAATGTCATACACAGTAGAATTGGGCCAAAACCTCATGTCAAAACTAAGGTCACTTCTGTTGAGGACTCGTTTGGACTGTTCTTTACATCAGAGATGCTTGATCTTATTGTCAAGCACACAAATGAAGAAGGAGAACGCCATGGAACTCCATGGAAAGAATTTACCCGTGATGAGGCTGAAAAGACTTTGGGTTTGATTATTCTAGCTGGTGTCTATAAATCAAAGCATGAATCTCTGGATTCTCTTTGGAGTAGGAATGGCCGCCAATGCTTTAGAGAAACCATGCCTTTGTACCGATTCAAAGAAATTTTGAGAACGATTAGATTTGACAATAAGGAGACAAGATCACACAGAAGAAACTTGGACAAGTTTTGTCCTATTCGCGACCTGTTTGATATGTTTGCTAGACAACTCCCAAAGCATTTCACTCCATCTGAAAGCATAACTGTAGATGAACAGCTAGCAGATTTTCGGGGTAGATGTGGCTTCAGGCAGTACATGCCATTGAAGCCATCCAAATATGGTTTGAAGTTTTTCATCGCTGTCTGTAGCTCAACACGTATACATCCTGGCAATCAGACCTTACCTCGGAAAGGTGAACAACGAAGTCACAACAAAGTTAGGAGAATCAGCTGTTCTTGATTTAGTGAAGGATTATGAAGGCAGCGGCAAAAATGTGACAACAGACAATTTTTAGCAAGAGCATTGAAAAGAAAGAAATTGAGTTTGGTTGGGACAATAAGAGAAAACAAAAGAGAGCTGTCTCCAGATTGCCTTGAAGTGAAACATCGCTCGGTGGATAGCTGCAAGTTTTATTACAAAGAGGAAGCGATGGTTTCTTTGGTACCACGCAAAAACAAATCTTGTCTTATTCTCAGCAGCCAACATGTCGGGGAAGGTGTCATTGATGAAACAAACGGGAAATCTGAGATAAACAACTTCTACAATGCCACGAAAGGTGGAGTTGACACCGTCGACAAGTTGGTTTCTCACTATTCATGCAAAAGACAATCAAGGCGCTGGCCGATGCGAGTCTTCTTCAACATCATCGATCTAGCTGGTGAGCAAGTCGATCTTTATGAGATGCCGTACATGTAGGCCCAATATACATGTACAGTATGCGTACAGAAGGAGTATTACAGTATGTATCTGTTGATGGCGGTAGTCATGCATGCAAAACATTGTATAGCCAATACTATGCGACCATTCTAGAGATTGGGCTTCATAAAGGCCTACAGGCTTCACGTCATACTCGTAAGCTTGCAAAACTGTAGGTCTACCTGCCTTTAGCCTATACGTAGCCTAAATGTACCTTTGATCAAACTCTGCAAACAAACAAGTTTCTATAAATTGCTTGAATAATCCATTTCGTACTTCACTCAAAATATACAATCGCTCATGTAAAGATGTAATGCAGAATCAAACGATAGATAGGCTACACATACAGTACCTTAGGCCTATATAGTTCCGTATAACTGTGGATAACTGTGCTACTGGTCTTTCTATTGGCGTATTGAATGCATACCTTGCAAGCGGAACTCACAAAAAGTTTCCTACACATAGGCATATAACGAAAATAATATGCTACATTGTGTTACAAGTAGAACTGTATAGGTTGTATCCATGCAGATACGAATCACACAGTGCCAGCTTCTGCCAGGAAAGATGTTACCCTCAATTCTAACATTTTAGGAGTTAATGGATATGTGATCTTCACTTCATTGAATCAAAGTTTTCATCTCGGAAAAACCCACAGAAGAAGAATATATCTGGAAGAGTTAGGACGGAATTTGTGCCATCTGGACGACTCCTCGTAAGTCGTGAGCATGTCGATATAGGGTAGGCCTAGTAGCCTATCGACGTAGCCTATTACAGCTTATCGATATACGAGGGGTGATTGATAAGTTCGCGGCCTGACATAGAAAGCTTAAAGCCAGACCATTATGCACATGTGGATTGATACAATGGAATGTGCTGACGGCGCATGACGAGTGATCAGTCGATCCGGTGAGTCCGACCAGTCTCTAGGAAGTCCAACAACAGTCCCTTCGAATCCCAAAAAATGGAGGCCATGACCTTTCCCGCGGACCTGGTGACCTTGGCTTTCCGCGGAGTTGGTGATCCTGGGTGCTTCCATTGTTTCGATTGTTCTTTCGACTCTGGCTGATAGTGGTGAACCCAAGTCTCATCCATCGTAATGAACCGGTCCATGAAATTTTCAGGATCTCTTACGAACAGCGCCAGGTTGTCCCTTGAGATGAGAACGCGGGCTCGTTTGTTCTCTGGTGTGAGCAGTCGTGGCACCCATCGAGCGGAAACTTTGTTCATGCCAAGTTCATGATGGATGATGTTATGGACACGCTCTTGTGAAATCTTCAGTTCGAAGGCAATCTTTCGCTCGGTTGTACGGCGATCATCAAGAATAATCTTCTGTGCTCACTGTCACTGGTCTTCCACAACGGGGATCATCTTCCAAGCTCTCTCTTCCTTGCTTGAATTCTGAAGCCCACTTCTTGACTGTGGTGTAGGACGGAGCTTTATCACCAAGTGTTCCAACCATATCATCATGAATCTCCTTTGGTGTGAGTCCTTTCAAGCCGAGATAACGAATGACAGCTCGATTTGAAACGTGATCCATCTTACGCAACACTTATCTGACTAACTGACTGATAAGTTAGTAACTGAAGTTAAGTAGCTGTGGTTTACCACCAGTTCACCGGATCGACTGATCACTCGTCATGAGACGTCAGCACATTCCATTGTATCAATCCACATGTGCATAATGGCCTGGCTTTAAGCTTTCTATGTCAGGCCGCGAACTTATCAATCACCCCTCGTATTATCCTACCGGAATGCTGACATGTTGGCCACCGTTCATCACGTACTTACATAGGTATGGATGACATGAAAACATGTACTTCTATTTTGCAGATCTGCTCTGGCTCCAGCTATAATTCCACCCTCAGCACCTGCTCCTCCACATGCAAAACGTGGCCGCTGCCGACTCTGTCATTACACCTGTGACAACAAGCACTCTACCAGGTGCTCAAAATGTCTCAACTTTGTTTGTAGAGATCATCTCCTGTGTGAGAGATGCTCAACCTTTCAATAAAAGTCAGTTGGAGTACAACAGACATTCTCACTGCTTTTTCCTCGCAAGCCTAGCCTACCAGCACATAGTAGGCCTAACAAAAGTACATATTTCTGTAGGCCCTATAGTGTACATAATGCTTGGTAGGGAATATGGACTTTGCGTTAGGCTCACTAAGCATCCTAGGGCAACATGACCAAAGTTTATCAATGTCAAAAGATTGTAAAATTGGGTTATACGAGATGGGTCAATGGTGACCCATAATTGGCTTAATTAAGTGTAATTTTTTTCGACGTTCAAAGGTTAATACAAAATAACGCTGTTTTCTAACGTATACGTGGGATACGTCAAAATTTTTCCTAATTTGTATCTTGAAGTGATTGAAAAAGCTTTTTTGTTTAGCTTTTTAGCTTATACCAATTTTAGAGAAAAAGAGAATTAAAAGTGGAAGACTCGTTTTGAAGCAAACTATAAATTGTATGACAGATATTCGAACTCTTTATCATGAATGCACTGCGATGACACACTTTTCTTCTCACCGAAATATCCGAACAACTGTGCGCTTATATAAGAAACAACGGGCGGATTTTTCCGATACTTGTGATCAATGTAAATGATAATATAACCTGCTGTGTGGTGTCGAGTTAAAATTCGTCGAAGACTTGTTCGATTTTCCGTATCCGAATCGTCACTTCGGGATTGGAAAATACAGTCTAAGTATAACGTTTGTGCTTTTGACGTTCAATGTGTAGACAAATGTGTTCTGTTTATTGATGATGTCTATTATGTATTTCCTTTTGCTAACAAAACAGCAGTGTAATGCATTTCATTCATACTTGATATAAGTATTTTATAAAGTCCAAATAAATATTTTCAAAGTATTTTTGTTTTCATATCTAATTCATGTAGGTTTCATTAATACTTGAACATTGAATTACATGTGTATGACTTCACGTGACCGGTTCAGTTTAATTCCACAGATGGCCCTATATATAGTCACGATAATTTCGGCTTGCATGTAGCTGCTGAGTTGTTGATCGAAATCTATGGAGATAGGTAGTGTGATGGTGTGACATTGTTGCTGATAGGAATGTAGGAATGTAAGCATGAAGTCTATCGGGTCTGAATGAGAAGGATTTCATTGTTGGTGTGAAGGTAGCGATGATTATGAACTGATTTTGAATGAACAATGAGCTAATGATAATTAGTATTTGAATATCATACTTGATAACCTATACATGCTGTTTTTGTTATGGTCAGTCCAAAATAATATGTGCGCCTAGCAAGATTTTGTTAGTAGGCCCTAATTGATACTAGGATGCCATTTTTTTAGATTTTCGTATTTCATTGAAATCTATCTATTTTGTTTTCATGTGAGATTGTGGCAAATAGTTTGGTTCGATCACAGATTATATTTCCCTTTGATAACCCAAAGGCAAGCTGAGTATAGTCGAACATTTGTGTTAAATTATGTTATTATACCATCAGTTATTGAACGGTTTTCAAAACAACTTTGTCTTCATATAATTCATTTTCTTGTTTGGATTATCAATATACATGTATTTATGAATTATATATGCATGGATTCTTAAAAATGCATCGATATTTCAGATGAATTTCAATGAAGTAACACACTTGTTATGGTTTACTTCTTAGTCGATAAAACAGTAGCTTCATATAACTTGGAGGATGTAATTGGATGGTCCGCTGATGAATTCGAAAAACTGAAGAAAAGAAAATCAGTAATTTTGGATGCTCATTTTGATGGCAAACTTGAGAAGGCAACCTGGGTGATGTTTGCAGATTTTCTTCTAAGTCAGAGTAAAACTCACTGACTGAAATAGCTAAAATATGCCAACATTCAATCGATTTTCGTGTCTTCCAATCCTATCGCATATTAGCGTGCCCCATACACCATTCGGGAGTTTACATTCCCAGCTTTCAAATAAACTACTAAACATTCGAATCTGTTGCCGTGTTTGCTGGACAGTGGTCAAAATGTAAAAATCACCCATTCTAGCAATGGTAATTTTTCAATAGGAAAACGTGACAATATATAGTAATGACCAAGAATGAGGAGTAAGCGCAATTTCTTACACATGTACATACAATTTCTGCTTGCAACAGTATGTTAAGCTTATATAAATATGCTTGTGTAAAATTTGAAATCTGAATCATGTGAACTAGTTAAACTTCTGACCCTCTTTGCAGCGTTGATGATGGTTTTCACAAAGATGATGAAACACCAATGTACGATAGGTACTCGACTTCAACAAATCGAGAAAGAGCAGACTGAGATGAGATCAAATATTTCGACGATACTGGAGGTTGTTAAACAAGGAACTAAACGGTGGAAAAAACAAATGTAAATTTTCCAATTTTGTCCTCTATGGAAGACTACGATAATTCAAGCATTCCAGATGAAAAGGTAAGTCTAGGTGCCTTAATAACGACTTTCATATCCTATCGTAGTAGTGCAAATGTATAAAACATTTACAGGCTTGCCATGTGCCTGGATTTGAGATCTGCGTCCAGAAAAAAAATCCGGGCGCTTATATTTTCGTTTGGGCAACTTTTCATGGATATATAAGTTGTTTCATCTTTGTACTTTGAAACGGAAGTTCGATAATTCAGAAAGTAATCGGATTTATAAAAATATTTAGTATTCGGTCTTTAAAACACATCTTTTCTGAATTGTAGCTTTTGTTTTCATAATGGAACAATTCCTGTTCGCATGTTCATGTAGGCCTACGTACAGTATATAATTCATCAAAATGTCTTTCTTATCTTAACTGTGTTTCTGATGTTTGAATTGGAATTCATTACATTACCTCCCTTCGATATTCAAGTTCTAATTTATCAGATTTATTTTTAGTTGCAGATCCATTAAATTGTTTGGCAGCTTATTGTAGATGATGCATGTCAGATAAAATAATGAGTTTTTTCTATAAAAGATGCTCTATGATATGCATGTTATCCAAAATACGGTATCTAAAGAAACTTTTGTCTCCATTAGTATAGGATGTTCCGAATCATTTGAAGGAAACAAAAAAATAATTCGATCATCGTTAAGTTTATTGAAGGAGCTTTCAAGCTTGCTGCTCAGTCAAGCGTCACTTAAAGTAGTTTTACAACCTTTCTTGCTTGTTGATACCCGAGTCCTCACGACGAAACCTGCTAAGCATAGAATTTAGATCATCAAAAAGGAATATGTTCCGACAGCATACTTATTTACAGCCTTTGATTCGTCAGATGAAAAACAATTTATTAATTTTTCTTCAGTTCTCGTGGATGCACAGAGAAGGTGGAAGAAATGCTAAGGAACATATTTACCGCTGTTTGGGAAAGTTGCTGGGTCCGGAATTGCAAATACGTATAAACCGACCCGGCACTCATCAGAAAATGAAATTTAAAGAAAATTTGGAACAAAAACTGGAAGGTAAATGCCAATAAAATCTTTTGTGATGCACATCGTTTGCGACATGGTTGTCATCGTTAAGTACTGTTAGAGAATGTTTTTTTACTGAGTTTTTACATATTCACAGTTTATAAATTTCGTTTTATTGTGGTTACAACGATTTGAATTGATGTCGACGGCATATACGCTCGCTACTTCGTCTTTACAAAATTGACATTAATCTGTGAATTTGAATGGTTGAGACACCAAATGAATATGGCACCCACATTTGTATATAGAACAATAAATTTTCGTTAGTATCACTGTACAAAAAACGAATAGGCCTATGCGTACCTAAGTAATTATTTAGTGTATAGTTATTAAAACTACGTATTGTTTGTGGAGGCGGGAAATAATGAATCAGATTCTAGTTTTACTTTCTAGAACATACATGAATTACTTTCATTATTTCATTCTGTATTAAAGCTGACTCTGTTGGTTGTTGTAGCGTTGAATCTTGTGGGCATTTAGATCGTGAACTGATGATTCCATGTTACATTTTTAGTGTTGTATTTTTCTGGTGCATGTTTATACAAATCTTACTTTTATATATAATGGTCAAGCTCCATTTAATAAGATGATGTCCGTATTCTTTCATATAAGCATTGAGTCGTCTTTCCCCACAAGAAGTTTCTTATTTCACAATTACACATTAAACTAATGAGCATGATAGCCGCATACAGAAGACTTTTCATGTCGCAAGTGATTCAAAAGAACAGGGGTGTCTTCTTAGGTTTATTGGCTAAAAGAATTACTAAAAACAATATGTACAGGCCCAACGTTTCGCGTGTTCACGCTTCCTCAGGGGCAAAACAGATAAGACCTACGGCTAAAATCGTCAGTACAGCACAGGAGAGCGCTCTATCTTAGAGCGTTGTCCTTTTATACGTTCTGGTGCGGGGTGTGAGAATCAGACATCAGAAATCGATCAATTCGTGTTTACGGTTTATCGTAGGCTTCAGGCATTTAATAAAACGAGCTTCACTCAACCGAGTGTCCACCGGACTCTTGCATTTTTCCAAGATATCTAATGTGAAGTCGTCAATAGAGGAAACCTGATAACAATTAATTCTGTGGTCAGCCAAAGCACTGCTGATATTACTATTGAAAGACCGACTGTGTTCATTGAAGCGGAATTTAAAAGGGCGACTTGTCTGCCCGACGTACGTATTGTGGCAAAAATTGCAAGTAAACTTGTAAACTAAAAATTTGCTCGAACAAGTGTAATTGCTGGGTAGGCGATTACAGGCAATACAATTTTCGTGCTTTTCAATTCTAGGTTTGCATTGAAGATTATTATATAAGTTAGAGTTAGGGACATCAACCAATGATACAGGTAAGTCATAATTTTTGATGAGGGTACGAATTTGACGGCTGGTGCTATCATTCACGTATTTAATTTTTAGGATATTGGTTTTATTATTTGACTTGGATTCTTGCTTGTGCTTTTTATTTTTAAATATGCTGTTGGCATAGAAACCGCTGTGTTGGAATTTTTTCTTTAACTTGGTCTTAGCACTGTCAAAAGAAGCTTGCGAGCTGCATCTTTTTTGAACATATTCTACTGTATTCCTTATTATTTTTAACGTGACTAGGAACGTAACTATCTATACGCAAAGAGGTACCGGAGTGAAAAGGCTTTTCGAACCAGCTATAATTCAGTTCTCCTTCTTTTATGTGAATGCTTAAATCCAGGAAGTTTAAAACTCCTTCTTCTGGAACCTCTATGGTGAATTTAATGTTTTCGTTAATACTATTGAAGACGTCCAAGATTACGGAGAAGTCAAATTCTTTTTCAAATGGGCCTATAATTATGTCGTCTATGTAGCGAGCATAGAGATCCGGGCTAATATTAAATCTATTTTTCAACTCGCTTAAGGCCACAGTCTCTAACCTATGTAAATAAATAATAGCAAACTGTGGACTGAAGTGGGCCCATTGGGCAGCCTTTAATTTGCAGATAGTGCCTGTTGTTATACCTAATTTCGTAGTTGTGACATATGAAATTTAACATTTTTGAAACTGAATCCATATCCAACCCGTAACTATTTATTTTATTCCAATTTTCAGAGACAAAATCGGTAACTTGTTTTATGCCATCAGAGATGGGGATGCTAGGATGAAGGTTTTTAACATCTAGGGATATGAATGTGCAGTTAGGCTTATATCTAAGGCGTTGCAGCTGAACAACTAAATCTTCGGCGTTCTTGATATGCGACGGTACGAACTGAGTTAATTGAGACAAGATTTTAGTCACGAGCCAATCTATTTTTTCAGTTGGCGTATTCCTACAAGATGCTATAGGACGCAAAGGATACGATCCTTCCACCTTATCTTTATGATCCTTAATAGTCACGTGGAACGAGGCAGCCTCGGTTCCTGTGCTATAGAGCGCTCTATTTGATTTCTAGTAAAATTTTTACATGTAGATTTTATCATTCTATTAGCTTGGTTTTCCGTGCGATTCACTCTGGACTTGGTTAACGGTTTGTAGGTCTCTCCGTCGTTCAGAAGTTCTTCCGTCCGTTTTATTATATCTTCTTCTTCAATAATCAAGAGTTTATTAGTCTTATCAGTCACTTTTACAGTAAGCTCATTACTTTTAAGATAATTGCGGGTAACTTTAATGGATTTGTTACTGGAAGTTGTTCGTCTACATGTCAAACAACTAAAGGAGAGCACTGAACATGACAACATGCGACGCGGCTACGGTTACCTGCATCTGGTCAGAAGATGGGGAAGCGAGGAGGTGCAGAAACTGCTGGATATGGTGGACCAGGCGGTGGACAAGGAATCGACCCGGATGAAGAAGACGCATTGCGACAAGTGGAGAAGATGGACCGGTGAACCGTATCCTGAGCGAAATGTGAAGCTGAACAGGGCACCAGTGTTCCACTTTCCCTATTGTGACAGTTTTCTGTGTAGATTCCCTGAGACTTCTCAAAGTACTTGTTTTTTGATTAGATTCATTACTTCTATGCGGAAGAGTTTCAGCTTAGCCTCAGTTTCCTCATCGGCTTTAGGAGGAAGAATGGTGCGGTTTTTTAAAAACGGAATGGTCAAGTCAGTGTCGGCATTATCCTCCCTATCAGTGGAGTTGAACACTTTGCTCCAGCGCAAACGGTAGGTCAGAGCATCAAGCTCCCTCTCAGTGTCTTTAACTAGTTGCTCATTCACAATATTCGGGATCCGATAACTCGGTCCTTTCTCAAGAAGATAGCTGATATCAGCTGGTATCTGATTCTCACACTCACTATGCTGAGAGTCAAGAACAACGCTAGTACTTTGAGAAGGCTCAGGGAATCTACACAGAAAACTGTCACAATAGGGAAAGTGGAACACTGGTGCCCTGTTCAGCTTCACATTTCGCTCAGGATACGGTTCACCGGTCCATCTTCTCCACTTGTCGCAATGCGTCTTCTTCATCCGGGTCGATTCCTTGTCCACCGCCTGGTCCACCATATCCAGCAGTTTCTGCACCTCCTCGCTTCCCCATCTTCTGACCAGATGCAGGTAACCGTAGCCGCGTCGCATGTTGTCATGTTCAGTGCTCTCCTTTAGTTGTTTGACATGTAGACGAACAACTTCCAGTAACAAATCCATTAAAGTTACCCGCAATTATCTTAAAAGTAATGAGCTTACTGTAAAAGTGACTGATAAGACTAATAAACTCTTGATTATTGAAGAAGAAGATATAATAAAACGGACGGAAGAACTTCTGAACGACGGAGAGACCTACAAACCGTTAACCAAGTCCAGAGTGAATCGCACGGAAAACCAAGCTAATAGAATGATAAAATCTACATGTAAAAATTTTACTAGAAATCAAATAGAGCGCTCTATAGCACAGGAACCGAGGCTGCCTCGTTCCACGTGACTATTAAGGATCATAAAGATAAGGTGGAAGGATCGTATCCTTTGCGTCCTATAGCATCTTGTAGGAATACGCCAACTGAAAAAATAGATTGGCTCGTGACTAAAATCTTGTCTCAATTAACTCAGTTCGTACCGTCGCATATCAAGAACGCCGAAGATTTAGTTGTTCAGCTGCAACGCCTTAGATATAAGCCTAACTGCACATTCATATCCCTAGATGTTAAAAACCTTCATCCTAGCATCCCCATCTCTGATGGCATAAAACAAGTTACCGATTTTGTCTCTGAAAATTGGAATAAAATAAATAGTTACGGGTTGGATATGGATTCAGTTTCAAAAATGTTAAATTTCATATGTCACAACTACGAAATTAGGTATAACAACAGGCACTATCTGCAAATTAAAGGCTGCCCAATGGGCCCACTTCAGTCCACAGTTTGCTATTATTTATTTACATAGGTTAGAGACTGTGGCCTTAAGCGAGTTGAAAAATAGATTTAATATTAGCCCGGATCTCTATGCTCGCTACATAGACGACATAATTATAGGCCCATTTGAAAAAGAATTTGACTTCTCCGTAATCTTGGACGTCTTCAATAGTATTAACGAAAACATTAAATTCACCATAGAGGTTCCAGAAGAAGGAGTTTTAAACTTCCTGGATTTAAGCATTCACATAAAAGAAGGAGAACTGAATTATAGCTGGTTCGAAAAGCCTTTTCACTCCGGTACCTCTTTGCGTATAGATAGTTACGTTCCTAGTCACGTTAAAAATAATAAGGAATACAGTAGAATATGTTCAAAAAAGATGCAGCTCGCAAGCTTCTTTTGACAGTGCTAAGACCAAGTTAAAGAAAAAATTCCAACACAGCGGTTTCTATGCCAACAGCATATTTAAAAATAAAAAGCACAAGCAAGAATCCAAGTCAAATAATAAAACCAATATCCTAAAAATTAAATACGTGAATGATAGCACCAGCCGTCAAATTCGTACCCTCATCAAAAATTATGACTTACCTGTATCATTGGTTGATGTCCCTAACTCTAACTTATATAATAATCTTCAATGCAAACCTAGAATTGAAAAGCACGAAAATTGTATTGCCTGTAATCGCCTACCCAGCAATTACACTTGTTCGAGCAAATTTTTAGTTTACAAGTTTACTTGCAATTTTTGCCACAATACGTACGTCGGGCAGACAAGTCGCCCTTTTAAATTCCGCTTCAATGAACACAGTCGGTCTTTCAATAGTAATATCAGCAGTGCTTTGGCTGACCACAGAATTAATTGTTATCAGGTTTCCTCTATTGACGACTTCACATTAGATATCTTGGAAAAATGCAAGAGTCCGGTGGACACTCGGTTGAGTGAAGCTCGTTTTATTAAATGCCTGAAGCCTACGATAAACCGTAAACACGAATTGATCGATTTCTGATGTCTGATTCTCACACCCCGCACCAGAACGTATAAAAGGACAATGCTCTAAGATAGAGCGCTCTCCTGTGCTGTACTGACGATTTTAGCCGTAGGTCTTATCTGTTTTGCCCCTGAGGAAGCGTGAACACGCGAAACGTTGGGCCTGTACATATTGTTTTTAGTAATTCTTTTAGCCAATAAACTTAAGAAGACACCCCTGTTCTTTTGAATCACTTGCGACATTAAACTAAATTTTGACAATATAGCTGGAATTGAATTGGTCTTATTTTTTCAGATTCAGTGCATTCCCTTTTCGACAATATAGCATATCAGCAAATCGAAGGAATTGTGGCGCGATTCTTTAACAACGCACGGGATCGATTCGGAAAGATCGGAATATTCGACCACTACATCTTCCATGGAGAAACCAACACGCAAGAGAATTTTGGAAACCAGCTGACTCTGAATGAACACCCATTCCAGTCATGAATGAACAGCGAGCGAATTACACCTTTATTATTACTGAGAGAAGTTATATCCTTCATTTGTAATCATGCTTTATCGTTCATTTAGAAATATGCTCATTGCATCTTCTTGCCTGTTTTGCTTTTTGTCAGATGACGAGTACCAACGGTGTTAATCTAGACGGAATGAGATTCAAATTAATGCATTTGTTTTAGATATTTGGTCATCCCTGGGAATTATAAAGTTATTTTGCCTCTTGATTCTTTCTCCTTAACGTACAATCAACAGAATGCATTCAAATTAGGGCTAGGATAGTATCAGGAATGAGTTGAATTGGTATAGGTTTGGGGTTGCTTAGGGCATCCCTTAAGGGCCACTTCACGAAAGCTGCGGAACTCCACCTACGGGTTCGTGAAGGGGCCCGCTCGGAAATCGTCTAATGGCCCCTTAAGAAATTTTTCACCGGGTATAGGCCCCAGTGAGGAGATGGCATAATGCAATGTAAGCTACAGTTTATCTTTAGTACCAATAGAAGGAATTCGACAGGCATGAGAGATGGCTAGAGTACGTAGCCCGAAATGTAAAAAGAATTTTAAGGTAACTGTCAACAGATCAGTTCTGTAATTGGTGGATTGAATTTATGGATGCACCTATAATCGCAATCTTTGCCATGGCAGTGCCGATTAGCGATGTTGTTTATTCTCTATACTCGAAAATTTCGAATATGCTTATGTTTAAAAATACATCTTGTTGGAGATGGAAGCTGTGTTAAAAGCGGATGTGAAGTGGCGCTCTTATTGTGCTGAATATACGGTATATGAAATTTATCGCATTTCTTGCAGCTTTTTTATGAGACAACATATTGAGATCCGGCTTTATCCAGGAAGATCACGTTCAGGACAAAGCCAATGATGATTGCGGCAGCTACAACAATATGGCAAGTACCAGATCCACACGCATAACATTAGATTAGGCTGTGTTAAATCCATACCATATAAGTCTCCTTCATGGGTTTTTTACTATTGTTTGTCACACAAGTGTGGACAAACAATTAAAAATTCTCTAAAGGATCGACTTAGATCACCGGTCAAAATGACCAATGTGGCCATCGGAGGTAGATTATCCACAAGCATTGAATCAAAACCTATCAACTCTTATATTTATATAACTTAGGGAATTTGTATTATCCTTCAATTTAAGAATTGACTATAGCCATTTAATCCTATTCACTTAAATAAACGTATTGCGCAATAGCTACAAAGTAGGTTGAAATTACAAACTCATCTTCCGGTGAAAATGACCGATCCGGGCATTCCAGTGCTAATTTATGTTTTCTGCTTTGGGATCACTGAGTCAGGAGTCCATGCAGTTTTCGATTTGCGTCCATAAGAGTGGGAATCGAGCTATGGTCGAGATCTAGATTTTTGAAAACACAGCCGATTTCTAAGATAGTTTCCTTGACGCCCTCATAGGCCTATCAATTAAATATTTCCTTATTAGATTATGAGTAGGCTACTATTTCGCTCCTCTATAATGGTATCTTCTCAGTATTCTCACAGATAAGAGTTGGAAAAAAGAAAACAATTATAGTGACTATAATCCATGTATTAAAAAGATAAATGACATTAAGTTCCTTTTCTTGTTGAAAACTTAATCATGGCATCGTTCTCAACTGCGCCCGAAAAATACACAAAACACAGATGACAGAAAACCACATATTTGAAGGGCGCTATTTCAAGCCCCGCTGGTCATTGTTTGTCCTTGATAACTGTTAAGGCGTCAAGTTGAGTAGATAGAGAACTTACGTGGACATATTTCAGCAATTTTGCTGCAGATATATGGCAATGAATTGGACATAAAATTTTGGACTTAGTACACACATGTAATATACAACGATATGTTCCACACTTAGACAAACTGGGATGGAAGTTTGGAAATGTGACACCTCACAAAATATACAAATAAGGAAAAAATACACCGGCAAAGAATTATCTTCACAATAAGAAAGATAGGATAAACAGCTGCAATCTGAAAAAGTCACAGATTAGCGGATTCTGCTAAAACCACAATTTGGAATGAAAAATATGAACAAATTTGTCCTTTGTTCTAAAATACAACAAAAATACAATGTAATGAACCTGAAATATGGGAAAAGTACTTAGTATTTGACTAATAGCTGGCAATGCAGACGCACATCAATGACAGGACAGAATTGGCATTTGAAAATTGCTAAAAGTATTAGCAGTGACCCTTGTGCTCATTCTATCTTTCCTGGAAAATTTCTCTGTTTAAAGCTATAAAATATTACACGTACATTACATGCACATGCATCTTGAACTTGAGTGAGCTATCATCAAAATTTAGGTGGGAATTCCTGTATACACCATACAATAAAGATAGGCCAATTCTCTCAGAAGTCTTCAGCAAATTTGAGTCAAATGAAATTGCGTCTGTATTCCATCAACTGATCAAATTCAGTTAGTGCATTAAATGAAAACTATTACAATGGATAAAAGAAAATATTTAGCGTTGTAAATGCATGAAATTTTGAATAGTCATTTAAGCATTCCGGACATTCAGAATTTTCGACTTACTTTAAAGAAAATATCAATTTAATGCAAGTTAATTCTGGTGGTCAATCGCCATATTCAAATTCGAAAATATGGCGATTGTCTGAGAAAATAGAATGCACGAGATGTACAACCATATGAATTCTAAGGAATGTAAAGGAGAAATATTATGCATGTCATCATAATTTATGAATCTTATTGCCATGAGACGAAGAGAGAATTTACAATACTTCAGAAAAAGTTGAAAACAACATTCAACGATTGAATTCGTCAGCTAAATTGTATCATCCTTTCTGAGATAAAAAACATAACAGGAAATAAAATGCAGACTTAACTTCATTGCTACAGGATATATCAACAAAGAGAATAATCTAAAAACACAAAACAACATGATCAATATAATAAAACATAAATGTTTCGATATAGTAAATAATGATCAATCTGGTAAACACAGAATATTTGAAGATAGCAACTAGTTCGTGTAATTTTTCTTTGTGATCCAAGTCACCAAAAAATGCGTTATTTGAAGCAAATTGTTTGAATCCAACTCATCATGATATCTCAGAAATATCAAAAGCATATGCTGCATTTCAAAGAAATTTGTCAGGAGTTGTTGCCATAATAAGATGGTCTGAGATGCCTGGCAAGTATAAAATAAAATACTGTTTATCTGAAGTCCAAACACAGAATTGCTCGTACATTCGTTTAACTGCAGATAAAAACTGTCAACAAATCGCAACATTCTGCAAAACCAAAAGCAGCGATGTGCAGTATTGTGGGAGTTTGTAGGACATCTCCTTTTATCTGTGCAGATTATGAACCCACCTGCATTTTCAATACAATAAAATTGTAAATATAAATGTGATAATCTCATCTCCTATTCTTATCAACTTAGGACAAAATTTCTACGGAATAACGCGAAATTCACTCACTCTCAGTACTCTCATCACAAACTCCATGAAAATTGAAGCATACTTAAATTATAAACAGATATTTATTTCACCATGAAAATATAATGCGCCAAACTCATTTCCTATTTAGGTGCTTCAACTCATTCAAGAACAAGACTTCGCTGAATAATTGGACAAGAATCGTCACCGCTTTCATTAGAAATATCGTTCTCTTGGGGGCTCACATATCCCTGCTTCTTGATAGCTTTATACTGATCTGGAATTTCCATTAAAGCATGAAGTGCAAAACTAAGATCCGGATTTTTGGATTTGTTAATTACCCGATGGAAGTTAACAAACTGAAAGTTGTCAAATTTTCGTCGAGGCAAGTGATTGTCAAACTCATCCATCATATCCCAAGGTCCATCACCGACGCCCACTACAACTATGCTTAGAGGATATGATGAAGCTTCCACAATGGCATCAATTGTAGGTTGTTCCTCATTCACTTGCCCATCAGCGATAATTAGAAGAATAGAGTATTCGCACCACTCTTGAACAAGTTCTATTGCTTTCTTTATCAAAGGTGCGAAGCTAGTGGGGCCGCTAAGTGTCACCTTTCTCACTGCATTTTTATAAGCTTCTAAAACATCACTGAAACTGTTGCAAGGTTTGTTGATACCCACAATGGGAAAAACACATTTGTCTTGTGTTTCACTATCACCGAACCCAAATATACGAATTCCACCCCGTCTTGTACCTCGAATAAATGGTTCTAAAGTTTGACCAACGATGTGAATTACTCGTTGATAAGGATTCATGTTTTTCGTAGAAGTCGCACCTCCACATATCCGATGCAAACTATTTCCACCGAAGCATTTTCGTCCTTGCCATTCATTGCTTGCCGTGAAGTCAATGCCGAGAATTATGTTTGCTCTGTCTAATCCCGCTTGTTCACACGCTTGAGATAATTCCGAGAAATTTGAAAATCTATCACTGATTGCATGAAATTGTAGAAAATCTTGATGACTCAGGCCAAGTGCGGCAAGAAAGCTTTGGGATCTCTGAGCTTTACGGTCGATACATCTACGTTCTTTCTTTTCAGTTTCTGAGTCAGAACCTTCATAAAGCCAAAATAATACCAAACCAATAACAACTGCAACACAATACAGCAAAACCGTTAACATATCTGAAAAACAAGAAAACTTATCAAATTATATAATCGTCAACAATCTACAAATTAGTAGAGCTCTATCAATTTGTCAATATAAAAAATTGACATTCGATCAAGGTATATTTTATAGCACATCTCTACCTCAGTTTAACACATTTTGTCTTCAACTCATTAGGGCTCAGCTGTTTTCATTTTTTTGTAGTAGGTTCTTTATTTGCTTATTTCAATTCACGAGCACATAAATCCCTATACTGTTTTTCTGCATCTATACAGTATACAGTACATGTGTGGTACATAATGCTCTGTTCGAAGCCTCTAAAGCTTGCACATTAATGGGTTCGATAGCTTGCCATAGGCCAGAGAACCATGCATAAAGAGATATTATCATTTCATGGGCGACCACTTTTAACGCTCGGTTAGACAACACATTTTTCGAATATCTAATTATATAAAGACGTTGAGAGGCACAATCTAAAATGTCTTTAATTTAAAACTGTCATAAAAAGCTTCTCAGAAAATAAAGGCCAGTACACGAACCATGCTTTTCTGAATGTAAAAGGGAATAGGCGAACTTGAAATTTTGATCTCAATATATAAAGTCCTTTACTTTTGTGTATATTGAGTGGGCACCAGGGTTAAGGAACCGCTTTTATTCGTATACATCCGATTTATTTGTAGCGTAAATAATAATGCAGACATCGTCAGGGACATCATGTTTTGAAAAATTGACTACTCTCTTTACAATATAATGAACAAAAACTATCATTCCATTCCATACTCATCATGCATTATCTAGTCATTCCATACGGAAAGTTTGATTTTTAATACTAAAATGAAACAGCAGAGAACAACGTCAAATGACTTGAAATTGCTGCACAGTTGATCACTCGATGTCTGTATCTCATATGCACGAAATGTCTCCTTCATTCCACTTCATAAACTACAATGGGGTTGAGAGTGTTTTTTAATCATGAAAATTCAGATGCGTGTGCTAAAGACAAACACACATGAAGCCGAATCTCATGCAGCTGATTTTCTTTTGATAACGAATAGTTTTTAATTTTCAACCTTCTGAAAGTTGATTCTTCATTTTACGTGAATTGTATCAGATTTCAGAATTTCATGAATAAAACTGTTCTATTCCGAAATTGCAATAAGGCATTCGGTACATTGACTGATGAAAACGACATTTTGAATGATAGGATGTAATACATTAACCCGAACTCTGTAAAAATTTGATAGAGGTCGAAACTCTTGTGTGAGGTGTAAACGATATGTCCTTATTAGGAAGGTTGAGTGAGGTGAGCGACTAATTATACTGCGTTTCATAAATGATTGCTAAAGAAATCAACATATTTCCAAGTCATTTTGTTGCTGAAGTCCTGGTTCAGCTTTAATAAGCGACATCATATGAAACTTTATGTTCTATAGATTATTTTGGTATATATTTCACTTTCTTAAGTGGTCTGTGGGTCTCACGAAAAAAATTGGAAGCTTTCTTTCATGCAAGATTTTAACATAAAGACGACATAATGTTCTAATGAAAATTGACAGTGTGAACTGCCCACCAGTTTTTTCATGATTTATGGTTTTTACGATTCGTTGATTGTACAGAAGGATGCAGTATGTAGTAATAAGCTCCGAAAAATTGTTGCTGGACAAAATCAGACACGATTTTTTCATTGATGAGGAATTGAGGATGCTGAATCTTAACAAACTTTGTGCCATGTAAAACAGGTCATGCTTAGTACTTTAGATAGACTGAGCGTAAAAATATGACATTTTGGTCAATTCATTCACCGGTACCTGCAGACGAAACTATGAAATCAAAACAATTAGATGATCATCATTGAATCAGGCTCGTGTTCAGCTTGTAAATAATATACTCATTGATAAAATTTTTGAAACATTTACTTCTTTAACTTTTTTCATTTTTGACTGGTATATATATATATGTATGTATGATACCTTGATAATTTAGTCACAATCTCCACCAGGTCGCTAGCACAGAAAAACAACGCATGTAGCAGATTCAACTTTAATAGCGATTCTATCTAATGCACATAGAGTCCCATACATATCCGTAACAAGTGCAAGAGACTTTCTTAATGAAATATTTATGATCATTCAAGGCTTCTTAGAACAGGTAAAAATGTAGAAAATACACCACGACCAATTATGTAGGAAATAGGAAAGAATTTTGAGAAAAAATTATTTACAGAATACTAATATTGGGTCTATAAAAACCGAGTATGTATACATAAACCAAGTATATATATATACCAAGTTGAACTCTTGTGGTGGCATGCACGATGGAATATACAAGTTGATTACTGAAGTCTATACAGTCATAAACACATATTTGAGTTATAGATAGGATTGCAAACAAAATTCAGTGCCTCGTCAATTTTCATCATGCGAGTTCGAGAAAATGGATTGGTTTTGTGTCTGTTGTTACTAATTCCTTCTGAGGGATACGGATCCATCTCACCCTCACAGTTTGAGTACTCGGAATTCAATGCAACATTTTACATTGATAGACAAAATGACAGTGTTGTAGCTGATATTCAGCTAAGCACGATTATAAAATGCAAATCACAAACAGCGACCTTAAAGTTTGAATTTCAGCACTCGAACAAAACTCAGGAATTATCGGCCAAAGATTTTTCAATACTGGATGTAAACCATAATAGTCTGAAAACTGATGAAGTAAACTGTGTTAATGAGTTTTACTACGATACTCGTATTTATAACTACACAATGCTAGAGTGTAACTTTAACCTATCGAAGACTATTAGTCCTGGAGAAAATCTCTTTGAATATTTGGTCTACCACCAGACAAGTCGAACTCTATTAGGAATAAAAATTTATTAACATATTGTGTGGTTTAGTCGCTTTTTCAGGGATAATAGGAAGCAATGATGATTTCTATTTCACAAATGAATGAGATAAGAACACATTAAGCTATGTGGATGGGATAGATAAGATTTGATTTCAAGAATAGCTTGATAATATCTTGCTATATCCCAAACATCACTAAAAAAAATGAAAACTTAATTTTTGCGATGCTCCGAGCTATTTCAAATTAACTCAGTAACTTGATTATACTAAATCATTATCATAAATTACTTCAATTACACCCTGCTCGTACCGATCGACTTTCTTGTCAGCATCCAATCCTCAATTGAGTATCATTCGTGAGTAATGAAATCGTGCATGGCATCCGATGAGGATATGGACTGCAAAAGTAATGTCCATCTCGGCACGTAATTTCCTTTTGCATGCATGTGGCAATCTCATTCTGGGGTGAACAACTCTTCAATCTCTTTGCACCTATGCACAGGGATATCAGAAGTTAAATTTCATCGCACTTTCTTCTTTTAGTTTTTATCGATCAGGAACCATGTCTTTATCGAGATTCTTTTTGCTAGTTCTATATAAATATTTCTTTAAAGGCTTACATGGCAGGATATGCCAGCGGAGTACAAACTCGAAAAAATTTGTAGTTTTTGATAAACTACATGTAGGCTAATAATAAAATAAAATGATTTAGGCAGAGATTGACTGACAAGAGTCAGGGTCATATGACTGAAATAAATTGCACAATAAAATATTCAACATCAGATTATTCTGACATTAAAACAATAGAAATCTAGTTGCAGTTTCAAGAGAAAATTGCGCCCAATTCTCTCTTACAGAATTTAAGATTGTCTTGGCACGGAGGATTTGTAAAATACTATTATTCCGTCTGTATTGCTATCATGATCAGTCAAATCCAAAGACAATCTTTGGTCAAATCCGTGGAGATTTCTCCAAAGCTGTAGAAATTTGCACATCTCACATTTGGTACTAGGTCTTAACTCGAGTTCATTCAATTAAATCGAAACTGTATACACATTGGGGATTTAATTTATGCTAAGTTGCTACTCTACCCAATATACTTACTCTATGATACGAGGAAAATACAAATGCAAAATATAAAATTTTACCACAGCATGCAGAGGTGGAGACATCATTTTCATGCAATTCCTAATGCTGTAAATGGAAAACAAAGGAAAATTCTTAAATTCCTAAAGACTGCTATTGAGTTGGATGTAGGACACTTCGATATATATTTCACTAATCTAGTACATATTCTAAATAACAAAAACAAGTTCAGAATATTGATCAAAAGTGTATTGCAATACAAATTGGAAAACAAAACACAGCAAGAAGCAACTAAAGACATTTTTCTGATTCTGTTCAGTCTGTATATAAACATAAGAAGATATCAGTGAGGATTACCGGTATATAAGACTCCGATGACAATATGGTACTGTCAGCTTCACTAAGTAGACAAGCTTTAAGTACTGATACCAGATTACAGTCAAATACAAAGCAATTGAAACATTGAATACGAAAGGGATGGAATTCATTCAAAAATTATGCACTCGGAGTGACACAAAAAACGACATCAATAATATAATATAATTTTAAAAGAGATACTTTGTGTTTCATTATATACAAAATGTATGAAAGACTGGATATCCACAGACAAATGATTCAATTTCGCTTTAAAACTGAATTATTCTAAAGAGCATTGCTTGAAGAATGTAAAATTTATGGCACACAACATGCAATAAATGGTCATACAGTATGTACAAGTAAAGATCAGTTTAGCGCAATAGGTAAATATTGCTCAATCATCTTTTCATCAGATAAATCCAAACATTTACAATCAATCGACAAAATCACGTGTGACACAAGAGAGAAAACACATGTATGTGTGGACCTTCAGTTGAATTTCAACACCACAATATATGAGCGTCCTATATTTACATTGAGCTCCAGGAGAAAGAAGTTTCTCTGTGTGTATAATTATAAGTTCACGCTCCCATCGATGACCTACAACTTATGAGGTAAATGAAAAATGAACTTTCTACATTGCGTCGAAAGCACGTGAGAACGATGTTGAATTTTAAGTACTTTTGATATGAGCAACGTCACCAATGCAAGATAGATCATATAAGAACGTCTCTTGAAAATCACTTTATCCAGTGCTGAATCGACCACTATCCTCCAGAGTTTGTAGATTGGTAGGACTAGATGAATAGTAATCGAATCTGAATGTTAGTTCACCCGCAGAGGCAAACGCTGGTTGTGTAACTTCCTCGGACCAATCATCATTCTCAACGGCGTTGTTGGTATGCGCTTTGTCAAGACTGTTGACATGTAATTGATCATTATTATATAAATGCACTTGCGTAGCCTCTTGCTCGTAATGCCTTGTATACAAGAAGCTGAATATTCCTTTGTCAGGCCTGAAAAACAAAAGTACTTATAGCAAAAATTTGAGATTTCTTTCAAGGTAGGGTGCACCAAGGCATAAAATGGACATACCTGTAGTTTGTCAATACATTTGATATGCAACATCAGGAACAAATAGAAAATCCTCTACTGCCGCATTCATGGTTATGATATAGGCGTACTGTTTAACAACAGTTGATATTGTGGTAAACCCGTTTATTTTGAAATACTCGCACTTCGAAATACATGCAACAATGTCAGAGAAACTTTGCTCATTTATAGCTGAAAAAATGCTTTTTTTGTCTACAGGACTGGTAGCTACAGTGTTGTGTAGGGCAGTCCAACACATAGCATATTCCATCATCTTACGATGAGACACGGCTGTCAATTTGTCGACTTTTGTTGCATTGGGACTTGATATATTTAGTTGTATTCGTAGGAAAGCATTTATAGATAATGATTGTCGAATTTAATAAACGTTTCACTAAATCCTCGCAGTTGTATTTATGATATCAACAGAGAAATTCGAGATTCATAAACGCGTGCCAACGAATCGATTACAATTTCCTTGTAATGCGAAATGAAGCTATCATTAGGCGCACTGACTGCGTTCTAGATATTGAAAAATATTCAGATATATAGATTCAATTTGCGTTGTGACAAATAATTATTTTGCGTCTATGTTTGCAATATGTTGTTAATGTAAACATCCTCCGTACGTCACTGCCATATCTTTGTCTATTAAATAAACCCGATTTATTACTTTAAATCCGATGATTTTTTGGAAGACAAAGGTGTTTGAAGAAACTAATGAATTTTTGTCATTCCAATGTGTTTACATTAAGGAAATGCATCGAAATACGCAAAAACTAGGGGTGCACCGGATTTTGATTTTTGAATCCGGGCGGAACCGGATTTACACCCAAATCCGGCGGCCGGATTTGGCCTGATTTGAAGATTAAGCGAATTTACGTGACGATTTGTAAGGAACACATATATTAGCTGTCCCTGAAACCTACTTTGTTTATTACGACCTTAAGGGATCCTGACCACCAAAAAAGAAAGTGCCCACCATTTAAGATATCAAATTAATTTGTTTTGGGGTTTGGGTCAAAGTTATGGTTGGGGTCAGTGTCAGGGTTGTGGTTAGGTTGGTCAGCTCTAACCTCAAACCCAACCATAACCCTAACTTAATTATAGTGGGTACACAGTAGAGCTCGTTCATTTCAAAACGAAACTGAATTCCTTTGTAACAGCTCCAGACATTTTGTAGTTTATTGTACATGTATATGTGTATGTTTGTCCAATAGAATTTTTACTCTAGTCCTACCCACTTCACAGTCATATTTTCAACGAATAATATCTTGACGATTTTTTAACAAATTATTTGTTACAGCTTAAGATCTCGTTCATTTCAAAACGAAACTGAATTCCTTTGTTACAACTTCAAACATTTTGTAGTTTATTGTGCATGTATATGTGTACGTTTGTCCCTTTGTATTTTCACTCTAGTCCTACCCACTTCATATATTTTTAACGAAAAACATTTTTGCGATTTTCATATGTTTCAAAACAAAACTAACTTCCTTTGTTATAGCTTCAGACTTTGGGTGTTATTAAACGAACCTGAGTTCATTTGTTAAGTCTACTGATTCTTTTGCGTGTTTTTAAACGACCCGGATCTCATTTGTTAGGCCTGCTGCGTCAGATGTTGCGTATTTTTAAACGAAACTGAACTTCATACTTTTTGCATTTCATAAATGAAGCCAAGCTCCTTTCTTGCAACTTCAGACGTATTTTTGAACGAACCCGAACTGCGTAATTTGTTGCGGATTTTGACTTTTACGTCGTTTTAACAGATGATCAATCATGTTGTAATTTTTCTTGATAGCCTATCAATCATATTTTGATTTACAAATATTATTGTTCAATAAAGTGAAGCAATGACTCTTGATGCTCTAACTTCAAGAGCTTGTTTATCAGCTTGGTTGTTTACTTTCGATTATACATGTAACAGTAGAAGTGGTTGTAATTATACATGTAGATGATAATGCTTTTAAAATACCATTTGATAAAAAAATATGTGTGGTTAGTCACTAGAAGGATGCTAAATTTTGATGGCAAGCGTTTCCATCCTAGTCTACACATATACAGTACGTGTAGAATACACATGCAAACAGTCATTGTACATGTATGTATTGGTACCGGTACAATTTTCTCTTAACAAAATATATTTAAGAGAAAAGATCTAAAAGTGTCTGCCCGCCAGTAAGGTAATATCTGAAAACATGAAAAGTATTTTTCCGCCAATCATTAACGAGCTACATGTACATTGTATTCATTAGCGAGCTACATGGTATTAGAAATTCATTATAAATTAGGGCTAGGTAGGGTTGGGTTGAAGACAACGTTGGTTGAAGATTAAACCAAACCAACCTGACCATCAATCCTGGTCCTAACCCTATAACAACCTAACCCTAAAACAAAACTAAGAGTTTTTCAGGCGTGCAGACTCTTAAAAAATCCCGAAGAACATGCATGTACAAAATGGAAAAACGAATAAATTAAGGAAAGCAAAAATTAGTTGTAAGAGACAAGAAAATGTAAATGAAATTTACTAAAATAGCTAAGAACAATAGTCGGTGTAATGCCATTACAGATGCTAGAAAGGCCGGATTTGCAAAAAATGCCAAATCCGGTGCACCCCTAGTAAAAACATCGGATTTATGGTGATTTATCCTGAATGCTGCTTATTCCTTCTTTGCCATTTGTATCTTCTTCCACAAGTTTGAGGGTCGGACGCTGGGGTTCTGTCGGTTGTCACTGAGATGGATGCTTTTCTTCATTCTAGTCGGTTGCGACAATTGAGGTTCATAAACAGGAACCCCAGATCTTTCGTAACATCATACCGTCATCTCTTTCTCTGGCCACCTATGATGCACTTCATAACTTAATGTTCTCTTTGGTCAATTTCAGTCCGGCATCTGTTGCAAGTGAACGAATCAGCGCATGCAATTTTGGATTGAAACTGATTCTGGATCATGCCGATGGAGCATGTCTCGCAGTTCAACTATGAAGCGGTGTAGACAAATTTTGATGAAGCACATCCATCGGATCATGGCGTTCTAATTTCTTACCAGATGAAGAAGTTGATCAATTTTCTTGGCCATGTCTCCGACGCATGTAGCAGCACACTCCTGATGGAGGAATTGTATACTTGACCCCTGGGCTTCAATGAGATGCTCTTGTAGATCATTCAACAGACGAAGACATTACAGCAGCGGAGAAGAACGTTTGTATTAATATAGAGCAAGACAATTACGCAAAAACAGTCTACCTTTGCAGCTTGTTTGGACCCAGTTGCACAGGATTGGTATTATATGCTTGTACTGGACAGTCTTCTGTACGCATGATTTCAAAGATTATTCTAATTTTTTAATCACTTGTCCGGGGAAAAATTCAATGATATTTTTCAGAAAGAAAATTGAATCATTTTATTTTTCAGCATCTAGAACACTGTCAGCAGGTTTAGTGATAACTCCATGCTGTAACTCTTGTCTAGGACTTTGATCATAACTCTATGTCTTTACAATCAAAATGCAATCGAGATCAGCTTTCGTTAAAATAAATACGCTATCACTTAACGAATTGATTCTGATTTAGTAAGCCTTGAACTTAGGCAACTTTGCGTTGGCACTACTTCCGGCAGACTGCAGAATGTGTTGGGATAGGGAATATTGAATATTCATGAGTTTTCAATTATTGCCAAGTCCACTTGACTGTAAGGAGAGCAACCGACAACATCATCGGTAGACGGTTGCCATCTATCAGGAAGACCGAAGAAAACATGGCATGCGTGTGTCGAAGAAGGTCTAGAATACTTGAAGGTCAGGGAAGACACTGTTCTGGATCGAAAGGAGTGGAAGAAAGTCATGGAAACAGAGTCCAACCCTTGTGGAATCGGGAAGACCAAAACTCCATTCTTTAGCTCACTGAGTTCCAACGGCAAGCATACTTAAACAACTTATCCAGTCAATTCATTAAACAGCGCGACATGTACAACCTGACATGCAACATAACTAAATTCCGATCGACCCTCAGCATGTGGTCTTCATGGCATGGTGGTTAAGCGCTTGGCTATCTTTTGGCCTAGAGTTTGAGCCCCCATAAAGACATTGGAAATCAGCAGAAACAGATTGCTGCAGAAAAGTATTGACTGTTATCACCGTTCAAACCCAAAGCTTAGCGACGTTCTAACTTGGTATTGTTAGGAATATCACTACCAAAGATAATGAATTAAAATTGCAATACCGGTATGTGACATTTATTCCACAGAACAATGAACATAAGTGACATGGCACTCACGTGAAGTACTTCCTCAGGAAAACCACGTAAACAAATACATTGAAAAATGAAAAGTAGATATAGGTCGTCGCGTCAACAAAGCTGAAATGCAAACGATTATGTAAATAACACATTCATGAAAAGGGCATAACTATTTAACACGTAGCCAGCAAATGATATACATACATGTATGTGCATGGGTCTTAAGCTGGTCTATCAAATCGCTTTCATGGACGAGTAACCAGATTAATCGTAGCAAATATTCACAAATAGATTTTCACTAGTAACGATGAAAACTATCTTTCAATTACACGTACTTCAAATCAGAATAATTAAGAAAACCCTAAATCGACCGACAGCTTACCATAATCCGACAATATGTTCCAAGTAGTACAACATGCTCCCAACAGATTGAATTAAGTTCAAGATTGTAAGAATACCACAATAGAGATAAAAAGAAACTTTGGCTGAAAATAAATGAAAAATATTATAATAATACGTCGTATGAATTCGCCATCGCTGAAACATTGAACATAATTTAGAGGTAAGTCATCACGGCTAATTAATTAATTAATCAGTTAATTAACCATCCGATCCAAACTTAACCAACATTATTACCAAGGGCAGATCTCAGACCAGACACTGATTGTATGAAACGACTTTGTTTTCATGCAAATTTATCTATGAGTAAACCAAACTGTGCACTATTTTCGTCGAATAGCTCTCATGTTTCATGTTTGTATCTCTCATCTTTTGGTTTAAACCACCAACTTTTAGTATTAAATATATGAATGCACTTTGAATCAAATTTGAACTTTCAAACTGAATGGTATCGTAGTTTACCAAGCGGCGTGAGGTTAGCCATGCTTCAAATTTGTCCGAGAGCGGAACAAAAGTTATGAATTATCTCGATGAATATTTCCCCGAAGGAACAGTAAGTTGCGTTAAATTCTGACGGCCTTCGGCGTCCAGCGCTTTCTCTCGGTCGATGTACAGTGGTAAAACTGCAGCTTATGTGAATGGTGCCCTTTGTCATTGATGATTTAGTAGATAATGCCTTGAACATGATGCGACTTTGACAATATTGTGGTCTCTGTGGCACAGTGGTTAAGTGCTTGGTCTAGCAATCTTTTTATCTACAGGCAGAGCTCCAAAGGTGCCATTGGAAGTCGACAGCAACGCTGCAAATAGTCCATGTCAACACCGGCCAAGCCACCACAGGGGTGGAGTAGTGACTTTAAAGCAATTAACTTCTTGGTCACTAGTCGTCCCGGCTTGTAATCTTGAGATCAAAAAAAGGCATGGCTTGAAGTTTGAGAAGAAACCAATTTGTAATGGCGTAACTTAGTCAGTTTCAGGAAGGTGGTATTCTCGAACCAAAAGTGATACTGACAAAATAGAAAAATCGAGAGTTTATCCACTTAATTCATAAATTGAGACTACGTAGTAACTCAATATTGACATGAAGGACAAAGTCATCAGTGAGGTAAATGAAAACAGTCTACTAGCTCATGAAGCTAAGCAGTGAAATTAAAGGCGCATCATGCTATTGATAGCTGTCTCTCGAGGCTTTAAGCTTCCGTTTTACTGCATATAATTGAAGATATGACTCTAACTGCTTGAATCAGTCCACTCAAGGCTTCCCAAAACGAATCGTCAAAGCGCAACAGCGATACAAAAGTTCCTGATGACGTCATTGGTGATCTTCCCAATGAGAGTGAATTAACAATAACCTTCATAGGACCGCTGCGAGTCGCTGACTAAATCTGACATGCGATGAACCGGTAGTTTCAACAATCGTCAATAAGAAGTTGTGGAAAGTGATCGAGTGTTTTTTCGTGTTAGGACATGTTTCTTGAGAAAGAAATTAATGTGTGTACATAGCAATTAACTTCAATTAGATTCAACAGATTGATTTTTACGATAAGTGTATTTCTTTTTATCCAATGTTCTCCTCACAATTGGAGAAATGCTATCACAGTCCGCTGACAATTTCTGGAGTCATATTTCATTAATTCAATATCATGATAAACAATGAATGTACATGTATTTGTCGGTTATGAGCACATGTTTGGCAACATTTTGTCTGAAATGGAGATAATATGAACATTTCGATGCATCGTAAGGGTGACGTGGGATCACGTTAAGTCGCAAACGAAATAGAGGCTGATTTATTCGATATTGGTCTAGCATACACAACTGTGTCTATTCGGAGTAAATTCTTTCCGCCCTATGCTTCTACACCATTTAATGAACAAGAAAGCTTTTGTTGGGAACATTGTTGGGAACTACATCAATGGTTGGGAATCTGTACAGACGTAATTGACCAGACGACGGGAGATGATGATGATTTTCGGGAACAAAGTTAAAAACTCCCCAAACAGTTTTAGGTCGTCGATACAACTGAAGGTTAAAATTCATACGAGATCTTCGGCGTCCAGCGCCTTCGGTGGTCCATCTTACAATAAATAACGTATAACGCTATTTGGACCAGGAATTGTTTCCCTACGTGTTGGATAAGTTGGAAAACGTTCTCTGGATAATGAAATTGTTATAAATAATATCACACTGTGAATTAGAGATACATTAGAGGGAAAAGGTAATTAATTACGTTTCTGACAGGAATTGCAAATACCCGGGTTTTTTCAAGCACCCAGATCCCAAATCCTAGACCCAGGTACCCGGGCGGATCTCGGATCCTATTATCAAAAGTGATAAAATTGAATGTAATTCGTTTCCATTATCATGAAACATTGGATAGTCTAGTTTCTGAGATTAAGTTTAAATTATGCGTTTCATAATACATAAAAACATACTAATGAAGTGATATTGAAATCCTAGGATTTTGCTATCGCCAATTGCAGTTGTCACTCTGGTTCTCAGTTGTTATTGCATTTTTTACAAAACATCATCACTAAATATCGATGGATGATTACAATTTTGTATCTAAAATATCGGTAATACAATCTGAGCATAGAGAAATGTGTACTCTTTCGTAAGACATGATAACTGTAACTGAATTTCTGAATTAATTAAGTTTACATTTACTATGATTGTCAATCAAAAAAAAGTTTCAATAACGATAAACCAGAGTATTCAATTAAAATATAGGGAAGACCTTAAACCTGTTTTTCTTTGTGTTTATTTAACTAATATGAACATATCCAACTATTAGACTTATTAATAATTACATCTATTTTCCATTGTAAGTAAAAGGTAGTCGGATCAATATCATACGTCTGGACGAATACAATGGATATTTCTTTATGTTATTGACTTTGGAGTTTATGAATGTCCATTCATTCCTTGGTGTGGAATAGTAAAGCGGGTGCAGTGGTTACAAGTCTACAACGGTAACATGACAATTAGAATGAACGAAGCATGAAAAAGCTTCATCTGTTCTGTAACCTTAATAGATGGTCATTCAATACCGAGCTACAGACATTCCTGGATAAAACATTTCTAATAAGATTTATATTCGCATTCTTGGCTGCCACTCTCAACTCAAGTGAGTAACGAGAAAAGCGAGTTTGAGGCTCTATAACTTTTATAACTTCTATCGTTAAATAGGATTTTCCTCAGTATTACTGACAATCAACATCTCATCATAGACACTCTTCGCTGGATCCGGGATATTTACAACCGGATCCGAATCTTGACCCGGTGCAATACCTTGTTTCCGGTGACGTAACAGATTGACGTGATAATGATAGTGATTCCTGTGCCGCTATTTCATCGAATTACCACGCAATTTTTAATAATGACCAGCTGCTTCTATCGAAATGGCGTCTGTAGAAGAGATTGGGTGAAGCAACATCCCTTCTGACGGAGACCGGATACAACTCGTTAGCGAATTTTCACCCACAAGATTCTTGACACGTTTCTCAATCCGGTCGAGGAAGCTAAGTTGTGCTTGTGGGGCGACAGTCTACAGATGGCAACTATACTCCATGAGAGGACGAACACTGGACTTGTAAAGAAAGCAGACAGTCTGTGGTGGAAGATGGGTGCTGGCACGATGGAGGGTACCAATGCGTTAAGGGCCTGCTTGCTGATGGACTGGATACACGGTGTGCATGGCAAGTCTTTCGTAACCATTAATACAAGGTTCTTTGATCGTATTGTCTGACATCTGGTTCCCATAGATTATAAACGTGTACCTTTCTTCAATAGCCTGCAGCCTGTGATCTGCTTATGGGATCTAAATGATTTTATATCGACCGCGCTTGAATCGAATGCTGGCAATCCAGCATGTCTGATATTGAAGACAGACTGAAATGAAAATTTTATATTAAATAGTAATTGTTGCTTTTCCTCTACTTATGGTTGAACTGAATGCGTCGCAGTCTATTCTCATTCAAGGAAATATCTTAAGCTTCTTAACAAACTGTCCCGGTCACTTCCATTCACTTTGAATCAAATTAAACAGTTTCGATCAAATTACCTAGGCTTCATGCATGATTGACAATATCAAGCGCCGAACATCAACAGTAGAAAGCACGGGACACCGAATGCCTTGTAAATTTCACTTTTGGCAATTTAGTTAGTGATTAAACGACTTATAAATGATTTATCGAGATTAACAGTTCTCAGACATACCTTGTATGTCAAGTGTTCTTTGTAGCGTAATTGATCGTGAATGCAGCATAAGCATTGCAAGCAGTCAAGTAAATACAATTTCTGTTTCTCTTACTTTGACAAACACTGATGAAGCATTTGTTTTTTGCAATGTTGCTGCATGTTCGATCCATTTATCTATTCATGAATTCCAATTCTCAATTCCTAAATGTACACTTCCTTTTTAAAATTGTTCTTGATCTATGGCTAAACCGACGATATATATTTCAATAACAAAGCCATTGCGTCACTCGCATGTTCGCATGTATAGACATTATGCTCACATCACTTACAAATTAGTGTGTAACATATATTCAGTAAATTTATACTCACTGGGCAATGGAAAACGATTCCGGAGCCTTAGGAAGGGTAGTACGCATATGGCACCATAGACTATTGTAAATAAGGCTGAACTGATGAACAAGAATAACATTCCACCATGACTGTAAAGTTCAAACCCTTTGGATACGACACGAAACCGCTTACTTGAACGTGTTAGCTCAAGGACAAATTGCACCACTGAATATGCCAATGCAATCATGACTGTCACCAACAGAACTCGACGAACTCCAAGTTGACTGTCTAATCGAGCTGAAAATGGATAGAGATATTACAGAATGAGACTTGTACTCAACAAAAGAATCTCCATAACCAAGATAGCGACACGGTTACTTGATTTTCGACATTTTGCTCAGCCAAAACAACACCGTCAACATCGCAGACTGACAGTCTCCTACTCAACCTCATAACACCTTTCAGTCCATTGACATCCTAATACAATGCAGAAGACCGAGGAATCCATACTCAATACAAATCACCATTTCGACGAAACATGTTCTATAATATTGTATAAGTGCAACCAGTCAGTTTGATTGAGCAAAAGTTTTATTTTGTTCTTGACTTTATCAGCAGATCATGATGTATGCTCTTACATGATTAAAGAAACAAATGACATCGGCTTCGAAAGAGCTCTTTTCATTTCAGGTAGAACCCGACCGACATGTTGGTTTTTTTCGTAAATGTTCAATGACTGTAATTGATCTCCTCTACATTGATCTAATGTGACATTCTAACTTCGGCTGTCAGCATGTAATGAATGAAAAACCTCGGTGAGAAAAGAACAAGGCATGCTCCAAAAAGATTAAAATCGGAAGAATATCTTACCAGGGCCGATTGATATTTCTAGAGGAAGCGATCCAAATTTAGCAATTGCATAATTCAAAATAAAGTTTATGTATATTCTTTATGAGTTGAAAGAGCCCATTAAAAATTTTATGATTAAAAAATAAAGGAGAGAGCAGATTTATCGATAGAAATTATTATTCATTCAAAACTAATGTATTTCGATGTCCTTTGGACGACATATTCGTGAACATATTTGTCCGAAGGACTTCGAAATGCATTGATTTTGAATGAATAATTTCTATCGTCAAATCTGCTCTATCCTTTTTTTCTTAATCATATTCTATAAAAGTATATTTCATATACAAGTATTATTTATCGATAACATTGCTACAAACAAATGCTTTTTCTCGCTATGACTAGCAAATGAATTGTTTGAGAAAGACATATTTGCACAGCTTCCTCATGAGTTTCCTAAGTGGCGTCATCGAAGATTCCCAGTAAATCTGACACTAAAGATTAAAGGATTAGATCGGACATGCGCATTGAAAGCAAAATTACTCTATATTAGAACAGCGGCTTCCAGTGCTCGGCAACTGTGAGATGGTACATTACAAGGCACTTCATTATTACATTACATTATCACTTTATCAAGATTGACGATGTATTATTTCTGATTAAATATTTAATGTTTCTTTTTAAATTACTTACAATATGCACCTTCCGACAAGAGTCGACATTTGTTGCGTGCTTTTAATATGACTCGTCTTTAGATTTATCAAAATTGACCTGGAATGGAGACTGACTGAGATTTGTCTGAGATGACCATCAACAGATAGTGACTCTCCTTTCTTGTTATACTTATGTAAATCGGAATTCTATGGAAAAATCTTTGAGGCACGCTCACGAAAGACCCAAAATACAGACACCAGCAGAAGACGAAACATTTCAACTTTGTCAAGTGTGAGCTCTCTTCTCTTTTTCGAGTCAATATTGCGAACGACGTTCTTGAGAGGACAGCAGGATCTCAGAACCCATTCTGCCTCCACAATAAGGAAAGATCAATATTTTTCGCACTCAAATTATGAAATTATTGTCAACGATACGAAAAGAATATAATGATGACAATAAAACACAAAGCTTTATGATAATGACATCTGCGGTTCCATTCAAATCAATAATCAAGCGAGGACATGTGAAAGAAATATTTGTGTTGGCACATGGCAGACAAAATACTAGCGACTATATTTTACGGAGAACATCGATTCTAATTGAATGCATTTAAATATGAAATAAGAAAAAATCAAGCAATAACAGCACCGAAACCGGAAAGCATCTGAAAATTGTCATCTCCTAGACTTCATCTTTGAGTCAAGAAAAAAATGTATAAAATTAAATCAGACTATTCTCCTAGACGGTCGCACACTTAATCAAGAATATTTTGCAATGTTTAATAGGCCCTCAAGAAAAAAATTATTCCTGACAACTAGATATCTTCACCAATAATCCACTATCTCCTACAAATTGCCTTGTAGTCAACCATTGTTTCGACAGTGAAAATAACGACGCAGATGCTATTTGCTAGCAATTGTGCAGCCTGCTCCTTATGAATTGGCGCTTAATGTCAACCCATAGTAGAAAAGAAATAATTATCTGCAATAAATGGAGAACACAACGACGGGCCTCTCTTCACAGGTTCGTTGTCACCTTTAGCCACGCGACTTTTTGCAAAGAAGTTAGATATTATCAATTAAAGAATAACAAACTAAACGTGCTCGTCTTAATTGACCAAATTATTTATACTCCATGTAATTCCAAATCTTATACATCCCAAATATTACAATATCAAAATATAGATGTGTACGATTATATAAGCACATATCAAGCAAATACCTTATCCAATAATGCATTTCTAAGCTACGATACAATTCAACAAATTGAGTCCCACCTGGAAATCTTCGCGGAAAATCTGTAATAATTGAAAAAAATAATTTCAAATAAAGATGAGCTTGATATTCATGAGGTTCAGATAAGAAAAATCATATTTCGAGTTTCTCTTTACAAAGAAGATGAAACCAGGACCAGAATGACCTGCCGTGTTCTACATTTTGGTTTTCCATTACTTATGTCATGTTGCAAAATATCATTTAATGAATCACTCAATGTAGCATGACTAAAATCAAATAGGCACACAACCGTAGGACATTCATGACTTCTTGACAAAAAATGTAGGATTTTTCAAAACCTCTCTAATTTTTGTATCTTTATTACTCGTGCTTGACAACGACGAATTTACACTAAGTAAAATACGAGGGTCATTTCAGATGTCCGTTGTGACAATGTTAGTCGATAATCAAACTTTCTACCCACATGAAAACTGTAAAGTCACTTAACATTCGAGTAATTCAGCTATGACATTTGAATGAATGGAATACAATCTCACCATTGTCGGATTAATCGGTCGGCAACCGTGACTTCATTTAGACATCGATCTTGCCTGCCACGCATAATTTTGAAATTTGGGGACAAATGACGGTTACATGGAGTGAGACCCGGCAAACAGAATAAACAGAAGGGTGCGGAAGAAAGCCTGAAATTGATATTGCCTTTGATATTGGTCATTCAAAGCACGTAGTGCTTGGGTTTTGTCTGTTCTGGTGTTGTCATGCGTTCCTTCTTTATAGCCAGACGAAGATTTTTCAAGTGGATTTCAAGTAAACTGTGGAGTGAGGTTACTCATGGTGGACTAGAACAATAACTAACGTATCGTAGACTACGATCAGCATCACTGTTGATTCGTTGACATGTGACTTTGTTGAAATTTGCCTTTCAGAAACTGTCATGTGATCTGTATCTCGAATGAGCGACAGATTGCATACGCTCCTATCACGATCGGATCGCAATGTTACTGTCTTGCCGGTTTGCTCATTATCTGATCTGTATTAAGTCAAAATCAGGCGTCAGCTGTTTCAAAAGATCGATAACATTTCCATTCACCCAATCATCAATTTTTTCTTCATTCAGGGTTTGGATTTTATGTAGTATTTTGGTGACCGGTCAGCAAATCTGACTTTTGAAATGATTTTGTTTGTGCAATTGTTGCTCTGTCAACATGCATTTGCTCTAATACATGTATATTGCAGCTAATTTAGAAACTGATATTTAAAACTTCACATAATAAATTTTAAGGAAATTGACTCACCGGCGCCGAGACAAAAAACAACGATTGACATCTCAGAAACCAACAAGCAGAATCGCAGAACAAGCCACAAAACCTGGAAATTAAGCACATGATTATAAAATAAAGTTCATTTAAAAGACTCTGTTTGATTCTACGTGTGATTTGTCCACGTATGATTACATCTATACCTATTAGGAGTCATTTATTGTCTTAGTTTTTTGTTTGGTTTCAATTTGCATAACAATATACTACGGCTGTTAATTACGTGATGAATTACGTAATGGATTATTTACGGCCGTTAATCCATGATGAAGTCAGTAGGGACAATAGGGATTTTAGCAGACGGAAATGATGGAACATGACTTTTGCTATTTGTGAGTGGTATGACAGCACACGCAATTGATTTTTGGTTAAACTTGACTTGCTCACTAATTTTCAGTTGTAATAAATGCATGTATTGTGTTCTGCGGTGCGCATAATGAAGTAGTGTCCAAAGAATTCACCAAATAAAATAGTCAATGTGACGCTTTTTGGCTCATATCCGCTGACAGATAGGTCGAATTTTAAATCATTCGATTTCACATGGAGCTCTCTTCAAAAGCTTCATCGAAATATCAGATAAATCCATAATCAGATTCGTTAACCGAACTCCTATACGGCCTATTCCCGAGTGAAGTCGAAATATACAATTTCAATGCAAATTAAAATGTTGTGGAACTTACTTCTGTTTTCACAATTTTTATGATCGGGAGCGGTCTTGTGTTTGCGTTTGATATTTCTTACACCATCCACTGTATATTCTATATTCTTATTCCCCATCGTTTTGAGCAACTGATCAATATGGATTTCGCCTATCATTGCTGAAGTCTAGAAAGCCGCGCCTAGAAGCCGCCACCATTAGGCCTACTTCAATATTTCATCTAAAAAAAATTATTGTCGCCATCGCAAGCGCGTCAATCTCGTCCCTGGTATGCATCTGTCTGGCATGGACGGATCTTTACATGGCTTGTGGTCTGTGTGTTAGTTTATTATCCATGATCCGTGCTATCTACTTGATTCGATTTACTTCTTATTGGGTCTGATATTTATTAATATCGCATCAATTGAAAATAATCATGTCGTGTGATGAAAAGGTACAATACATAACTTCATTTCTCTAAGTTGATCGAAAACAGCACGAAATAATCCATATCGTTAAACGATTTCACTTTGACTCGGTTCAAAGGTCAACCTCTCTTCTACAAAATTAGTTGTAGCGAATTCTACTACAACTTTATCACATGATTTATCAGAGAATTCTGGTGATGTATCGAGTGGCATCCACCGGATATCCGCAAGACGTTAGTAACAAAAGAATCTTTGATTCTGACACTGGCCTGGCTTTAAGGACACCAGTCATTTTACGATAGCCTTTAAATAATATTTTAAAGCAACTCAACTGATAAATCTAATGGCTAAGATATATGGACGCAACCGATGTTGTGACCGAATATTTCGCAGTGGGTAACAGCACTTTTCAATTAATGTGATAGAAACGCAGATCAATGTTAATTTGGCAGTGATAGCAACAGGGTTCAACAAATGAAACGACTTACTACCGAGGACCAAGGAAATATTAAAAAAGATTGAATAAAGTATTTTCAAATTCAATGTACAATAAATGATAATTCTAAATTAAAGCTCTATATTTAAACGTAGTCGTGAAAATTATCAATGATTAATTGCCCTAGTCACGAATCAAAATGAATTATTGGTGATGCTGCAATCACTTTTATTCTTCCAATCTATCACTTCAAATCCTTGATTAAAATCTTACGCTAACTGAGCTAGTGATGTCAACCAGACACCACCTGGGTTTAATTCACCAGAAACTTTTTTAGCATCCCATGAGGAATTCTACATGCATGAAACATACTAATTATTATGTGTGATATCTTATACTCCGGCAGCCAGAACGAGTTTCCGTAGGAACGAGGCCGAAAATGAGAATTTTACAGAATGATGTTCATGTACAGTGTACAGTGTATACCCGTTGCCTATGATGAATCTGCGAGTCTGCCCAATTCTACCTGACTGCTCTTCGTGTCAGACAGGATAAAAAACAGATGTTAATCCAATGGGACGCAGATTGCACCTTTTGGCAAAACTGAAATATTCTATGTTTCCTCTGATTAAGCGAAAAGTACTAAGTCATAATTTTGACATGGAGTGTCTTCAAGTCATTTCCTACATGTTCATTCAACCCCGTCTATGAAGCTAAACACATTCAGATTTGGCAGGCCTCCTTATGTCGGCAAACACAAGCCTTTCGAGGAATCTATCCACACTATTGCATAAATTACAGATGAAAGGCATGATACTAAAACATGTACATCATAGATGACCTGAAGACATTCCTTGTCAAAAATTATAGCTCTAGACTTTGTCTTTTTATCTAATAAGAGAAAACATGGAAATTTTCATTTTTACTAAAACAATTTGCAGGTACAATCTGCGTATCTTTGGATCAACATGTGCTTTTCTTTGATCGTGTCTGATAGGAAGAGGAGTCAGGTAGAACTCGGCAGACGTGCAGATTCGTAGTCGGCAAGGTGTACATCATTCTGTGAAAGTCTCATTTTCGGCCTCCTTTCCTGTAGATACTCCCTCTGGATGCCGGACTACTAGACATGCCGCACAAACAACACGTCAGATATGATAGGGAGGATATTTTCGGTCATATTAGCAACATGCTGTGTTTAAGACTACAATAAGAGCATATTGTGTCCATCCAACTTCGTGTCACATGTCGCTCACGTTGAAATGTTATTTTTGAAATATGGAGATTACTGTAGGCTATGTCATTATGCAATTCAGTCTCGACCGAGTTCCACAACAATGAGCCAAAACAAACTCAGAGTTGAATACATATGCTGTACGAATGAGCCCCGTTTTCTGAAAGCTTTGTTCATGAGCAGACAGCTTTTCCAACACCGCGATCAATAATAAAGCCATAACCCATATAACAAAGCGAAACGTGTTCATCCGCTACAAGTCAGTAAATTAGCAAGAGACTTAGTATCCATATCATGCAGAAAATTTCCCCATGTCAAACCAATGAAAGATAGAGACACTTTGATAAGCTTATTTCAATAGACAAGTTATAATCAGTCGACCATAAACAGATACAGAAAAATAGGCTTCCTGTAAGCGATTTCAGGGGAGAGGGATTCACCAGCAGTCAGACTCGACCGATGCATTTCAAGTTAAACAAAAAGGAACACCAATACTTTGTGTTTTGATGTAGACTTAGTCACGAGTAAAAAAATTGTGACAAATAATCAAATCAAACGGATGATGGGTGCGTCGGATGAGCGATGTTCAAATTCAGGTTCCTGCAATTTCCAATCATTTAACTGTGTATTTCACGCACAGCGGTGAATCAAAGCTTCTTGTGAGGAATCTTCCACATACAGGTTTTCCATTCACATTCAATATCAAAATAGGCATGTTCATTTCATTTCAGGCAATTTCATTATTGTGCTAAAGTTTATGCATATTACATTCAAGTCAACATCTGGGAAACTTTGTTCAAGCAAATTCACAATAGCTCATGCTTGCTCGGTTGCATGAATGATGTTCACTGATAAACCAGTTAAATTAGCTATTTAAGTTAGTTAAGTTCGTCTGCATCACAGACCTATAGGATTAGGGACCTAATTATAGATCTGTGGTCTGCATAGCGGCCATAACGACTAAACATGTCAGACAATGTCAGCAATATTATTTCCATCATCTCTGATGTTTCAATCCAACGAGGCCCTTACGCCAGAATAAGATTGTAGAGCAAGTGGAGCAGCATCCTGATTTTACCCTGGAACAGATTAGGGGGCAGTTGCGCTCTCTTTTATCTGTTCCTAGCATTTCAAGAGCATTAGATCGCCAGCTCATTACAATGAAAAAGTTGGAGAACTGTCCCGTCAATCGTAGCACCTTAACAACTAGGCAAAGTCGATCGTCCTATGTTGAATGGTACTTGGAAATAGCTACTAGGCGCACACTGGTATACGTGGATGAAACGTGTTTCAATATTTACACAAAGCGTTCTCGAGGAAGAGCCCTGAAGCCCTGAGCCATCCGTTCTGCAGGTCAGTGGCTACCGAGGATCTAATCTTAATCTGGTAATGTCAATTTCAGCTGGGGCTGGAGTTGTACGTGTACTATGAACTTCAAAGAGGTTGCATGATAAGTAAGTTCAGCGATATAATTCTTGTCTGTCATAAACGACGAGATAAGTTTTTCATTTACAGGCGAGAGATTCGGACATTTCACTGAAAATTTGCGCACTGTCTTACAAGAGTGTAATATCGCTAATGCACGGCTGTGATGGACAACGCACCTGTTCATCGAGGGGCCTTCTCCCCGAGTGAAGATCATGCCATTCCGATAAAGCATCTGCACCCTTACAGCTCTTTTTGAATCCCATCGAATTCTTATGGACTTATCCTCATCCATAACCGAAGATTAGGAGACTCTAAGTTCCGACAAGGTCTAGCCAATGTGCAATCATTTAATGACTTACATGTACATGCATAGCCATGGCAGAAATTGAAAAACAGTTTTGAGTACGACATGAATATTTGGAACGAATTTGTTTGTTTTCTTTGTAAGTTGCTTTTAGTATTAAATTTTTGATTGAAATAATTCCTTGCGAAACATCTACACGAAAATGTCTCAGTAAGTGCGTAATATCTTGAACAAATAACGAATTTGGTTGAAATAGGTCCAATAGTAGAAGTAGCGTACACTAAAACGGAAGTGGTTGACTTAACTACGAATCTGTATGGGAAAACCTGTATAGTGCTCACTGAATGTCGATTCTTAGTGAAGAGAACAATGTCGAAAAAACATAATTGAGCCATGACCCTGTTTAAAGCTAAGATATTAGAGCGAAATTTGACAGTTCTTCAGGATTCATTCAGCAACATGTAGAATGACGAATTTTACAATTAAACAATTCTTTGATAAGACAAAGACCGTTTTTATAACAAGATACAGTGCATCTGCTGCACGCAATCAGTAGCACACAAATCTCTAGTAGTATTTTTTTTATAAAAGTGAAGGGAGATTACGAAAATTGAACGACACTGATCTCGAATACCAGCACGATTAGGAAATGCATTGAAGTCTTGCTATCACATCGTTCATAAAAAGAAGGGATAAAAGAACCATCATTCGTCAGTAGGCTTATCAAAATCTGTAGATGATGTCAAAGGTCAGAAATATGAAGTAGTTTAGATTGGACGGCATCGTAAACCAAGCAGGTTCAATACAAGGAATGCTTTCGAAACATAGCATATAGAACTCAGCTATCAGAAGCATAGCAAACGAATACGTGTAAGGAAGTGAATACCCACTTTAGACAGAACGGTCCCGTATACTTATACTTCTAGATGAAAAAAATTATGAGTAACTCTATAGTCTGGTACCAAGAAATTCTCCAGTTAATATATTTTTATTCAAGAAATTATGATAAATCGAATTTTTTAAGCACTTAATGCAAAAGTTAATTTGAAAACGATTTATGATTAATTGAATCACTTTCAAGCAAAGAGAGCAAAATTGTCTGCATTTTTATGCATTTCTACATCACTTAACTATTGACTCACTTTGTCAACTATGTCACCGACGGTGGCTGCGGCGTTCACAGACATGGAAACAACACATCGAATGATACTCACTGCTGATACGATGCAAACCTGCAAGATCAAAATCGTTTTCAGCATCCTGTATGCACCATTTTGTCTTTATTATCATGTCATGAATGAATACGAAGTTGAAAGTCAATCGGGGTTTCGATTTCCAGCAGAGATATATTTAACTCAACTTTACATTTAATAAAATGATCGGAAGCAAGCAGGTCTCCCAATTGATGCTGATTACGTGCTTAATAGTGATGTTTAAATTGTGCGCTTACAAAATAAGATGATATTTTTACTCACCAAAAAATAAAATGCCACGACGATAGCACTATTATTTGTTCGCATTCTCCCATAAACTGATTTGAAGGAGAACAACAAAAAGAGGAAAAATATCAAGGAAGGGACTAGCAATGCTAGATCGTATATTCGCACACTACAATGAAAATAGTTACAAAATATACTTCTATGTATGCATGATTAAGTTGCATGATTAATGACAGTTTAAGATATTATGATTCTCACAGAGCAATAAATCTCAATAACATTCAGATGAATACATAGCACTTCTCAGGATAAAAATACAATACGCGTGGATCAATCATAATTCAAATTACTTTCTTAATCAATCCTTTGGTTCTGTTAGTCAATCAAACGATTGAGTAGATCTATTTGAGGGAATCAGCAGAAAACGACGAAGCAAATTTAAGATTGTAAGAAGCCATGCTGATCAATAAGCTAAATCCGAAGAATAATAACAAGATTGAACTTGAATGCAATAGAGATTTCCCGTTTACACAATATGTCTTCTTCTGATTCTAATAGTTAACTTTGCTTTTTTACCTATTTCACCTAGTCATGATTCTTATTGTATTGCCTAACTTTTATACTGTTTTATATGTTTTGTATCCAGTCAGGTCAATCTCTACAGTATTGCCATTGGTAAAATGCATCCAAATGCTACTTGTCGTATTTTTGATAATTGTTGGATATTTTTTATATTACGATACTTCTGTAAGGTTTCTATACTTTTGAAAACTATTGCATACTCAACCAATGTGAATTTTGAATCCGTGATAAGTCTCTCTGAGGATGATCAATGGATGCTGACCGAAATTAATTACATCTATCGATAATTGAATTATTTAACTTAAGCATCAAAACTCTTGACTCTCCCCACCAATCATAAAATGATTAACCACCACTGTTGGTTTTAATGCTGTTATAAGCATGAATAGCATGGATTCCGAATTAACTTACAATAAAAGTGATTTGCTTAACACATGGATCACACTGCTGAGTATAGCGATTAAATATAGATCGCAAGAGCAGTAATTTTATCTTACACTTTCTTATAATTCATGTATTTTAAAACAAATATTATCACTACAGGGTGCGAAAACCAGGGTTCCGGAGCCGTGGTCCAGCTAACACGGCTCCTACTCCGACTCTCTACCACGCCTCCGGCTCCGAACCGAGACCCTTCGACATATTGTCGGGCCCCAACACGAAGCCGAACAAGAGAATTTCAAATAATTATGTCAGGGCTGCCACTCTCATGAAATAAAAACCGGAAAGTCAAATCGGAATGGGCCCCCTAAATTCGTAGTCGTGGGCCCCCTCGTAGTAAAAAACTTACGATCATTCGATATCACACAACCCGGTAAGTTTTGAAATCGTTCAGGCAGAAATTGGGTCTGTTCTAATAAAGATGTTTCTGAATCCTCACAGTTAGCAAGTAAATGTATAAAATTATTTCTGATGCTTATTCAATCATCAGTTTCAACAAGGTGCACTAGAGTACATGACTCGAACAGCTATTTTCAGCAGGACCGTTTTCGAAGGTTAGACAGAGTGTACTACGAAGACACCTGCACCTGCCCCCCAATGCAAAATGAGCATGAAGTTATTGAACGATTCCAGCAAGATATAAAGACTGCATATCATCAAATAATCGACATGTAGGCCTATGGATGACTTAACTGTTTCAGACAACTTTCTTTATTTCGCACAAAAATTTATATGCGAATTTATAATGCACTGTTCTCATGCAGCTCTGTCATTTTCTATTAATCATACCATGACGTCACACGGTGCAAGATCCCGTCTTCATTGTGGAGAATTTTCATGAAACCACTATGAGTTGCTGTTCAGTTGTTCAATGCTTGAAAGAGTGAATCAGCAGAGCCGTTTGGTCACAGCAAATATCTTCATGCAAAATCCATGGTCAGCGCGGTCTAAATGCTTGAGCCGGCATTTCCTTAAGTCATTTTCTTTGGGGGAGCCATTATTCTTTCGAGAAATCGAGAATGTGTGGTAAAATCTTCCTCTATATGCTGTATAAAAATATATCGAATGTCATAAAGGATAGGAATATCTTCATGCAAGATGGGATGCCAGCGCAATACTACAGACCAATCGTAGATTATTTTAACAGCAATTTTCCGAAATCTTGGATTTACCGTCATAGGAGCCTTTGGAATGACTTCCGATACCACCAGATTCAATGCCTTGTGACTTTTTTCTTTTGGGTACGCTTAAGAAATGTTGCACTAGAGTCATCCTTTGCATTTGGATGAACTGGAAAACAAAAATTTACACCGTTTTTCTGCAGATCGACTAGCGATTGCGTAGAGTTATGCTCTTGCGCTGTTGACCGAAAAATAAGATTGTGTTCGGGCAAATGGTGAACAAGTAGAAAATAAATGTTATAATGGTACTAGTGTTAGCAACTGTTTTCCATTGAATCATAAATAACTTACAGAAATAAATCATTGTGTCGCTAATTGCGATTGCATCAACAACTTTGAAATGATCTCTGAAAATCCGCCACGTTAAATAAACAAAATAATTTTTAATCAATGTCACAGAATAATGACGACAAAAACATTCGCATTTGCTCAATATAAGAAAACAAATTATCATCCGAAATACGGACATCTGCAATTAATGAAATACATGCAGTTCAAATCTCATTCTCTAGAGCTCGTTTCCAAATTTGAAATTTGCAAACACGCTGACGGATTTCCAAGCACATCCACCAACCGATGGTCTGTGGCGTGAGTTGCTGATCTACTGCACTGATGGCGGATAAAAAGTCAAAAAACCTTGCAAATCAGCCTGAAGAAATTTCATCAGTACTTGTAGCTGCGGCAATTATTCAAATTAATTCTTTCTCTCATCTCTTGTATTTCAAACATATGTAATAAAAAACAAAGACATCTAGGAACAACTAAGAACTAATTAAGCTAATTGACTAAAGTTGAAACGCCGTGGCATAAGTAAACGCAACATCAACACGAAAAAAATCCGTATCACTTCTGCAGTTGTTTGCGAGATTTCAATTTTCGTTGGTGTCTTCGCCGAAATTTAGCCGCTTTTGCAACAAGTGATCGTACAAAACATTCTTTCCTCACTCCCTTGTGTTCCCGAAACTTTTCGGTAGATTTCTGTTTCATGTTTTTCTGGCAGACGCTTATTGAAAGACACGTTTTGGGGGAGCATCAAAGCAATCAACTCAATTCATAATAGGCCCAAAATAACGTATTGCAACTTTTTCGTCAAGCATTCCCACCTAAATTTATTTCTTATTTCGAAACCTTGATTACTTGTGTTTCGTCCTGAAGATCCTATCAGGATCTTCTGATCAGGTGTCACGCAGATTTTTAGAAAGTGCCTTTTTTGAAATTCATGATTGTTTAAAATTGAAGAGCCCCTTCACGAGCTGATTAGGCTCCTTCGATTAGGACCCTCTCGATCTAAAAGGGCACCTCACGATTTCAAGAGGGCCCTCTCGATCTCAGAAGGGCCCCTTCACCATCTTAAAGGTCCCTTCTCGATCTGAAGAGGGCCCCTCTCGATCTCAAAAGGACCCTTCACAATCTCAAAAGGGCCCCCTCACAATTCTAAAGGGTCCCTTACGTTGTCAAAAAGCCCCTTTCACAATCCAAAAAGGCCTCATAATGATCTCAAGAGGGCACCTCTCGATCTCAAAAGGCCCCCTCACTATGTAAAAAGGGCCCTTCACAATCTAAAAGGGGCCTCATAACGATCTCAAGAGAGCCCCTTCATAATCTTAAAGGTCCTCTCACCATTTCGAAAGGGCTCCTAAAATGCTTCAGAAAGCAAAATATTTGTTCCTTGGTAGAACATTATCACACTACTTAGTTTAGTCTTAAAAAAAGTCGTAATTCCGGTTAAAACCGGAAGAGTGGCAGCCCTGTTATGTACACCTGTTGGCTACTGCGAAACTGCACATCTGTCGAGGTCTACCTGGTACGTTTTCTTGTCAGACAAGATCACAGGAACCAAACATATATCCCATATAAACAGGCTGAGGTTTCCGGTAAAAAGACATTTGTCTGTGTTTTCTGGGATTAAGTGAGAAGTACTTCGGCATGTAGAACCATCTGTAGGTCATGCAGTTCATGATATTTAAGAAGCTAAACACATTTAGTTTCATCAAATTTTTATTTTGTCGTAAAACGCAGTATCCTGATTAAGTTTATAGCTGAAACTTATTAAGTCTTTCAATACATTTTCGTAGATATCACTGATCAGAGGCATAAACACATGCAGGACTAACATGCTAAATATTATTGCCGCTTAAAAATTTCTATGAAGCATGAGTCGCAGAGGGAGCCATGAAAATTTTCTCTATATGGGACTGATAGAAGTCTCTGATTTACTCCCTACCACTATCGCTCTTAGCGCTTAATCAGAGGCGAGAACAAATGTTTCTTTCTTCCAGAGTGAGGCATCATTGATTAAAAGGAAGTATTTTAGTCAGTCAAAGGGTTTTCAAAAGCTTCAATTCGCACGCTGTTAGACATGCAAGCGCACTTTTTTTATCGTGTCTGATAAGAACAGGAACCGCGTAGAACTCACAAGACGCGCAGATTCGTAGCAGACATGGAATTCATTATTCGATTGTTGATACCGAAAAGGCCTATCAGGAAGTTGCTCAGTCGATCTGTTTCGTCGAATTTTGTGAGGACAGCTTCTTCTGATGGACGTGAACATGAAGACTCTGAACAAACTTTTACCTCTATATGCCTCCTTTCCTGTTATCCAGTTGATTTCGAACAAACTCAGCTGATTCATTGGAATTCAGGCGCAACATGATGACAGCTTCGTCCTCCCAGCTTTCTTGAGCCATTTCAGAAGCGTTTTAGCGACGAATCTGATGTCAACTTACTTCTCATCCAATAGACAATCCTCCTAAGAAACTTGAAGTAAATGTCATTCACAAAACCTTCACAGATCGCTACTAGAAATTGCATGAAGGTATTGCTAAAGGCTTCGATGCAGTTAGATTAAGTAACACAACACGGAAAACAATTTTCCAGAATGTTTTTAAAATTCCATGACCTTTTCGGTTACAATGAAATTTCCCGACTTTTCCGGTCGCTTGTCATCCTGTCGTCAAAAAATTCATTAAAATGGATTGCAGAAAGCAAGTTCGCTTGGACACGAAGCTAAGAGAACATCTCATATGAAAACTATTTAAGTCAGTACGACAAGGACGTTGACTAGGTCGAACGTATATGAATTTCATTTGTCAAGCTCTACTGATTTAATCTCTTTGAGTAGCATCTTCATAGCTTTTTCTAGCATATTACGTGTCTCCTACTTCCATGTATTCCTAGTGGCATTGATTACAGACTGACTTGTTTACACACCATTAATATATTTCGTGACCTTGCTGATGATTTACCATGTTGGATGTGTGTACGTGTACATCTAAAAAATATGCCGTAAATATCGACGTAGACGTTGTATGTCGGATGTCTGGAGCAAGAACTGATCTATAACTTTTTGAGCTTTGACGTCATATCTCATTCACTGCTCCAACTCCCCATGACGTGCAATGCATAACTGCAATTCCCCAGATGCTGAACAAACAATGAAACAATAATACAGCGATGACGTGCAATGCAAGCAGGGTGCCCGCACATTTTCGGAGTATAATTTCCAGACGCATGAAAAAAAATCCAGGCTGATTGATAGTCCTAATTTACCATAATTCACCCAAAAATTTGGTTTGATTAACCTAAGGGAAGAAAAAAGTTGAAAGAAGGAACAGCTGGATTGTATTCGGCAAACAGAGAGGCAATGACAGAGAGTCTGCCGACAGAAAGATTCACTCAGAGGACATGCCTTTTTACGGATGAAAAGCAAAGTCGAAACATAGCAGACTAAAGTCTGAAGAGAACATGAATACATGTAGCAGCCAGTGAAATTAATTTCGAAAGGCGGTACAAGCCGATATGAAAATAAGGCTGCAGGAGAAATACCGACTGATTAAGCAGAGTGCGCAGAAGCAGAGACACGCCAAGCATGCCTGCTGATCAGAGATATCAATTCAAAATGGGAACCGAAGCAACGATTTGCTAAAGATCGCGAAGGACACCTGTTACGGACATCCGAAGAGACCAACGAGAGATGGACTGAGTTCTGCCGAGACCTTCATGCGCAGATGTATGATTATGACACCACAGTAGTAACGGAACTTGAAGACATGGCACTCCAAGACGATGACAGAAATGGCGAAATACTCGGGTGTCAAGTCGAAACAGCGACCAAGAAGCTAAAAACCACATAAGGCTCCCGGTACAGATGGCATCACAGGAAAGATGCTACATGCAGATGAAGTAGAGTTGGCAGAAGAGCTGCTCATTATCTGCAGTCAAGCATAGTCTGAAGAGAAAGTTCCTGATGAATAGAACAAGTCGGTTTTGACAAAATATGGAAGAGTCATGTGATCATCACAAGCACTATAATGCACGGTGTTGCAATCATGCTTACTCCGGAAACGTGGACGTTGAGAAAGACGGATAAGCGGCGTCTCGATGCCTTTGAGTTGCGGTACTGCACTGACAATTATAAAGTCCTGATATGATTAATAAGCGAAAAATGAGTCTGCTCGGCCACATCTGCCGCATGAAGGATCTTGCTTACTTGCGTCTTACGTTAGCCGTTGTCATCCTTGCGGAAAATGGCATCCCTTGTAGTGCGAATCCAACCTTAACGATCCATGGCCATACTTCTCCAGCACTTTGGAAGCTCGTCTCTCCATCGCTTTCTTTGTCCGCCTCTGTTTCTTTTTCCCTCTCTTGGAATCCATAATGTCGTTCGGTGGCTCCACCTGTTGTCAGGTCGACTGATGAGATGTTTCACTTCGGTTACTACATCCCCTTCAGTCCCGTTCTTCTACTTTATTTCTTCATTTCTTACCCTGTCTCTCATTGTGATACCGATCATTCTTCTTTCCATCTATCATGAAAAAACATGCCCGCTGAAGATCGTTCTGTTTGGTGTCGCGAATTCAATTCGCGCAACAGTCATAGAACCGATCCATGATGTGGTGGACAGACAGCATCAAAGGTTGGTGCGAAGCTGACCTAAACGTGATAGCTAGGATGACAGAAGAGACTGATGGAAAACAACCGAACGCGTAATTGAGGACACCAACAAATGATTCGACCCCCTCCGAATAAAGCAAAGTGAACAAAATGATTTAAGGGACCAACAGTCTGTTTGGTTAGAAGTTCTTACCAGTGCATTATAACGGTTTGGTGTAAATGAACGAAGTTCTTACTCGTTCACAAGTAAACGAAGGAGTTTAGCAAACGGGATTTCCTAGTAACTGCTACTGTAATGAACTAATATTTTTCAGTTCATGAAACTGATGAACGAACCAAACTGATGCTTCTCAGTCTTACATTAACTATGGGGGAAACTAATTCTCACATCGCTTTTTGCTGCTCAGACAATAGACAGTCGTTTACAGCAACTTCCGCTCACACAAATCAGTACTGTTGTTTCTGTTCTTGAACATATTAAGTATCAGACCAGAAAGGGGTTTTTAAGGTCACTTTAGCCGGTGCAGCGCTAAATTAGTTAAGTATGAAAAATTATTTCCATTTTGTGTACTTGGTTTCCCAACAAAACTTACAAAAATGAATAACCAATGCCTCTTCAACATGCTTGCTCAACTGTCTTTAACTGCAGTTTTGCATCATTAAATTACGAAAATTGTGTTGGAATATCAAGAAGCGGACTATTTTGGTAAGTCAATTTCATTAATAACCAACTACATACCCTAACAAAGCCTGCAGCTAAACAGCTAATAGAGCAACTGAGTAAATGCTTTTGTAATTTATACTACTTAAAACCAAAGTAAGTGTATAAAGGTATTAACAAGTAAGTATAAAGTATTTAAACACTTTGCTTAAAACTATCTGAAAACAAAACTAAGGCACAATCAAAGGAGTCTTGGCGATATGAAAACCAAACATGGACAGCTTGAAATTAAACAATTTAAAATCATAACTAGCAATATCAGCTCACACACTACCCTTTTCATGGTCAATGAGGGAAATGAACTATCGAAAATAATGAAAAGGAATGGACGCTACAGTCGCTCATCTAAATTCTTCTCTTTATTAACAAGATTTGTAACACTTCTAAACGTCTTGCGTCATTGACCAGATGATTTCCATAATCAAGTTCCGCTTATTTTCCCTCTGATTATGTCGTCTTCATTAAGAATATGATTCTGTTTACTAAAATGTTTTCCCAATTACGTTTTAGCACCTACGGTTCTTAAAATTTTTCTCAATGTATTAAAGTTTCGCTCACATAATTCCAATCGCATTCTGTGCGTTCATTGAGGAAAACTGCGCGACATTCCTTTCCTAGTGCTTGTCTTTTCTTAGATGGTCACTCAGCTATCCTTAAGTACTGGAAAAAATCATTTGAAAAGGAAAAGAGAAACACTAGGAAAGCAACATACGCATGCGTAGTTTGTACATGGTGACCGTACAACACTGAGTTAGAAATTTACTGACATTTTTTTGACACTTAGGGCCCTGGATATGCTATATACAGGGATGAGAACGCAGTGTCACAAAAAATCCGGGGGATCTCTTTTTTTTTGGGGGGGGGCATACGTTATTTTTATTTTCTAGGGACAATTTTCAATTTTTAAATGATTGCAAGTAATCGAAGAGTCAATTTTGAATAGTTATAAATATTTATGCGCCTATACATAGGCCCTATGCTGAAACTAAAAATGCAGTGGATTATTAATGCACTGGCCACAGATAGTAATTAATTAGAGCTCAACCACATTGCGGCAAAGCGCCGCAATATACTACGCGATGTAACTAGTAGAATTTTCATGTTTTGTAAAGCGCCGCAAGCGAAACCTCCAGCACACAGTATTAGATTGTTTTACTCTTTCAGTTTACTAGAAGAGAAGGCTAATTCAAAACGATGGCACATGAGAGAACTTACTAAGTGGCCAAAAAAGGAATTCCTAATACCTTACAGAGATAGTGGAAAGGTCGTGCGTGGCTGGCGGATTGGTGAGACTTTTATCGAAGTGCATCGATTGCCACGATTCTTTCAGATTCGAAGAATTCAGATCATTGCGCACAGGTTTTCTCCATATTGTTGGTCCTTCTGATCATTATTGAAAAAAATTAACAACAACGAAATTAAATAAACGATAGATCAAAATGCCATGCAAAAGATGTGCGGCTGGTAGGATAGCAGGCACACGAAAATTAGTTCACCTGATGACTTCACCATCCTCTTCTCAGCATTCTTCACTGCATAGTGCATACACTGTATGATAGCCAGAAAGCGATGTGTTTTGGTGTGTGCGAAGTGATATCACAGCACGCACGCCACTCACTCACTGACTGGTGTCCAAAGCCGGCTGACATTGTTTGCAATTCGAGAAGGAGCAAGTTGTCTAATTCTGTGATATGCCATTTCGATGTTAAGAACAGATACGCTACTTCCATTCTAGAAACCGAAGCGCGCGCATGTATCTAATTATGTGCTTCAGTCACCTGGGAGTACAAATAGTAGAACTTCTTGGTTTTTTAAGCGCCTCACGCGAAACCTCCTTGAATGTATAAAAACATTTTCTCGGCAATTATATTAAGCAGGAATGACAACTTTTCTATCTGTTATTTCAAAATGTCATGATATGAGGGAGGGTTTTGTGAATATTTTCTGTAAAATTTCAAGACATGTATAATGAGTTTCACCATGTACTAGTTGTAATACATGTATATCCCGCACACAGTAGAAAAATGGAATTGTTTTCTTCACAATGTACGGTTTGGTTTTTGACTGCATATACCTACACTATACAATTGTACATGTGGCTTTTACAAAATTAATTGTCATTGCTGCCAATGATATATTAAAATAAATAAGACGAACACCGATATAAATAAATTTCTTGAATATGTAGAGGTTTTTGGTAATGTCTATGATGATTGTAGTAAGGTAAATCACCAAAGTAAGTTATTCTAGTCTCTAACAGCCCAGAGAGAGAGTTTTAGAACACCTTCTTGTCTCGCAATCAGAGAAGTTGTGTTATTATTATCATCAGCTTTACATTCGCCAAGTGACAGGATGGGAAGGTAATTAAGATAAGGCGAAGAGATTACAAGTGGAAAGTGAAGTAAAGAGAGGTGTTAAAATCAAGGAGAGCAGCAGCTGCACACCATCTGTTAGCGTGCATCGCAACTAAGGCTGATTGATGACACCGCTACAAATATAATAAAATAATATGCTAATACTAATAATGCACCGGTATGCAGAATTTCTACAAGCAAGCTCTAATTAGCCTGTTATTTTAAGTAAGCCCAAAGCAGACATCATTCTCCAAGAATAGAACTATCGCTATGAACTTTTTGCAACACATCGTCTTTAATTGGCACGCAGTCAGCTTTTATCGTCATGTCTAAAGCATCGGTTAACCAATCCTCTGTTATTCTGAAACTGCCGTTCCAATTTAAAAAACTTGATTTATGTGGAGAAAATAATCGAGTAATTTGCCATGAAATTTTAACGCGACCGGTTATTTAGTATGTTCGGTATAGAGTAGGGGAACTACTAAATAGCCAAAAAACGCACCAAGGAAACATAAATCACGTAGCGGGTATACAGTGGTGGCGCCAGGGTCCTAGGGCTGGGGGGTCCATGGAAGCGTTGTGCCGACAGGCTATACCGGCTAATTATTGTAATTTATGAACAGCTATGCCTACTTGTGGGCTATACATACACATGTCAATTGTGCAATTGAGTTGTAAATGTGCAATGTTTGCACACACAAAAAATTGTGCAATCGATGCAGTCTTTGTTATGCACCTACACATATGTCCGATTTCTTCTTTCAGACAATTTACATGTTAACTGTCACCAAAAATGTGTTCCTATATCTGAGATTTCTTTGATTATTAATAGCGAGTATATCTATGATTTTCTTTCAAAATCTTACGTGATGCATGTATGTCAACTTTGAGAATTTTGAAACAAATGCCTGTTTGTTAACATTTTGTTAAATTTCTTCTTGCGGGAACAATTAAAATTCGTAAATAAGTAGCTATGAACTGAAAGCATCTTCGCCGCCTGGTAAACGCTACGTGTTGTATAAATACGAGGATGCTTTGACTCATGTAGCGTGCGTGATGATGACCTTCATCATGCACTCTATTTTCTAGGAGTTCTCGACTACACCATAAAAGCTGTCAACTATGTCAATCGATTTAATGCTAATGCATGCATGTAACTCAAATAATCAGAGCCTATGTAGGAACGTTATGCATTTGTTTTCCAAATTCAATTTGAGAAAAAGGTATATAGAGAAAATATTAGAATTTTTATTATGTACAAATGGTGAGGACAAGGAACTGCCCCATGCATATGTCATAAAACTTCGAAAGACATGGGATGTACACATGTACTTTTCCTAACGTGTTAGGACACGATTTTCAAGAAACAATATCATTTATGTACAAAAGCAAATGGATAGAGCTTGCAAGTTATAACTTCTTTTAAATCAGTATTGGGCCTACATTTACAAAAGATAAGAGCAAAAACTGAAATGAGATAGGTCTACAAAAGTAATTGCTATTCGTGAAGCTATTTTATACATAAACAGAGAAAATAACACTAAGGACAATGATCAATGCCGTCCTTTTTTCTTGATAGTAATCGCATCATACTTTTCACCTCAATATCAAGATCGTCTTGTTGAGCATTGTAAATTTCTCCGAAGGGTCGGATGATATCCTACCTTAAAAAAGCTTTGCTTCCAGGGGTTAGTGCCGATATACCTTTCATGATAACCTTATTTTCCTTGTTAAATCATCGGTTCAATTCGTTCATGCAAAGATCAATTATCGGATAAAATACTTGTGTGCGCAAATCAATAATGGAAGAGGATCCTAGCGAAGATATAACTACTGTCTTTTAAACATTTCGATTGTTTTCTAATTCTTTTTCTAGTGCTTGTTCTTTTTCAAGACCACAAGCATCACAAAGCCCATCTGCTTGATTTGTTTCATAACTCCTTGGCCTGGCTAAGTTGAACCCGGAGAAAGTTTAACCTTATTATCTAGACTCCTACAAATTGAATTAGAAATATTTCGATTACTATATAAAAAGTGAAATTTAGATATAGGCATACTAAATGTGCATTTATGTCCAATTGCAAGAAAATTATGTATACTGCATTATTATGACTATCACTTAGGAACTACAACCTTGCGCTTAACTACAAAGCATTTTGTATGACTGACCATTTGACTGCATGGGATGCAGACTATTTGCCTACACAGATGCTATGGTTATATGACTACCCATACTGTAGGTTACACTGCATGTACACTATATATCTGAATGTATGTGACTTCTGTATTTCGCAATAGTAAAAGGGATTTTCAGTCAAAAAGATGCAAATTTTTCTTGAGTACTTTCAAAGTATATTTGTAATTATTAAAGCCTATCTTAACTACTTCCAAGATGAGACTTGCCAAGATCTCATGTTTGAAGCTGCTGTCGAATCGATTGCAATTTTAAACTTCCGTCTCCACTCTCAGGCCGGTCCCTCTCAGATTGTCAAAGTTGTTGCTTTCGACACTACACCCAGACAGGTCATTCAAACGAAGTAGGAGAGGAAATCTTAATTTCTATTAAAACATACTGTAAGTGGTGGCCAGCCGTCACTGGGGTGTCCCTACTTCTCATGGCCAAGTCAGTGGTACATCTATGCCTCCATTTTTTCCTTCGACTGCTTCACTCAGCGGAAAAATTCCACATTCTCGCCAAAGTCAACCACCTGGGATGATGTCCCAGTAGTGACGGCCGACACGTCGAAGTTAGTCGGAACTGCTTCCAGAAACGACGCAGCGACCAGGCAATAGAGCCGCTGAGGAGGTTACTCCATACCTTACTGTACCACTGACTTTGAAAGTAAGGCATCAATTCATAATTTGACACTCTGTGTAGCAGATCGACTTACCGTTTGAACTACTCGACAACGCGAACAACAGGCGTTCTATTGACTGTTGAATCAGTCGTGCGACTTCAGAAATGGTGCAGATGTGGCGTTTCGTTTTCCTTTAAACATCCAAATGAAAGCAAATCACGTGACTGTAGCATATTTGGACCATCTCATTGGCAAAATAGCAAGATCATCGCACGATATGGTCTACGCACGATCGCTACGCTCGCGCAAAATTTGATCGATCACACCACTACCGAAATCTGAATTAGCTCCTTGTCTCTCAAGATAGACGATCTGTTGATTGATTGTATTAGCAGGTGGAAATCTCTAGTCGAAAATCGCTTATCTATTATCCTATCTCATCATCATTCAAAAAATCCACTGAGAAATCAGTTGTAATGCTACATGTTAATAGGTAGCAAATCTATCAGATAAAATACGCTCGTATATTCTGAACACGGCAAAATCATCAAAAATGACAATTGCTCCTTCATATTGTCAGCTGCTCTAATTATTCATTAAAGTAATGTCTCAGAATAAGATCTCAGAAACGTGATACCGAACCTTAACAAGACGATAACAAACTTTTATCTTGTGTTTAATGATCATCTATTATAGTTGTGCACGTGTCAATAATTATCAAATAACCAAAAACTCGACACAGAGAAAATCTCTTCCCTATACAATCTTGATACCGCTCAACAGGATAAAGAGATAACGTTGTAAACAAAAATGCTTGCAGTAATGTTGCTGACTTGGCTAGCAATCCAAGTCAATATCTAATGTAACGATTCGTAACTGTACTCTCTATTATTGTAATGTAAAATATAGGTGCTGGAGGCCGACTGCCGACAAAATTTAATCCGGGTGCCGACAGTGGCCCTGCCGATGGGGGGTCCAATAATTTTCTTGGGGGGGGCATGTGCCCCCCCAGGACCCCCCGTAGCGCCACCCCTGCGGGTATACAACACAAACAATGTATAGTCTAGTCAAAAAGGTGCAACATCTTCAAAAAAGGTCCATGAACCCTCAGAGAGGGGCCCCTGGGTTGCCAGTGGGGCCCATGAGTGGTTAGAGGGGGACTTGCGGATAATATCAATTGTAATCAGAGGGGTCTTCAGCAACGCATCCTGAAGATGTTTTGTCTTAAGACGGGAACATGCGTTACTTCATGAAGATGTCATTCCATCTTAGGGGCCCACATACCTTAACTCCTACTCCCTTACCCCTCCTATTTTTTCATTGCATTTCCTGGCAAATATCAGAAATGACCCAGATAGCCGTCAAAAAATCCGGAATTCCGAATAAATCTGGAAGATTCTCTTCCCTGAATGCATGAAAGAAATTCACTCAAAATACTGAAATAAAGAATTCAGAAAAAAGTACAAGATTTCTTTTGAAAAGAATCTAGCTTTTGAAATTATACTGATAAACACAAAAATTTACTGACATACTCGTATACTGACCGCAGTCACCATGCTTGCAGCAATGAACTCACAGAATGCGATTGTAATACTGTGAGTGAAGCTTCAATACTTCCAGACTTATTTATCCAATATTTTCCAGACTTCACAGGCTTTCCAGACATTTTCTAAAAAATAGTAGTTTTCCAGACTTTTTCCAGACCACCCTATTTTCCAGTCTTTCCAGACCCGCGGACACCCTGGCAAGTGATGAATAGTCAAAGCGGTGTTGCCAGCTCTTAGTCATGCACATACGCAAGTGCCCGCATGACGTGCACTGCACTTCATCGGGTCTCAAGAGATTAAACCTAAAAGAGAAATTCAATCGCATATTCATGTTGACATCATTCATTTCAAAAATTACACATTTTACACAGCCTTTGCAAAATATAGAATAATAAAACAATTCATTTACAACTTACGGAGTTCCATCAGAAACTTCTCTGTACAATATTCGTATGCAAAAATGAGGAGGTATTATGCTAGGAATGGATGTTGTGTTTGATCCAGGATCATTCATTTCTTGTGTAGTCTGCAAAGTAAATTGATATCTAATTATAATAATGCATTATTTCCATCAATACAAAGATCGGGCGTGACGATGTAGACATACAACTAGACATAAAAAAATTATCGATGAAAATTCCACTAAAGATTTGGAATAAAATTTTCGCTCTACTCAGGAAATTTGCAGGAATTTTGCTTTTTACAACAAGGAAGTGAGCGGCAATGTCTTAAATGGAAATTGTTCCTGACCATAACTATTTCAGACTGAGGTTGATTATCAACGTTGTCACCAGCTTTCCTGATGAATTTATTTGCATGTAAGATCTAATCTAGTACGTAGGCTTGGCAGATGACCTTTGTTGGCCCATTCAGTCACAAGACGATGAAGTTGTACGAGTTTCATAAAATGTCTTTGTGGTAGATTGCAAATGATGGGCCAACAATGCATCATGTGGGAGTAGACAAGGTTTAGGTAGGCTTGCCAAAAAAGACAATGAAATTTTTGTTCGATTTCCAATAAGGGCACGACGATTTATACATAAAGAGATAATGATCATTACAACTCAAATCCGATGAAAATGTAGCGCCCAAAATTTTGAAACAATATGATCAAAAACAGGACTATTAATGAAGACAGATAAAGGAGGAATTACTCCAGACATTAGAAACGAATCAACAAATTCTGTTTTCTTCAGAAAAGAAGTAGAAATCTTCTGAGAGTAATCATTCACATACGATTTGAAGGTGGAGGTAGTTTTATAATGCCCCTAAATTCTGGAGGGTGACATCAACTGCATGGGCCTACATTACTACTTGAGTTTGGAAATTCAGGAAGGTCATGTACATTAAAATGTACTGATGTTGTTGATTTTAAGGGAGATAATAATTTATTTGCTTGTATGTCTAAGTATTTCACATAACAAAGTAACTTGGAAGCATATGAGAAGAGAGAGTGTAATGAGAGAATGGCCGATTGATTTCCATAGCCAACATCAATGAGGCATCTAAACACGAAGTTGAATGCAAGACATCTTCAGATAATCAGATTTGAATTTAAGAAAAAAATCCAGTCTTCTTTCTGTTAAATTGCTGAAGCGTGTAGCAGTGTGCGACACATCCATCACAAAATGCCCATTATAAGGAAAATAATTGATTTCATTTGTAAATATCCATCAGCGCACTAAATGATCCAAGCCTAAACCATCATCATTTCACAAATCGTATTATCAATTATTTGTTATCAAAATAATTTCAGATAGAATGAAGATAAGATCTCATGAATGAAGAAGATGGATGTCAAGAATGATGATGCAAAATGACAAAATTCATTAAGTTAATCATTCTGGAGCGCTGAGGAGTGATGCTTCAGTGTCAGGTGGAAAAGTCAGACATCGATAAATATCGGAATGCGGGTGAAAGTGATCGAAATTGTCGAGTAGAATCTGCCTATCGGAGATTCCACAAGTAAGAGCGTACCGTGGCTACCACATCAAGGCCATCATAAGTCACCTCTTGGAATATACAATCACAGTCTGGTCATCAATCATCAAACAAACAAGCATCGACAAACTGCAAGGTCTATAGGACAAAGCGCTAGGGATCGTCACAGGATGCATACGCGACACATATACAGCATCTACATGATGAAACAAACGTCCTCACCATTGCTGGACACTTCACGCCACATGCAAAACCACATTTAAACAAGGCAAACTGCTAACACAACACTCTTCATCTCCTACGAACATCACCCATCTCTCAGACAGCAAAACCCCACAATTTTCACCACAGGCAGGGAGTAGAACGCTTGGCTTCAAAATCCGCGGCAATCCCAAATATCCACTTTTCATGCTACTGATATTCATCGATGTTTTATGATCTAATTAAGGTTAAGTAATTTTCTAAAGTACGAGTTCCTCAATAGAAAAAGTGAAAACTCAAATGCGATTTTCAATTTCAAAACTTTAAAAGTACATTCACACACAGCTAGCAATATTGCGGATGTTTCTATACTTGCGCATCAGTGAAAACATTTCAGGTACATGCAGAAGAGAAGCAGTTCGCGTTGTTCCTTAAAATGTACATGTGGTTTCTAATCTGGGCTCGGATGCATTTTAACATAATCTGAGATTTTTCAAAATTTTACATATTTTGATGTTGAAACTTTCGCAAGTTGCCTAAACAACCTACAGTCGTCAAAATCCAAATAATAGAAAAAATTATCTGAAACTGAAATCTATATATGAAACTGATAAAATTTCTTCTTGGTTGAGCTGTAGATATAGTCTACTATTGACAGGATGCCATGACTCCAGGAAGTCGTTTCATCATTCGTTTTTTATTGACACCTAATAATTTTCGGATAGGCCTACCCTATATTTTTTTGTTCCATGTTTGCATGAAATACGAGAATGATAATTTCCATCACCAAATGTGCGGATACGCGGAACCGTTCTACTCCCTGTACAGGGAAGTACATCTTACCCCCACTCACACAACTCCATTTTTTAGTCTGTAACTTCATCAAAAACTCATTCAACATCGATTTACGGTATCAGGTAATGCGTTTCTGAGTAATTTGTTTGAGTTTGATTCCGTTCAGCTTTTAAAACATTACTTGAGCTGGAAATTGCTCAATATGACTAACGACAATGCCCAACGAGGCGCATCGAGATTTACGAATCAAGGAAAAGTCGATCTTCTTAGGAGCGGCAGGCATGATCAGGTTTTTACGACAAATTTGTAAGGATTTTCCGCAAGATCGGTGTAATATCCTACATGTTAATTTTATTAAAAGTAAATTTGTTTAAACTCATCAATTAAATTCCCTTTAAAATTTCTTCATGGTGATTTTGAAACTTATATTTGTATAGGACCGCGGAATTAGAATTTGAACTACCTTTTCCCGGTCTTGTCTGGTTATGTACTTTATCTTACACAATACATTAATTATCTTGATGGATCTTGCTCTCATTTAAACATTATTATGAATGGTATAACAAGTTAGAACATTACATTGGCGACGAGAGGAAACGAATCTTACATTATTGAATTTACATGAAATGGATTTTCTGAATAATTGATTGGATTACACGGAAAAGTTTGCGATAAGTATTACATTCAGTATAGATCATCTAAATTGTACGTAATTATCTATTCATTCATTGAAAATGTCAACTAGCTCATCAAGCACAAGTTCGAATGTGCCTACAAGTTCAAGTTCTGTCAGAATTGAACCTTACTCCAGACAAGTCGATTTTACTATATGGCTAAAGAAATTTGAACTTTTATTAAAATTAGCTCACGTACCTGATACGGATAAAGTCAATTTTCTGTTGACTAATTTGGAACTGTCAATCTTTGAGTCAGTCGTAACTACTTTTTCTAGTATTGATGATTATGATCAAATCGTTTCATTTCTCACTGAACGATATTCAACTCAGGATAAATTTCTGAGCAGACTTGACTTCTGGAATGTTGCCTTTAGCGGTTGCTATGATGAGTTCGCATCACGTTTGCAACTCCTTTATGAAAAAATTTTTCTAGAGAGAATATTCATGAGGAAATTCTGATTTCAAAATTTCTTAGCACTATTCCTAAGTCTATAAGTACTGAATTGAGAATTCGACGTCCTTCTACTTTATCTGAATGCGTTCAGATATGCAATTCTTTGAACTCTGCAAAGCTGAATTTGAATCAATCATTTTCTGCAGCTGTTGTCAGTCGTTGTCCAAAGACAACCTCTGTAGGCCTAACTAAGCATAGGAGGAATGACAAAAAGTCAGAATCGACTATCAAATGTTTTAGATGCGGTTCTTTTGATCATTTAGCTTCTGATAGTAAATGCCCTGCCAAAAATGCTACTTGCAATCATTGTAGGAAAGTTGCCCATTTTTCATCGGTTTGTCATGCAAAATCTACTCATTCCGGCAAGTCGACTAATGAGCGACCTAGGAACTTAAATGTTCATATGACGAATTTTTCATTAGAAAGTGAATATTTTTCAAAAAAACAGTTTCTAAGCCGCATGTGAATTTGCATGTTGTTTCTGATACAGGTAATGAATTTTCTCATACCTTTTTGGTAGATACAGGTTCTGATGTTTGCATTTTACCTTCTGATATTTATAGGGATATTTTGAAAGAGATATCATACCTTTTATGAATGCAACTTTGACCAACTATGATAAATCAGAAATTCATGTTTCAGGAATTTTGCGTGACTTTTAAAGACAGAAGATCTACACTGGATTTTCTTGTATGTGACAATGATGTATCAATTATGTGTAAACGCCATTTCGAAACTTCAGATTGTGGTTTCAGGCCAACTTAATAGGCTAGTCACCAATTCTATTGAACGTACTATTGTCAATTCTCATGATCCTGTAACTATTTTTGATAAAAAGTCAACGACGTTACCTGAAATGAAAGGTTTTCAATTTTTCATACAACTAAAAAGTGATGCACCCTCTACATTGATACAGAAAGCTAGGAGAGTACCTTTTGCACTAGAGTCTGCTATCGAGAACGAAAAAGCGAAGCTCCTGAAAAACGATATCATCGAAGAAATCGACTCTTCCCCCTACCTGTCACCCATTGCGATAGTACCTAAAGGAGATGGTATTCGTCTTTGCGTTGACTATAAAAAGATAAACAAACACATCGTAGTTGACCAGCATCCTTTACCGACAGCGGAAGAAATTTTTACCAGACTCTCTGGAGCTAGGATTTTTTCTAAACTGGATTTACGTTCAGCGTATCATCAACTGATCATACGGGAAGACTCACGCAATTTAACAGCTTTTACGTCTCATGTTGGCCAGTTTAGGTATAAAAGACTTCCTTTTGGGTTGGCAAATGCGCCTTCAGCATATATGAAAGTGATCTATTCAATATTGCGTGACTGTCCAAATGCTGTCAGCTACCTTGACGATATTCTCGTGTTTGGCTCAAATTTAGAATACCACGATAGGAGTCTTGAACAGACATTAGGTAAACTTGAGAAATTCGATATTACTTCGAACACTGATAAGTGCCAGTATCGCCAAACTTCAATTCCGTTTTTAGGACGTATGCTAGGACCACAAGGTATTTCACCCTTGCCGAAAACTCTAGAAGCTATTTCACAGGCTGCCACACCTCATGATAAGCAGTCGCTCAGAGCCTTCATGGGTTTAGTGAATTTTTATAGGAGTTTTATTCCTAATGCGGCAATGCTGTCAACGAACCTCTATGATTTACTGAGAGATAATGTACCTTTTAACTGGTCTGATGTTCATAAAAGGGAGCTTGAGAAAATTAAACTGGCCTTACAGAACTATGTTCCATTAGCTTTCTTGGACTGCGACCCGACTACATTGATATATTTGACCACTGACGCGTCCGGTTACGGTATTTCAGCTGTTTTGTCACAGAAAGACAACAGTGGAGTTGAGAATCCCGTTTTTCTTCCTTAGTAGAAAACTATCTGATAACGAAAAGGCTTACTCCGCAACAGAAAAATAATTTTTAGCTGTTCTTTGGGGAGTGGAACGACTCCACCAATATCTGCACGGTCGTCATTTTACCATTAGAACTGACCATCAATGTTTGAGAGTTGCTTTGTAACGGTATTGAAGGTGGATCTGTTCCATGTCGAGTTATACGATGGGCAACACGACTGATGTGCTATAATTATACCGTTGAATATATTCCAAGAAAAAGCAATACTGTTGCTGATGCGTTGTCGAGAGTGCCTTACATGACGAATGATTCTCACTTAGAACTGTTTGCTGTTGACTTACAGAGTGAAATTAATACTGTACTCCGGTTTCTTATGATGAAATAAAAGAGAATGCCGATAATGACGAGGTCCTGCAAGCCGTATGCAGACTGATGAAAAATGGCTGGCCTAACCGGGCTTCTAGAGTTCCGGAAATAGCTCGTGATTTTTTGAATATAAGACATGAACTTTCTTGTATTAATGGTGTTCTTTTTCGAAATGAAAAATTCATAGCTCCTTCTTTGCTTCGAGATCGAATCGTAGACTTTGCTCATGAAGGTCATCTAGGTACTTCAAAGTGCAAGTCTCGTATTCGAGAGATTTTCTGGTGGCCATACCTCAATCAAAGTGTTGAACAAAAGTTACGTTCTTGCGGTTGTTGCTATGAAGCTGCACGTGATTCTCCGGTGCAAGTTCCAAACTATGTAAACAAGTCATGGTACCAACTCGCTATTGACATTAAAGGTCCGGTGTACGATTTTTCAAACCGACCATTGTACATTTTGGTATTGATCGATTGTTACTCTAAATTTGTGACAACTCGTGTTTTCAACACAATTACATCAAAGGTAGTGGTTCAGTTTTTGAGCAATGTTTTTGCTTTATTTGGTAATTGCACTGTGCTCACTAGTGACAACGGTCCACAGTTTGTGTCACATGACTTTCAACAATTTTTACGTGGCCGTGGTATTATTCATCGACGCTCTCCAGTGTATAATCCACAGAGTAATGGCATTGTAGAACGCTTTAACAAGAATATTGCCAAGTTAATTGATAATACGAACTTTGCGAATTGTGATAGTTTACAGCAATCTTTGGATACATATGTGCAAAATTACAATGCAATTAAGCATTCCTCAACTGACTGTTCACCTAGTAATCTTATTTTGAGCTATGGTATGAAGACTAACCTTAATGTTATAACAGAAAGTGAAGACATAGTGACTGACGCAGGACTTAGCTTACGAAATAGTAGTGAAAGGAGCGCAGCATATGCAAATGATCGAAGATGACCTAGGTACAAAGTTACGTATTCTGTGGGTGACTATGTGCTGACGAAGCAAGGAAAAACAAGGAAGCTGATTTCACAAGTGGGAGTGTATTCCTTCAAAATGGAAGACGGGTTTACCATTAATGTTAGAAACATTAAGACGAAGGTGGAAACACCTAATGTGGACTTTCATGATTTTGTTTTTCCAGTAGGAACGAGTTCTCAAATTGTACCGGTAAATGATAATGCCAAAATTGAAGTCATTCCCAGTTTTAGAAGGGATTCTGTACAACCAAACATTACACGTAGGTCGTCCAGAGCAAGGAAACGACCATCATATTTATAAGACTTTATAACTAAGTAAAGAGTTCTCAAATTTTAAAGTGTAAATCATTTTATGAAAATTTATAAGTTGATTATTATGCAGATAGAATGCATATGGTATATGATTGCAATGAACCTTATGTGTAAATCCTTTTATGAAAATTTATAAGTTGATGGAATGCATATGGTATATGATTGTAATAACTAAATAAATGATTTCATGTATTTCTAGGACTCTTTAAATTCAAACTCAAAGTGCATCCAACTATAAGTGACGGACTAATGATTTCTAAGTATTGAAGATGACATATCCTTAACCATATGACGCATGGATATTATTTCCTCTTCTGAATGATTTGCCTACATTTTGTAAACTGTGATTTCCTGATTGTCTTTTTGTGATAGAATGATTCTATTATACAAATGGGGAAAATGTAATATCCTACATGTTAATTTTATTAAAAGTAAATTTGTTTAAACTCATCAATTAAATTCCCTTTAAAATTTCTTCATGGTGATCTTGAAACTTATATTTGTATAAGTCCCGGTCTTGTCTGGTTATGTACTTTATCCTACACAATACATTAATTATCTTGATGGATCTTGCTCTCATTTAAACTTTATTATGAATGGTATAACAAGTTAGAACATTACAATCGGTACAAGGTCTGAGGTCGTAGACCCATCAAGAAATCACGTTAAGTTGCCACTTCAAAAAACTTAATTTCTGAGTAATTTGACATAAAAAGCTGGTGCATTTACGACTGAAGAAATGTGCCACTTTGGCTCTTATTTTGCCGTAGTACACGCATGTTAAACTCAAGACAATAATGGACATTGTTTAAATAATATGGACATAAATCTACATTTTTTAGCTAGACCCATTCTGAACCCTAGCCAGTTAACGAGAGCGACAGTCAAATCTCATTTCCATAAATCATGAAAGCGACTCCTGATGCCTAGAACTACATGTTTTCAATGCCAAAAAGTGAGTCATCATGAGCAGTTTTACTAAAAAGATTACTAGCATGCGCTTTAATGAGACAGAAAAAGTCATCAAGTGGTCAATCGTTTTCATCAGCAAATGGCTCCCAGTCTTCTTTCTTCAAGAAAATATTCTTGAGAACACAGCGCATCAGGTTATCGATCCAATTAAATTCCAAAAGAAGTTACGTGCAACTGAAGTAGTTGTTACTACTTCTTTCACTCCGACCGTAACTTCATGATCCAGATTGGTAAAATAGAAGTCCACGTTGTGGACATGCTTCTTGACCCCCTTCTGTCACATCAGTTCTCGAACTCTCATCCGGAGACCTAGCATCAAACATGAATTACTCGAATATTAGGAATTAAAAATAAGATTCGACATCAACAACAGTCAGGACTGGAAAAAATGTGTTCATGCACTTGTCATTGCACCAGCTAATGTTGTAAAATATATTTCAATATCAGAAAATTTATAAATCATGTAAGTACATGTTAATACGCATGCTGCCTATTTATGTCTAATGGCTTCGAATGTGCGAGTTTGAGAATGGAGTGTAAAGAAATTTTACGAACTCATAAACAAAAATATCACGAATTTGTCACAATTATTAGTTTTAGCTTCAGAAGTTAAAACAGCCGCAGAATCGAAAGAGCAGCTGATTCGTCTTTGATGGCAAGAAATACTTGATCGAATTATTAGGTCTATGTATCTAAACAATGAGCATTTAAGCCATGATTTTTAGCAGATATTCAAGCATGGATTCCATTTTTAGGATTCCATTATTATTCCATTATCGGATTCCTAATAATGTAATCCGGTCTATGTACTCAAGTTTCAACATGATGCTGCTTCATGCTGTTCACCTGCAAAGCACGACATTTTGGATTTCATCAGAGGCAGCTGTGGTTGCAATGAGCAACAAACCGATTGCTTTCTTATATGAGTCTGTGGCACACAGTGGCATCATTATGTTTAGCCTCAGAATGAAAATTACATTATTTAGCAGGAATGCATCAGATTCTCTCAAAGAGGTTCCATACAAACAAGTAGTGTCAAATATCTTTGGATTCTCTGTTTCGACACACAATTAGACAGGAACTGCAAAGAACAGAGGTGCCTTTCGTTTGCTATTATTTATATGTTTAATTTCACTCGAATTCTGGTAGTCATGCCGCAATGTGACACATGGAAAAGAGCGAGCAACTTGCTTCTTTGTGTGTGGGAGAAGTAGAGGAAATGCATCGATACAAAAAGAAAATTGCTTTTGCTTTTCGCCTGAATTGCTTTTAGTCATGAAAAAGAGATGAAGACCCTATTGCCACTGCATGCAATGGTGCAGTTGTGCATGGTACAACAGACGATCTAGTCTAGACGATAACCCAGAGGTGAATCAATCTCTGTGACAACCTGCAAAAAAACACAGAAGAGAGCATTCATCAAAAGGTATGATTAAGCAAATACAGTCGTTGTTTGCATATGTTATTAAAAATATATTAATTAATATAGAAGAAAATAAAAATTTGCATCATTTTACGTTCCCAATTTTGTGGTCACGCTTCGATTTTATTTTGTTGTTCGCACACTAGTCATTAGATAGAGTCATATGGTTGATACTTAATCTTTATTATGACAAGTGATGCTTGCATCAATAAATCACTGACCCGTGCTAGTTTCGTGATCAAATCACGTGTATACATGAAGCCTTGATATCATGCGTGAACCTTAAAAAATTGTTTAGTCCTTTATACTTTCATCTTCATATTTATTAGAGCACATATCTATGCAATGGCCATATGCTCACCGGAAACATGCTTTTTTTGGGTTTTAGTTTATTTCCTGGAAAAATAGCACAACTCTTTCGTAGCGGTTATAATTGAGTTTTCTGCCAATCGAAGTTTTTCAGTTGCTAGCCAAAAAAACCACTCTGCTTTCAGTCTGCCAGTCAGCTTTAGAACGATGCTGCACCATTTTCAAAAAAAATGATCAACGTCCATTAAAGTTAACTCACTTAAAGTACGCATCAGAGCGGGTTGCACTTTAATTGACTTTGTGGTAGCCATTTGACTCAACTGTTCCATGGTGTATTCGAATTCAGCAAATGCAGGGTGAGTCGCTTCAACATGACTTCAATGGAGTGTACTGCTGACCGAGGTGATAATTCGGTTTGAGTTTTTGCACCACTATTATTACCAAGACATGGGGTTTTCTGTGTGAATGATTATCTTTCTCTTATAATTATTAACTCTCTATTAATAATGTATTATTCTTTCACTTTACAATTGAGCTTATCACAAGCAAGGTTCACTGAATGCTTGCAACTTATAGTGAGTGTTCATACAATTCTCCATCAGCATAGATAGCGCCTTGCGAACTGATGAATAAATCGTCAACTGTACCGTGAAGCTCATCTAGTTCCAGATGGTGAATGTCCTCAAATTTTCTCCAACTAATCAATGTTCCTATGAAAGAATGATGATGCACATCAATCTTCGAAGTTCCCTAAATAGGCTCAAAACGGCAGACCCCGGTGGCCAATGAAGACCGCAGCCAAGACCAATCGCTCGGTCTTTAGGCATTTTCGTGAATAGAAAATCTCGTACTTTTCCCCCTGAATCCCAGATAGAAAATCCCTGATGTACAAGATTTTTGCTCTCCCGCCATCGTCCGCGGGTATTGAGCGAGTATTCTCGACGGTTGGCTAGATTCAATCCAAGCTAAGAATCCGATTGGGACTGAGAAAGTCGGGCGGCTGGTGACCCTCTCGCTCCTCTTAATTGCGAAGACACGATCACATGTTTCAATTAGAAGAACGTTTTTCCTTGTTATTGTTTTTAGATGATTAATGAAGATTGTAATTAGTAGGTTGATTATGTTAATAAATTTTTGTTTTGAGTTGATAATTAAACCCGCAGGTTTTTCCATGTCAATTTCGCCCGCGGGCGGGCGGGTGGGTGGGTGAAGCGCGGTGACCAACCGTCACAGGACCATGCTTTTCACCGATTATAACTACCCTAAATGTTCTTGGCTCAGTATAATGGTATTGAAATTTCTCTGATAAAGTGCCATATAATAAGGCTTATATCATGCATGACTAATTTATTAGCTTGCCTATCTACTACCATAGATCATTATACGCATTCAATTCAAGTCCATACAAAAGTGCTACCTCGAAATTTCCTCTAATATGGTCTCGTTTGTTTACAGACGCGAAGGAAATGTTCAAGCATTTATCCGTGGTAAGTTTTAAATTTTGAGAAAATTGAATTGACTATGTATTTGAAGAATATTCCTTAACATGGTTTATAGAAATTTTTAGCAATTTGAAGGTCGTCTTTCTAAGTTATACGTTTTACTGCTACGTTTTTTCATGAGCTCTTTTTTCAAACTGACCATGAACCCTCTGTGAGGCATATGCTGCTTGTCCGGTAACAGTAAGAATGATAACAGGGTAACATTAACAACGTTTAACGGATCATCATTCAATAATTTGAAGATATTTTTCATCCCATTTTTGTGTATTAATAGTGTTAGATCTTCGACTACATTACTTCTGTAAGCTTAATAGTGAAATAATCCATGGACTAATTGTAATCATTAGTTTGATATTTTGGAGCATTGCTGTAAATTGTTGTTCTTTGTTAATCGAAATATGTAGTAGTACATGCAGTCTAACACAGCGAAGTCAATGCGCCCTATAAAAAGATGACACTTAGAACCATAGAAGAAGATAGCACTTAATCACAACATATTCAAATATTGTGTTTCATTGTATCGTCACATCGATGATCACACATTTCAATCTCAGCTGCACACTGAAAATAATTCACATGCAAAAACTCGTCTATTACAATTCACTTCAAATCGGTCTTGTCTAAGCCTCATACTAGGGTTTAGTGAGTAATGCGCTTTCGGGAAATCTCGGGAATTCAAATTATTTTCCCGGGAAATTTTTTCTCGGCAATGTTCTTCAGTTTATGATCATCAACTGCAATCTATGAAACACTCACACGAGATTATAGAACAAAGCAGATACCCCTCTGTAGAACAACCTCTGTGTCAATGATGTAATCACACTTAATTTCATGTTTTGGTGAAAAAGCCTTTCGACCACTTTTAGAAGATTCCTTCGCGGGAGGTATTTTCCTTCATTTGATAGCATTTGGGTTTTTCTTCTCTGACTTTTAAAGAAATCCATAACTCGACATAATATAAGATTTCGACATGGTAATATTCAAACGCATCAGCTTGAGGTTTTCATATGAAGCGAAGTTTCAAGTATCGACGACTGAGATATCATTTATACCGAACTTCCAATGAATGAACAGTTCTCGACTGAACGGTTTCAGATACTTACAGCCTATCTCCCCACGTCTTCAAATTTGAATGCAGCATATTCAGTCAACAGATAAAGCTTCAGATTCAGTCAGCTGAGCTTATTTCATACGTGGATAATTTGAGCAAGTTCTTAATTAATAAGAGGTGTTGATTTGTGAAGCATAAGCTGTGTCTGCATCTGACGGAAATGTCATTCGAAACAATGCAAGATTTCTCAGGACTTTGCACTTTTTTGGTCACCAAGATACTCGTAACTGCTACAGTAATTTTGCTGGATCGTAATCATGTTTTAGAAAGCTTTACAAACAAGAACCTGAAGAAAATAGTAGCTCCTCTTCCTCATGATATACCTACCTGACCAGCAGAGATCAGACTGGGGAATAAGTACATTCTTTTGTTATATCAAACACGCTTCACTTTTAGAAAGTGGAAATGCAGATCAAATGCTTTCTTCAGAAAGTCGAATTCAAATACAAGTAAAAGTGATTGAAAAATATTTGCATGCATTTCAAATACAACAATAGTATTTGTTCAAAGCCTGGCAGAGATAGTTTGCGCTTCACACTAAAATCGCACCCTTTGACTAGTATATGAGGTTTGACCATTGATCAAGGATTGCAGAAATCTGATCGACATTTGTCGAGATTGTTGTAGAGAAATCAGGAAACCTTGGAGGAGATGGCCTCTAATTTTAGGATTCTATCACTAATTCCCGTTTGTAGGTAAGAGGATCATCCATGCAACCAATTCTATCGAATCATAAACTGCACAGCTTATGCGAATAATTTACTCAAATCGGCTTTCTCACTTATTCGATGAGTTTATTTTTCTCGGTTTTTCACTGATGCATTTTCCTAGTGCTATTGTCATAGACTATACGAGTAGTAGTAGTTTTCTACGATATTATCTATCGTACAGCATGTGTATGTATCTCATCGCTGTATGAAGGTTGTATTGATAGGCATGTCAGATAGATACGAACATTTGTATGCTATAATGAATAGTCGAATGGCAATTATAATTTGGACTATGCAGACGACCAGTTGTCAGCTGTGCGCAAGTTGAATATCTTGTTTCAGAGCCGGACCGTCACGCGTTTACGGATTCTTCCCCGACCCATCGCGTCATTCTCAACTGCAGAAGCTGTTCCACCAAATGAAAATGAAGGGTAAGTTTCACTTGAGTATATATCAGGCGTAATCACTTATCGCAAACCCGGCGAGCGTGTTTCAGCATCTCTAGAGCATCTTTTCTGATGTGGCATCTCATAGTAGATCAGTGAGTGCTATATTGACACTTTGATTACAGCAGCTAAGTCATGAAAGCGTAGACCGACAGTGAGAGAATGTCAGATTCACGGATTAATGGAAAAATATTTGAGAATTTATTTCTTCGATCCATGTCAAGAATTTTTTCAAAGTGTAGCAAAGTAAAGTGAATTCAGATAATATAGTTTATTTCGATAAAACGTGTATTTACTTCCAGCAATCGGGAAAAGTGCAAAGATGAAATATACATTATCATATGAAATATACGTATAGGCCTACATGATATTTATCAGGAATTCCCAGACGTCAAGTTCTATACGTACCCGGTTTCATCATTATGAATGAAGAGGAAAAATGTACTTGAGCATCTCATGTGTTGTACCGATAACATCTTTCCTCTTATTGCAAAATCTCTCGATCTGGCTCAAAGATCCTGTTGAAGAATAACATTCCGCTCTCTGTAAAAGCCGGACAATTCCTAATTTATAATCGAAGCTTCTTGAATAAAAGCGCATATTTCTGTAGATATAATGATTTATGTAGGTTCCACATGTTGTTTTTTATCCATATAGAAGCACCGTTACCCTTGTCAAGCTTGCTGATGTGGATGTTTCTATTTTTAAGGAGAGGCCTAAAAATCTTGAATGTGTGCAGTTAAAGGATTAGAATTTTAATATGCCACATCACTAAGGAGAGAAAGGACATGATGACGTGAGAGTAGAAGAAGATCGCGCAGGGTAGATATGAATGGCGAAGAATTGTGAACCGCATGAATGAGCAGTTGTAACGAATGACACTATTTGTGACTATTATTGGCTCTGTTGATAGTGTTGTGATGTGTGCTTTAATTGTAATGGCTTTGCCTCACCCTTATGTGTTGTCACCTATGGGGAGACAAATAAATAAATCACTAACATAAAGAAATGGTGGTGGTGTATTCACACGTACATTTTATTATCACATCCATTGCTTATGACCATCAACCTTAATAGCATGTTTATGATTAGCCACATAATAGGCCGATCAATATGCATTATAGGACTGATCAATCTGCAATCGATTTATAACCATTTCTCTAGTAGCCAAGTAGCCAACTCTACTAGATATCCTTATCTAAAAGAAAACAAGGATGTGGCCACAATGAAAGGAAAGGCTGTGTAGGAAAGGAACCTGTGACCGTTCCCTGATATGATAATACGACCGCACATAATACTTAAAGTATTTGTATTTCGCTCGAGTAGCATTTGAAGCTAAGCGTAAAAAGATTTGGAAATTGACTGCACATACAAATTCCTCGCTCACTGACGAAGTCGAGTATGACATCGTATCCGTTATCATAGAGGAAATTACAATGAGATAGTTAATGCTTGTAAGGGACTGCGTACTTCAGTTTCTTTTAATCATCGAGATGTATTTCGCATGCAGTTGAATGTAGTTAATATCATGATCATGAAGTATGAAGGTGAATGGCGCCATCATTGAAATGACGCATTATCACTAATGGTGTTATTGTCAGAATCCTCGTGGGACAAGTTTTGTTACAAAACGTTACGGTTCAGGTTCAGATTACTTCTATTATTTATGAAGGATATTCATTTCATGATTATTTTGAAATGATAGCATGCACAGATCGACAAATAAACAAATTTTAAAGTCAAATGAGAAGAATGACTGAAATGCAGAAATGAGGACATTTTCACAGAATCTGTGTCCCTGTATGCGAATGCCTGGAAGCAGCTATCACACAATCTGGGTCTCTCAGGATTGAAAGTTTTAGATAGACAAGACGAATGAATTGTCTGAGTTCGAGTGTAATTTTGCTGTGGTGAATGCTATGCGTTATTATTTCATGGATGACGTCCCAGAGAAACCACTATCAATGTACGAAATTTCATTGAATCAAGGCATTCAACTCAATAGCAATCATGCGTAGCTTTTTCAAGCATCAACGATCCTTCCAGACTCGGCTGTGCGACTCATTGAAGCCTTCAAAATCTAGACATGTTTGTTATAATTATTGTTCTAACCGTCGTCATGACATAGGTATAGATATTTGGTATGATTAAGAAACTTGAAGTGTGTGTGAACGAGTGATTATCTTACCAGGCTACCTCGCAGAATTTATGTGGTGACAACATAGAGGTTTAACACATCAGCAACCCTTCGAGACCATCCTGGAAGACATTCGACCTTCTTCGACCTGCTTCACTTCCTTCTGCCATATTTTGATGAAAATATGGATATGCTTAAAATGTATTTCATTGTTTTCATATCTCTTGAACGATCGGGGATCCACATTCTGTGATAGGGGTATTCAGGGACCTAAATTCCGTGAGGGTGTCGAAATGAGTGCCATGCGACTGCGAATTGTAAAATGAAATAGTGCACTTTATTGGGAGAAGTGGTTGGTAATAAACTTTGTTTGGGTTATTGCGGATAATGAAATTAGTGTTTTGAGAACGGTGCTAGTACGGCAAGTGCTTTAGCGGAGATGTAAGTTTTTATGATATTAGATGAATTGAGAACCCTCCACAAAAATCCAAACAGTGCGCGTTATGGCAGCATAAAACTCGGTCGTAATTTGAAGACAAATTGTGTGAAAAAAGTCATCGAATAGACGGCTTGTCCTTTAAATTTTCGGCATTATCAACCGATTGAACATCCAAAATTATACTTGATAGAACAACCTTATATTCATGGAAATCAGTCTAGTATCTATCTATCTATCTATCTATATACATTATATATTAACTTTTTCTATTAGGACTTCCTTTTTCTATATTGTTGTCTGATGATCGGTGGCATTCATGTCGTCCGTGAAACTTTAAGTAATAGCAATAAATGATCCAACTGAAATTTTATTATATTATATATTATATATCTAATATATATTATATATGAATGTAGTAGTTTTGTTCGACAATAAGATATCATGGATTTTAGGCATTTGTTCGACAGTGGTTTTGTTCGACACATGGTTTTGTTCGACAATGGTTTTGTTTGATATTTATTGTTAAAATATCATAATATCATTATTTATCATATCATGATGAATATTAATGATAATTAATTATTTGATAAAGAACATTTTCGAAATTTTAGTATAATTGGTTTTAACCTTTTCTATCATGCAACCACTTGAGGTTCAAAACCACTGTCGAACAATTATTACGTTTTTGTTCGACATTTTTAATAAGAAAAATGTCGAACAAAACCATCGAAATTGTGTCGAACAAAACTACATATACCATTATATATATATATATATATATATATATATATATATTATTCATCTAAATTATCATGCCCTTTAGATGGTAATTGCCTCAAGCAATGTGTTGTCTATCAAGCAACTGTAACAACAGAATACGAAAAGAAAATTTACATTGGACAAACGGAAGAAGAATTCAAAACAAGATACAACAATCATAAAAGGTCATTTACAAACACAAGATATAGGAATGAAACTACACTATCGAAGTATGTTTGGACTCTGAAAGAAAAGAACAAGGAATATAACATTTCAAATGGAAAATCTTACGAACAACAAAAAAAAATACAAATGTGGACCACGAAAGTGCATGCTTTGTCTCGAAGAAAAGTACCAGATCTTAGCGAAGGAGTGCAAGGAAATGCTGAACAAGAAGACGGAGATCATCTCAACGTGCAGGCACAGAAAGAAATACCTACTGTCATCAATGAAATAATCTTGTGAAACATCTATGAACGTTTATATATCAACAGTTATTCTATCTCTACACCTTGCCATCTCTCATACTGACTTTAAAATGTTTCTTTCCATAGTTGTATATATAGAGGCATGAAGGTGATCCTCATATAAGTGCTTCTCAACATTTAATGGGATGAAGCCTAATTTTTTCTTTATGTATGAAATATTCATGACCGAGCTTTTTCAATCAAAGTTGTTTTTTGCAAGACCCACAAGAAATATTGAATTTGTAATGAAATCTGTTAGCTTTTAAATCAATCAAACGTAATTTGAAGTGTTTCATCTGATGTTGCTCACGTCTAATTACGTCCGAAGAGAAGCACTTTTTGCGTAAAAAGTATGTTTTCTATGTTCTTTGATATCTAATTTCTCCATTGATAAACTAAAATCCCATTAAACGTAAAATTGCGAAATTTCTTACCTATATGAACTTATTGACCATTTATATATAGACTAAAATTCTACCAATTGTCTTATCTAAAGCTCAAAATTTCTACAACTTAACAAGAGAAGAAATTATGACACATACCGCAGTGAAATACCTTGATAATAATTAGAATTATCGTTACATGCGCATTTATTTGAAACACTAGCAAACAGTTTATGTATTAGCTTCAACTTTTAAATCACAAACAGCAAAAATGAATACACATCGTGGAAACTTAAGTTAACGCACTCGCCAAGTCAACATACCCGCACTTTTCAAAGAAAGAAGCAATTTTTGCTCTTTGAGACTTTCCTCCATCAGTTGTTGATTCTCATGAGCGAGTGTTTCCTTAAATTAAGTGACCCTCGCATCAATGCAACATTGTCAAGCGACATTTTCAATTCCCCTTTTCATACACTCACAATTTTTGCAATGAACAAAAGTTGACATGGAATAGCAAATCTAATTTTCTTGATATGAATAACTATGCAACCAGTTTTGTGCAATTTTATGGACTACTTCTTTTTGTGATAAGTAAGGTATAAAACTCGTATTTTCTTCTGCGTTTTTGTACCGGATCTATTCCCATTGTAAGGGCAAACGATGAGTACGCTTGCAGTATCCCTGATCATGTTTTCTTAAAGTATTTGACACTGCGACTCAGAATTTTATTAATTATCAGATGCAATATATCGACCTGTTAAACTTAATGTTTTTTAATGTATTTCATTTGCTGACTACAATCGTCAATTCATCGGTCGCTGTCGAGCGGTTGGGAGAATCCAGGGTCCAGTACTGCAAAGTTAATCGCGCGGTCATTTGATGCCTGCTGAAGCTGTTGGCCTAGATGTTGCACATGCGCAACTGAATTGCACTTAAAATCATAAATGCGGTGTTTGAATAGGTCTAGACCGGTCGTTCCGGTTGTAAGTATAGTCCTTAATTTTTAACCAGGACATCAGAATATTAGAACGTTTGTTTTCAAACCGAAAACACGTTTTTGAGTGATAAAATGAGACAATGAAATTCGTAAGTCAATGAAGGCAATGATGATATTGCATAAAGTTTAAGGTTGCTAAAGCCAATGTTGTCGCATGATGAACTGTGGACGGCATATTTTTCAATAATTGAAAGTGTGCTCCTTTATTGCTCACCTTTGTTCAGTAAACTGAGCTATAAGTGCGAAAAGATAGTTAACAAAGTTTTTCGTCGTGCACGTCGCATAATTTGCCCTTGTACTTGTACTTGTTCTTATATGCATGAAAACCCATTTTTCTCCAAGTACTCAACAACAGTTAAGAAACTGCTTTTGGTTGCCAGCTCATCTGATCACCCCCTTCATTCTATTTCTCAACACGTGTTTGAAGGTAGATGTAGAGTGACTGTGCCATTCTCCAACACAGGCGTAGAAACTTTTTCAGCGTTTTTTCAGCAAATGTTTACAATGACCTACAACGCATCGTATAGTGACGTAAATTATTTTCTTTCTTGGTTTTGTTATTACCTACGATTGCAGAGCTCATCTGTATAACTAGCAGCTATGTATAACTATGTACTTTTTCATTTTCATTTTCTTAAATAAAAGGTATTCTTATCTTATCTTATCTTAAATAATGATGAATGAGATTACTACAATATGTAGATTTTATGTGCAAATAGCATGGAATGATATTCACAAATGATGTACGCTGATGTGTCATGAGAAAAAGAAAACTATGGATGATGAAACTCTGAAAGGAGGAGACAATCAATGGTTCATGTATCTCAATGAATGAAGTTAAATCACGAAACAGCATATTATAATAATTATAGCCACAGTAGCGAATGCTTACATATAAACAGCTTGATCTAATTAAATGTTTTGTCCCGGAACACCTTGCACTAAGTTAATTGGTCCAAAATATTAAGAGATCCAGAAAAGAATGCTTATTAAATAATATGCAATGCATATGTATCATGTCAGCTAGTTGTAATTGATAATACAAATCATCTTACATACAAAGGATCCTCATCTAAGAAATACGAGACACGTTAAGTTGATTATGTTGCGGACCTCGATGACTTCGCATCGGCTTCGTAAGTCAGACTGAAAATTTTAGTGCGATGTCTCGTTCTTTATTGCTGTTGAACAGTATTCACTCTGGTAGGTATTTTCATAAACATAGATCCTTTTATGCTTAACTATCAACACCATCTTCATTCGTTATGTCAGAAAATGCCATTTTTTTGCGATTACATAATTAAGCGAGCGCAAGGATTGAGATTATATATATTGCGTATATATAGTTATAATCAAAATAATCAGCCGATAAAGGATTGACGATTGATAGGCACACCCCTAGGTATCACAATTAGTACAAAGTTGATTTTGATATTGTCTCATTAAATTAAATTGAATTTGACAAAATTACACCATGCCATGATATTCATCCAATCAATTTTAAATTGCACATTGCTTTGCAGGGTGCCACCACCTCGCCCCAAGAAACGGGGTGGATTCTTTGCAAAACTAATTGGAGCTACTATTATTGGTGTTGGAGGAACGGCGACTGCATGCTACCTGGATAAAGATGTGAAGGAGTATTTAGAAACATCGGTCCCATATTTCAAAGTGACAGAAGATTATGTCATGGAGGCATTGACTTCTATAGGAATTCTGTAAGTTTATCTGTCTAATTTCATTAGTTGGTGCCTTTTGATAATAGCCTACCAGAAAATGGGCAATGCTACGGAGAAACGTACATAAATTTTCTCATCTATCTAGGTCTTGCTCCGAGGATAGATATTAATTATTCCCATTATGCTAACCGCCATTTCTATGGGATTCGTTGATTTGTAATCGATGTTCATGGCACAAGTTATGACACAAGAGGCTGAATTAAGTATTCATTCTTCTCATTGACCAGCAACATTATATCAATTTTGCAAAACATTCTATGCATTGCCTGTGTCCGTATGTATACTCACTGACATAAATAATGAAACCAACTATCATTGACTTGAATGGAAGTTTGTTTCATTTTTTTCTATGGTTTGAGATGATATCTCGCTTTCTATGTATCACCATTGAACTCCATATGATAAGGGAAATGATATAGGACTATCAAATTTCAAAATTTGATATTGATCACAGTAACAGCTAGAAGTTGAACAGAATCACCACCTACTGCTGACCAGATTTGACTTATGAAATGGCGCACGATAACTTTACCAGAGGAATGGCAATTGGGATGATGCGTTGTGGGCAAAGTTCTACAACTGCTGCGAAAGAATTGAAAATTTCAAGGGTCGTTGTATGGAGGTGGTGGTGTCGTTGGAAAGCAGAAGGAAATGTGGAAAAGAAGAACGGATCAGGAAGACCAAGGGTATCATCCAAGCGGACAGATGCACGCTTAGTTTTAGCTGCTAAAAGAAAGATTTGTGTCCGTCCCCAAGCTAATTGTGTACTGGAAGGTTGCTGGGAACGTTGCCTGTAGCGTTCGAACTGCATATCGAAGATTGCGAGAAGCTGGTATACAGTCTCGACGACTCGCTGTGAGAATTCCGCTGAGCCTGGAACATCGAATGAGACGAGTGACGTGGTGTCAAGGTCATCAGTCGTGGAGTGACAGTCAGTGGGAACGTGTGCTCTGGACTGATGAATCGAGGTTTACTCTCGATTTCAACGATGGTCGGATCCGTGTTCATCGCTTGCCAAGTGAACGATTTGCTCCATGTTGCGTCAAAGAACACGACCGGTACGGCGGCGGTAGTGTCATGGTTTGGGCCGGTATCTGGCACAATGGAAAAACACCAGCAATCGTAGTGAAAGGAACATTGACAGGACAGCGATATGCCGACGAGATCGTGACACCGGTCGTGGTTCCAGCAGTGACATCGAATCAATTGATTTTTCAGGATGACAACGCAAGGCCCCATCGCGCTTCAGTGGTCTCTAACAGGATAGCAAGCAGTGGAATCCCAACCTTGGAATGGCCCTCACGTTCTCCCGACCTCTCCCCCATCGAGCACTGCTGGGATGAACTTGGTCGCAGAGTGAGGGAGAGGTACAACCACCCACCAGTGTCTTTGAAGATGTTGGCCGACAGACTGATCGAGCAGTGGAACCTCTTAGACCTGGCATTCATCCAGCGGCTGTGCTCATCCATGCCCTCACGCATCGATGCCTGTTTGGATGCTCGCGGTGGTCATACCCGTTTCTAACTTAAGTTGATAAAATCATGAGTATCAAATTAAATGTTTTTGAGTAAAGCATTCGAGTTCTCCTTTTACAAACAACAAACAAACGTACAGTACAACCAAGTTTAAGTCATAAGTATTCATATCAGGACTTGTTTCATTCTTTTTGTCACTGAGTATAATATCTAAGCTATTATTCAGACATCAATTGCCTGCCATGCCCTGCTATGTATTCTAATAACTCGGTGAATTAGTGTCTAACTATTAATTTTTTCACAATCCTCGTGGACATTAATTCCTATTGTGCTAGTTTTTTTTACTGAATAAGATGTCGCTCTTAAATGTAATATTTCAAGTGATAGGATTTCTGCTTATTGATGCATCTTAATGTTGAATAGCAAGTTAGTTGCTTAAAATTTCTTGAGATGTAAGTCCAATATTCATGTCATTAAACTAGAAAAAAACATGTGGAAAGAAAATGTTCATCAGCATTTCGTCTGATACTCGTATGTCAAAATGATGTAAGCTATATCAAAACATTGTAAATGGAAAACACAATGAAGTGAAAATGCCAAATTGGTCAACCATTAATTTGTGTTTTAGAAGAACGTGGGAGATTTGATGTTATAGATGCTTTGATGCGATGTATTTCTACTCATAAATATACCATAGTGGCCAAAATATTAGCCCACCCACTGAAATATCATGTTTTTGGTTTCCGTCTCATTTGGAACTAAAACTCAAAAAATATCCATCACTATCATTTATTGAATTCGAAAACAATCTATTTCATAGAAACATGATGTAAGAAGATCACTAGAATCAATATTTGGTAGGATAACCTCTGTTATCAAGGACAGCTTGGATGCGCGATGGCATGGATCTTACCAATCGCCGACAGTATTCCGGAGATATTTCGGAGATCCAAACAGATTTCAAAATCCGAAGAAGATCACTTTCGGAAGAAGGACAATGAAGATTGACTTTTGACTTCATTACAGACCAGCAATTCTCGATGACATTGAGATCCGGGGAATTCGCCGGCCAGTTTTCCAGTAGTTGAACTTGATTATCGACGAACCACCTTTTAGTCACTTTTGATACGTGACAGGGTGCGGAGTCTTGTTGAAAGTAAGTCACTCCATGGATATTCATGTGCAATTTCACTTTCTCATCGAGAATTTCGATATAACCTTGAGAATTTAGTCGTTTCCCTTTCTCCAGGAATGCAATACCAGCCCGACCTTTGGCAGTAATGGCGCCCCAACACATGATTGACGGAGGATGTTTCACGGTTTTGATCGTAAATTTCGGATCGTACCTTCGGTTCGGTGGTCTTCGAATGTAGTTATATCCGCAGCTTCGAACTTGTTGAAATGTAGATTCATCAGTAAACATCACATTCTCCCACCAGTCCGGCGATTTATCCTTGTGAAGATTACAGAACTTGATTCGAGCCAGTCTCTGTTTCTCTGTTAATAACGGTTTCTTTGAAGGTCTCCTTGCTGGTAGATTGAAATCATCTGTTAATCTACGACGGATAGTGCGATCACTCACGGAGATGTTAAGTTCTGATGCAGCGTGAGCGATGTTTGCAGATGGCTTTGTAGGGTCTTTGGTAACAAGAGACTTGATGAATCTGTCCTCTCTATCGGTCGTACACCTCTTCCTGCCGGAAAGATAGCGATTGTTGGTTACCGGTAGCCCCAATGATTCTCGATCCAAGTGTCTCTTCACAGATCGCCGTGAAATCTTTAATCGACGTGCAATGTCAGCATGAGATAGATTCATTTTGGCATATGCACTTATCTGTCCTCGACAAAAGTCTGTGATGTCTTTCTTGCAACCCATAATGCGAAGAAATGAACGAAAAGTGGAATTCTGAATCATTTCCATTCTGATTCAAAAATTCGAAATTCAAATCTGTGATCACGTCAAATCGAAGTAAACAGATTTCACTGCATCAGACCATCATTAATGACTCATTTATGAAATCATAGATATCGTATTCAAATGAAAAGAACACGACAGAAGACGCTTAATCGTATCGCTTTATACTTTAGGTAAATCTAAGGGTGGGCTAATATTTTGGCCACTATGGTAGGTCATCTTCAGGCAAGCGCGCAATTGCATAATAACTGAGATATCTGAAAATATTTCAACAAACAATCCATTTTCCCTTTTAAGTCAGACAAGATTGACAACAAAATCAAGACAGCATTTAAAAATGAAAGGAAGAATGTTCGAATCGTCAGGAAAACTTGATCGCCAAATCAATATCTAAAAATTGGAAGTTTCTACCAACTATGTACTTACAAAATTGTCATCTCAATAACAACAATGTGTCGCAAAAAATATAATGTATGAATTAATGTGATATTTTTTTCACAAGGTATACATGTACATAAGGAGCACTATTAGATCTTCGCACATTTTATATTGCTTTATTATACTGTTTTCTTACCATTCATGTCATGCTAAATTTTTCTACCACTGGTAAATCGTGACCCAGAGCTCTCTCACTTTTTCTCGGTAATCTGTTCCATTTTTGAATATTCTCTTTTGTCATCCCTCACAGAAGCTATTTTTTCAAGCATTCCCTGCTATTACAATTGTGCTTTTGCCTGAAGATGACCAATGCGTATAGGTTGAAATATGACGCATAAAAGCATCTATCCCATCAAATCTTCACAACACTTGGTTCTTCCCAAACAAAATAAAAGGAAAACACAGTAATAAAAGTATCGCAGATGAATTTTTTTTAAATGAAGTGATCGTAATTAGATCGAGATCTGAAAATATTGTCATATTGTCAATGATATAATTCACAGATTTATGTATACACATTAAGGTGTCTATTAAAATTGAATTTTCAGATATTTTAAGTCTCACCTCCTAAATATCTTGTATTGTGTCGATGCATCTTGCATACGAAGATTTAAAGTTGCTCACGGCTTTCGAAAAAAATCAATTTTCCACAAAATCTGACATTTTTGGTGATGGTCTTCCTGGAATTTCTCTTTCCTTGAAAATTCCTGACAGCTTTGAAGTATATAGGAAACTTGAGGATTCATATGCAATTTTTGCTTTGTTTAAGAATGCTATATGTTAAGTTTGTCAAATTCTTGGCCAATTTGCTGTGTCATGTGTATTAGTTTGGTATATGATAGTCCTACTTCAATACTTCAAAATAGCCTATAAATCATAGAAAAACAAACTAGCTTCGGGTAGATATGCAGTAGGTTAATTCAATAATTATGATTAAAAATCCCAAGATTATCATGAAAGAAGTGTGGATTTCATATGTATTATGCATTATGCATTACTTGTAGACTTGTGAACACTTCTAAGTATTTTCGCATTCCATTCATTACTATGATATTCATTACGAATACTAGCAATCAGTTTTAGTAAGAATTTAATGCGCTGATGCGTCAACAACAGTTTTTTAACTCATCAAGAATTCCCATCAATTTTTGCAGGGGATGGAATGGAACAATACTATCACAATACTATTTACGATCGTATATTTAGGTTATGATTGATGATGAGGATGGAAATATATTGGAGACAGAAGGCAGATCAGAGAGCATAATATGGGATAGAGTCATTTGACATTGACAATTGTATCCGGCTCTAGGAAGTATTGAAGAAAAAATGCCTCGCATTTGTACGCAGCCCAAAAGAACATGGCCACGTCGACTATTTTCACAAGCATTTTAAGCTTTGCGCTTTGTATATAGGGACTTTTTGCATATTATTGACTAGGTCTACTGTTTGAGTTTTTATTCCATACGTCAGGACCTATTTAAACCAAGAGTTCTTTTTCAAGGAGATGTAGTTCATAGATATAGTAATTATTGTTTTAGTAACACATGTGCAGTGGGCCCAATATCGAGTTCCTGAAAAGTCTGAAAAGTTCGTCGTATCGCCTTTGTAGGATATCAGCTTGAGAGGCTGCCAATTGGTTAATTTCAATTCTGCTTCGATCAGCAGTTGTATTTCGTACCCGAACTCAGTCAAAAAGACTTAATACAATGCTACGCTCATGTAGTAATGAACGGGAATAGGCTATCAATCAAAAGAAAAAGTTAAAGAAATTATTGGACATCCCCAAGGCGACCGATTCGAATTTTTCTCGAATCGAATCTCGAATCAGAAGCCGAGAGAATCTTGAAGCTTCGCAGGTCCCTATCATGTATATCTGATAGAGGCCTATATTATGTCATTCATTTTTTAAAAAACGTTAATCAACATTTACTGTTTAATCAATCAATCCAGTATTAATGTCATGTTATACTAAATTACGCATGCTGTGCGTCATTTGTCGGTTAGCCATTGTACTGCTTATTAACATTTTAATCATATTTTACGCTTCCGTTATGCTTTAAATTTTCACTTCAAATTTTTAAATCTTGCGCTTACGTTGAGCCTCTACTTATAAGATGCAAGATTTCATTCTGTCGATGCATGCACAGACAACTTTCAGATTCTATGAATATCTGTCAAATCTCAGATCTTCGACCTTTATTGCCCCAAGCACTCTTTCGCCTTTTCTTTCACTGAAATTAGTTTCTTCAATGCCTTTTTGTGGTGTATCTACAGATGTTGTCCTTTGCTGATATTCATTCTCAACACTGGTATACTGTATCTGTAATTGTAGCGACACAGTCGTTATATGGGGTGACGCATGACAAATTTGGAATATTATTCATTAGTTGATTCAATCTCAAACTCGTGCCCTGAGGTGATTCAACAAGTTCTCCACATGCACACGTCTGAACAAAGTCACATGAAGCATTGTCCCTAATGGTGGTTGATTAATCTAATGGGGCTATGCTTGGAAAATCCTTTTTTTATGTACAGTGTAGCTATCTGTGATATTTTAAAATATAAGACAGTTAGGTTAAACCATGGCTAAACTCAACTCAAAAGTAAAAAAGTAATTAACACTATGTAATATTTGAACCACTTAAATGAGATTGAAGCCGACTCATTCGGACAAGACCATGGACAAGACCGACTCATTGTAAGGCAGAAGACCTTTAAAATTTATCGTCAGATGTAATTGTTCAAACTACTGATACTATGGACACAAATTCGCCCAAGTTTGTACTTGATAGACAATGGGATTACTTTAAATGGCATGATGAACAATTGTGCGGAGGTCATACAGCCCTGCAATTTTCGTATGGGTATTCGCTTAATATATGTATAGGTATCGGTAGTAAATGAAGAAAATGAAGACAGAATTTTCCTCTATCCGAACGTTTCAGATTTCTTGTTCATGGTCTTCTGATGATATCAATACAATATCATTGATTACATCAAAAGCCAACATGAATGAGAAATCCAAAAGGTCGGACTAACAGAAAATTGTGAAATGGTCAGTATTCTTCAATGTCAAATTGTGATTCTAACATTGCCAACATTTTAACACTATCCTTACTGAGGGGGGTAGGTGATTCACTCCCCGTCTCACAGTTGCCGTGGTTCTCTTAAAACTAAGCCGCTTTACTTGCGCTTTTGTGACTTCTAGCTTTAGCACATTTCCATACTTTTCACCACAAATTGTTGGATTGGCCCTCTGGAAGGAAGGGTTGGCAAAAACCCACTTTCGGGCGGATGAATCACATCTCACAGTCCAATGGCTTCCAGAGACTTGTGAGTTGACATTTGGTTGCGGTAGGAGGGGCATCCGGCGCAAACCTTGGTTCCACATTCCCATTTTTCATGGATAGTAATATCTATTAGATTACAGCATTTTTGGTACCGTAAGCGGCAATCGTTCAGAAAATATATAGGCATAATTCTATAAAATTTTCAAAACTTCAGAAGTCCTTCAAAATTGGTGTTCTTAAATTCTGAATTGCTATTGCGAAGATAAACGGATTAGTACAACTTAATACCACCAATAGAAAGTTCACATTCAATATGCAGTGTATTATGGTGCAGCGTGAATTTCTTATGATTCGGAGCAATACCGATCTATATAATTTGCCACCATCGCATACAGTGGCTGATATACTGTAGAATCATTTCACCTCCAGACTAACATAAGCAATGGAATCCAAATCTGTGGATACACCAATTGTAAATTGCTCTATCTCTTACGTCATCCGATGCTTTTGCTTGCGTTGGATGTACTCATGTTGCAGAGCTTTCAATTTGAAATAAAAATCGACTAAGTCTATAAGAAAATTTTTCGAATATTTGATTTTTGTGATAATGTAATTATATCACTTTGTCACAATAATTTTGTGTTTGTGAAAGATTTCATCAATGAATGAAATTATCTTGAATCTCTCGACTAGTGTGTATAGTGCTTATTGCAAGACAATCAATCAAAATTCAAATGAAATTTAAATGAAATTTATTGATTGAGGAATTAAGATTCTTTCTCCTTGCTGCATAAACTTCTCCTTTTTTTTAGTTTAGACAAGGGAAATTTCTGATGCTTTATATCTTTCGATTTTAGAGGAGACGAAGATGGACAAAATGCAACTATGGCTCAAAGGGCTCACAAGGTAATTTTCTTAATCTTGCTGTCGTTGAATTTACTATAAGGCTCAATTTTATTTTTGTACGTGATGTAATTTCACTATTTTAATGATGCCAAAGTTCGATGTTATTTTTGCTGCACAGAGTGTTCATCTGAAATTTTCTGAAATTTCATTTTATTGAAGCCACGATATATCCAGAGGGTTATTATTAAAAAAGTTAGAATTTCTTGTGATTCATTCGAATTCAAACTGAGTAGCCATCTGTCGTAGCTAATGTGACAGATTCTTTACATGTCACTTATCTTGTTATTCTTATATTCGGTTGAGAGCTATCTTGGGGACATGTTGGATGGCGGTGGTGGTGCGGATGCAGCTGTGTCTACGCGCATACGTTGTGGCTGGAAGCGATTCCACGAGCTGTTACCATTCCTGGCTTCAAGAGGGACACCTCTCTGGATGAAGGGGAAGGTTTACGAAGCCTGTGTGAGGAGCAGAATGTTGTACGGCAGTGAGACATGGGCCATGAAGACAGAAAACAAAATGAAGATGGTAAGAGCCGAAAGAAGAATGGTCAGGTGGCTTTGTGGTGTTTCCCTTCGAGATCGAATCTCCAGCGAAGAGCTCCTCCAAAGGCTTGACTTGGTTGGAGTAGAAGAAGCCATGAGAAGAAGGCGACTGCGATGGTATGGCCATGTAGTTCGGAAGCCAGATGAAGATTGGGTAAAGAAGGTGTGGAAGATCGAAATACCAGGACGGAAGATCAGAGGTCGACCTCGTACCACCTGGGAAGAAACTGTTCGTGGGGATTGCAGGAGATTGGGTCTCTGCGAGGATCTCTGCAAGGATCGTGGAAGATGGAGAAGTGCCATCAGAGGAAACCGTCCAACCCAGCCAACGGCGGAAAAAGGGACGTTAAACGTATGATGATGATGATGATGATGGTTGAGAGCATATTGACTAGCATTCATTTATTTCCAAAAATTTTGAAAAATATGTAGATGGAAGGAAGCAATTTGATCAAGTCTTTACAAGTAACATAAGTACTTCATTCAAGTGTTATTTTCAAAATTTTTGAGAGCTAGTGATAGGTGGTTGGAAGCGTGCGTTAAAAGCGTGAGGTTTCAATACGTAATGGATATAATAGAATATATTTCTGGTTTCCCGCCACCTTCCAAACTGTGTACGTATTTTCTTAAACGACTCAATTTGAGATCATGGAGATAATTGTAAAACATTAATTTGGCTATGCAGAATATGTCTCATATTCACTTCTTGCGCACTGCATCAATTGGCGTAAATGACGTAAAAGATGTCTCTCTCTTTGCTTCTTGAAACCACCATTTAGTGCATTTCTGCATCGAGAAAACATAGCTTTCAACGAGTTGAATACTTCCACCCTCTCATCAGTGGAAAGAATAATTATAAAGAGTGATGTGCATACATCGACTCTTTGTGACTTTCCAGAAATTGGCCTTATTAATGAACCAGCCCTCCTTTTTCATGAAAATAGTCTGGTATATGATCCCCAAAGGAGCTATGCTAGTCAAAGCGTCTCTAAAGGTCCTGGAATTATCATATGATTCTTTGAAACAGTAAGAATTGCGTTAGCATGTTGGTGCTCTGAATCATAGTGAAATGAAGAATATCCTTCTAAAATGTTGCTACTTCAATTCAAAGTTGTGATGTTTTAAAAACTCTGACTTTCATACTTTGTAAACACATTAAGAGAAAACTAACACATAAAAGATTAGCTACTGTTCTCTCAGTCGTGATGCATTGTCTGCGGTTGTATCGATGCGTTGGAGAAATATACGAAAGTTTCAAAATTCTATTACTTACAGTTCTTGCTTGATCGACTATATTGTTTGTTTGCTTTCCAATCATCGGTATCATTTTATCTAATTTCGTGCCTAATTTTCCCGACTAAATCAGAATTTGACGAGGGCAAGATAATTTAATCGTGATTTACTTGTCAAGGATAATTTCTGTTGTATTAGTCTGTATTCTCCGATGTTATCGGACGTTGTCCTTCATAGTACACGTCCTAGGATTTGAAACTGCTGATGAATATAAGACATTTCATTTGCTTATATCAGACTTGGAAAGTTGATGAACTTCCTAAACAAAATGAAATCCACAGAGGACAGATAATTACTTTTGGTGAGGGTAATGTCATTAACGACAATTTCACATCGCCCGTAGATTAGGTTGAATGGTCGCTATCTCTTCGACGCGCCTGTCAGACGAATGATTTTTATTGCGTACCATCAGATAGTTAGTGGTGATGTTGAATGTTATGCATTTACATTTTTATACGATATCCATGCAATGTTTTATGCACGAACATATTTTTTCTGTGAAGTGGATCTGCATATTTTCCATATAAATGAATTTTTTGACGATGAGAAGATATACAGGGTGGCGCACGTAAACCGCCAGATTTTAAACTTTTATTACTCCTCAAATATTCATCCGATCGTCATGAAATTTCGAGTCATACTAGTTTGGAGTATAGGATTTATGATGATTATACCTGTTGTACTGAGAATTGTCAGAAAATTCTGATTCTATTGACCGAATGACATGTACTCATTTTGTTGACATCGAAAATCTAGATCAAGTTAATTAACTTAACATGAATCGTATTCTGCACAACGAATTGTGCGCAGTCTTGAAGTGAATATTGTTCAGTTACTTCCATGTCATATAAAATACCATTCGACGATTAAATCACTATCTGAAAAGAATCGAACATAGAAGAATGGATGATTATTCGGTTGCAGAACAAGCAAAATGCGCGGCTTGGTACGAATGGCTCAAGAGTCCAGTGGAGGTACAAAGACTTTATCATTCAGAGTATGGCAAGAACGCGAGAGCACCGGATGCCCGTACCAGCGGTGGCACACAAACCTGTTGACCAGTGGTAGTGTGGTGACTGTCAAGCGGGACCGGTCATCTTCTGAACGAACGGAGCAGAATGTGGAACGAGTTGTGCAGCACTTCGAGGAGGACCCAAACACATCTACCCGTCGTGCATCTAGTGCACCTCAAGTGAGTCGCCGCACTATCCAGCGCATCCTCCATGACTATGGATGGCATCCGTACAAGGTGCAGGTGGTGCAGCGATTATACGAAGAAGATCTGGAAAACCGAATGGAGTTCGCAGAACAGGAGGTACAGCGCATCCAAGCCAACCCGAGCCATTTAGTGGAACTAACCTTCTCCGATGAAGCTCACTTCCATCTGGATGGTGGTGTGAATCGCCACAATTGTCGTTATTGGGTCAACCAGAACCCTCACTGGATCAAGCAAGAGTCTATGCACTCGCCACGCACCACCGTCTGGGCGGCAATCAGCCAATCAGGTATCTACGGACCGTTCCTCTTCGACACCTCCGTCAACAAGGATCGGTATCTCAAGATGCTATAGGAGGAATTTTGGCCAGCGGTGCAGTCGGACAGAAGAGGCAGGAGCATCATATTCATGCAGAATGGTGCACCTCCACACTGGGGACTTCCTGTGCGTGAGTGGTTTAACAAGAAGATGCCTCAACAGATGGATGGGACGTGGATCTCCTAACATGCCCTGGCCACCGCGTTCACCTGATCTGACGCTTTGCTATTTCTTCTTGTGGGGTTTTGTCAAGTCCAAGGTTTACCATACACGGCCAACATCCATGCAAGACCTGAAGGACCGCATCATACAAGCATTTCAAGAAGTGACAACTGAGATGTGTCGAGAAACTGCTCTGGCCTACCAAAAGCGATTCGAATCCGTCCTCGAGAATGGAGGAGGACACGTTGAAGTTCGATGACTACTAACACTTTTTTCTTATGTTTTTCATTTAATAAATGTTTTCTATGACATTTACCTTAATTCGTTTTGGTCATTATTGATAAAGACGTGGGGAAATAAAGGGAAAAGTTTATCATTAAATTTTACATGTTAAGATGCATTGTTTGTATGTCAATTTTACTACATTTCATTCGGTCAATAGAATCAGAATTTTCTGACAATTCTCAGTACAACAGGTATAATCATCATAAATCCTATACTCCAAACTAGTATGACTAGAAATTTCATGACGATCGGATGAATATTTGAGGAGTAATAAAAGTTTAAAATCTGGCGGTTTACGTGCGCCACCCTGTACATCTAATGCTTATGATTGATTTTGTTTTTCTGCACAGGATCAGAGTTTTTCTTGCACACGATCAATTCGTTAATACATCTTGTCGATCTTCAGAATAAGCCGCATGTTTTTTTAATGTAAGAGCTATTTCAAAGAAAATTTAGTCACAAATGCAACTTTGTTGAGCTGTTAATTTCCATATGCCACAGTAGCTTTTGAAATGTTACCGGTAGTGACCTCTATTCGGTTTCGTGACTATTGTGGTGAGACGATCAATTATGAGATTTCTCAAATTCTCGGAAAGATGAAGCTAGTGCACCAGCGCCCCTGAAAAACCTGGAATTCGTCGAAGGAACTGGAAAATATTAGAAAATCTGCAATTCGTTGAAACATTTGAAGATTCGACACCGATAAACTGTGGGCACTATGATGAATATTGAGGTGAATGTCTTCATGGATACCATGGTACCCACAGTTCCTATGTTTCCACTTTCCGCTTTTTGGAAAATTGTCCTTTATTTCTCCTTTTTACCTTTTTATCCTATAAATCCTTTGCATTCTAAAATTATTGCTACTCCTGCACATTTCAAAATTTTACTGGATTTTGTTATTGTAGTCCTGGTACTGTGCTTTCACAGTAGTATTCACGTCAGCCATCAGCAAATCAGAAAGAAATACGACATGTCAAGTTAATAGTACGATGACCTGAGTCACTGGTTTGAAGTGAATACAACCCAATTTTAAGGAGGGTCTATAAAGGGAAATTAATGTATGCATTCTATGCGTAGGGGATACTTCTGATTAAAAACCAAAAACTTCCGTTTTTTGTGCTCCTGCTTTAAATCTGGGGTTTTTGTAGAAACCGGAAGATCAATGCTACAGAAGAATTTTCGGAACAGTTGTTTACAGACTATTTAAGACTCGTAGCCGCAATCTGCGTTCAAGATGTCGACGTTCAAAGCGTCCTGCACCTCACTTAAATTCAGAATGTTGGCTTTAAGTCATCAAGTTGAGCTACATCCAAATGTTGCGTAACCATTCAATCGGTGCTAGCGACCAATGTGGGAACTTGGCCGGATTTTTCTAAACGGGCCCGGTGTAGTCTTTCATTTTTTACCTAGACCCAGCCCGTCCGATTTAATGTCAGTAGCCATTTAAATAGTTATAAATTGTGCTTGAATAATCAATTATCATATTTCAAGATTCGCTGAAGATGTTTTACTGTTTAGAATTAAGGCACATGAGTATTTATAAGCTAATATACATAGTCTACATCCAAATGCAACTTTTTATGAATTTTGTAAGTGCATGCATTCTTTTTTGTGTTCATAATTTGAAATGTGCAAATACGTGCCTACTTAGTCAAGAATTCGCTTGAAGTCTCCAATGAATTTTTAGATAATGAAGTTCACAGTAAAATAACCACAAATTCCGATTAGATAATTTCATGACTGCCTAATTTATCCGCAGACGCTATCTGTCAAATACTCAGACATGGCAGTTTATTTGGAATCAAATTTTGAAAACTGACATTATCCTAGCACAATAGGTGATTTCCTTACTGCTCATAGCGATTAGGTGCGATCTTGATGATTTCAATGGTGTTGGGTGTGAATCAATGCCAGTATTGGATGGGTTGTAGATGTTGCATGATCACAGAATTCGCCCAGTCATTCTGCTAAAAGAAGAAGGCATGTCATGTAGCAGTCTTTAGTTGTAAGTAATGAAACGATTTGTTCAATTAATAATTCTAATACTAATTTATAGTTCAAACTGTATGGTAAAATGGAAATCAACATGATTGCAAGATATAAGACGAAATGTATTATTCTAAATTCTCCACATGAGTCTTACCCAGGCAACTCTTCAAACTTTCACAAAAGGCTCATTTTCTGATGCACTTGATACCGCATGAAATAGTAAGGTTACATTTTGACTGCCGAGACCATCATTAATAATGGTCTCATTAATAATTAACCAACAAACTATAAAGCAGCCGTCAAGCAATGATGATGTATTTCATGACGACAGCCAGACATTATTTGGCATAGCTGTAATAAAAAATAGGTTGTAATTAGCATCACAGTATAATTATAATTACCACATTATACATTATTATAATAATTGTAATTAATTATAAAATTAACACCGGCTTATTTGGTAGCGGCTGCTTGTTTGGATTTAGTTTTAGTGCTTCAAATGTGTGATAACCAAGCGAATTAACATGTCAGTTAATGCGGATTGATGCCGTAGTATTCTCATTTTAATATCTTCCACTAGCTCAATCCGCGGCTTTTGTGGATAAACGTTGACTGCAGACATTATGATTGTAAAATGTAGAAATGATTTTTTGCGTTGCATGTGATTGCAGTACCTTCGTTTCTTAAGCTAACTTCGCCATTGTCATTTAGATAAAGCTGTATTTGATTAGTCAATCAAAATTGCTTTTTAGACTGATAATTTCTTCAAACTTTAATAGAAAACAGCTTTCGATTCGAATCTGACTACTTCGCTCTTTTACAGATACTGAGTCAAATGTTGGGTGGCATATATGACGACAGAGTATGAGATTTATGTTAATTGTTCATACAGTTGTTTCTTTTATAAAAATGTTAGTTTTGTCATGCTGTTTTCGGTTTTCGTTCAATTTTCGCTTCAGCTCATTGTAAGCATAATGTTGAATCTCTTATATAAATTTGATTGTGTTCACTGATTCATTTGTTATCATTTGCGATAACAAACATATAAACTTGAGGTTCTATACAACCACGCAACTATTTGTTTGTAAAGGAGAAGATATACAGCAGGTATTACAGAAGGTATTAAATCATTCTTCGGAAATAAGCGTCGAGTGGAAAAGAATTAACTGTACACTTCACAGCGCTAGACAAGGCTGAAAATAGATTTTGGGTTTAACAATATCATTATTTTTCTCCATTGAATCTGAAAGTACTCAATTATCTCAAACAAAGATCGTATCATCAAACTAGGAATACACTTTTTGCCTTTACATGATCGTTGTTTGTCTCCTTATCTGATATCGGCAACGTCTCTCCATCGAAGGAACTAAAAAATGAAATATCATACAAGTGTCCTCCTTTCAGCAAATATTCTCAAGTGACTGTGTTATGAATATTTCGTTGGAGTATTCATTATAAAGGCTAACTTAAGACTGATTAACTAGCAATATCGCGCTAGTTACTTAGATGCTTATGTTAAATCGATTTTTTTAGAATGATTTGACTTCTATCTAATATTAGGAAATCTACCGAATGGTTGTAAGCATAATTGATATCCAAATCTGATATTATGTATTATTTGACCCGAATCACGGAATTGTACCTCCAATTTGTAAGGTTTAATGTTGGTTAAATATTGAAGTGTCGGCAACATTTTATCAGTGACATTGTTGTGACATTATTCAATTCGTTCAAACTTTGTTCCAGGAATTGCCAGGATCAATGAGAAAAGCTCCAATGATTATCAGACCGGATGAAGCTCAAGATCGAAAATCTATGCCACTGCCACCAATTATCGTTGATCCGAAAGATCCAATTAACTTCTCGGCGTCCACAGACCATAGAACGAAGCAAATCGCTGACACAAAAGATCCATTGAGCATTTCAGTATCTACCGATGAGAAGACTTTGCAGGTGATTTTTTTACTGACTTCATTACTAGCCAATTTTGTAATATAGTAGCTGAAACCCCTGAGTGTTGCATGAATATAAGTTAATCTACAAAGTTAATGTGTAGCTTGATGAAAAATATGCGATGCAATTTGTACATTTTCATAGTTGTTTCAAAAGTGATCAAGTCAGTATAATGCGCATTGTCAAATCATGTTCCTTACTTATCAGTATGACTTATTTTCTCAGGCATTTTTTTCTTCCCGATAAATTGAACACTTGTGATTCACACTACCTATCGATATCTGTGTCTTACTCACTCACTCACTCCACGTTTAAAGTCTTTTTTTCACCGTTTTGCGATGGTTGGACGCCGTCGAATGCTGGTCCACCTTGATGGCATTTCTCCACGCTGTTCGGTCTTGTGGACTGATGTTATGAAGATTGAGCTTTCGCACATCTCCCTTGATGTTATCAAGCCATCTCTTCTTGGGCGACCTCGTCGGTTCTGTCCAGGAACTTCAAAGGACAAGATCCTCTTTGGCCACGAGTCTCATTCATTCGCTGCACGTGACCATACCAGCGAAGTCTTCTTGTGCGTATTACTTCTTCAACCTTAAGAATGCCGAGCCTCATGCGCAGATCGTCCATAGGAACGCGGTCGGCAAGTCGCTTCGAAGAGATCCACCTCACCATTGTATTGTCATTTCGGATGAGGCGATCTACATTGCAGTCGTTCTTTAGACAGAACTACATTACATCTTCCCAGAGAAACTGAATGAATGAAAAGGAAGCACTGTGTCCGATTATGGCGCGAATTCACACTTGGCGCAAAAACGAGCATGTTATTCGCGAATGCTCGAATTTTTAGGTCTAGGCGCGAATCTGGAGTTTGTCATTATTAACAAAAATTTTCATAATGATGCGGGTTCTGTTGTTGTTATCACAATTTTGCGTCAGGAAATATAACCAGTTATTAAATAGATTGTTGAACACGGCATCAGAAGATTAATCACTCTTCTCGGTCACTTTTAGTTGTGCACTATCTCGTCTCTCTGCGCTTCGAATACTTAAGCCGATTAAGTCTTCGGTCAAATCCGTCGTGACCAAAACTCGATGGCTTAATCCTACGTGGTCCTGGTCCGACAGAATCTAGGTCGCTATGAATTATCATTCATCAGTAAACCCAACAGTTTACTTCGGTATTAACTTGCGGAATGCTACGTGCTGATGTAGAGCTTGGGTAACATACGACCTACAGCGTCTCAATGTGTCCGACAGCCGCTCATGACTTCATGGAGCTCCAAACCCGCAGACCACCACCTCCCGCAAAGGGATGGTTCAACTCAACCGACTGCCTACTGGAGTTGTGGCCTACAGGTGTGCGATTAACATGCATGAGGCCAGGTTCAGACCGTCCAATATGTCATGACATGCTGTGTCGAGGGACCGCCATGTTCTCTCTCCGATCTCCCTCAGCTTCATTATCTATCCTATTTTGACTTTTGTTGTAAAGTTTTGTCCTATCTTGACTGCTGTTGTAACAAGCGCCATAGTAATAACTTGCGGAAAATTCTTCAGTGTGAATTTGGATCAAATCTTACGCATGAATTAGACAGTATCGAGCACCAGAAATTAGACCTGCGAGAGCGGGTTAGACAAGGAAGATGATTGGTTAGCAACTCTCGAGTGATTGCTTGACATTTGTAGGTCATCTGACTAACGAATCTTTTGGTTCGCAGATATTGATAAATACCTATGCGCTTCTTCTATTCTGTGGCAGTTTGAATCCGTTTCTTGAAGTGGGACATTTTACCACTTTATAGAGATAAAATTGCGTATGAGAACTATTTTTCATTTGTTTTAAGTCAAAGCGGAACTTAAAAGGAAACATCATTTCCTTGTTTCTGATCCCGCAGGTGAAACCTAAAAATAACCAGGATTAGAGCAGTGTTTGCGAGAGTAAATTCCAACCTCAACACAATCATATTTTATCATTGAGTGCAAGAATAAGCCGTAGGCCATGCTCCACGTTAATGAAACTGATTAGAGATTTCGGTCGCTGATATTTCATCATTTACGGGGCAGGTCCTGAGGACATCGGTTTTCAACAACAGTGCTTCTGAACGACTGAGGCCTTGGAGCTACTATGTTTATCAAATCAGTGCAAGAGATGAAAAAGCGGAAAAATGAAATCTTGTCATCTGTAATCAGGCCTTTGATTCTTAAATATTACAGGAGGAGCATATTTTCGCTTTGCTTGCTGTATTTCAAGTATTCGTGCGTGTATGTACATAGGTCCTACTTAAGTATGAAGTAAGTAATAAGAAAATGTAAAAAGATAACTTCTCAAGAGGACCTTCCTTATCTACGACTGCATCATCTATGAACTCACTTGCAAACCAGATGATTGATTTCATCACTGGATTAACATCGAATTGCCTAAGCTGCGGTCTTACACAGCTGTTTGATCAAAATACAGCAAATTGTTTGAATAGAAAATGATCGTAAAAGCACAAGGCCTTTTCCACGAGCATGTACATGAGCTGTGTATACATCATTTAAGCTTTAACGACACACTTGGGACTTAGACACAGACTTTCACTGATCTTTTTTAGTATGGATGCCCATCCTGTGGACTTTCAATGGCGGTCTCGGGGCTCGAACGTATGACCAACAAAGCTTCATGTCACAAAGGCTAGATTTGTGCCACGGAGACCATATGAAATCAAGCTTATATTATAATTAGAAAACTGAAAAGTTTACTGATCAGACTAATATTTCGTTGTTTTTTAGGTACATAATTTCTGATCTGTCTAGCAGCAGAATCAATAAAAAGCCTTGTCATCCACTTGATAATACTGAACCACCAGTTGAAATTCATCGAAATTAGCGAAATTTCGATTATTTTCTCAATTAGGGTCAGTAGATTATCATTAAATCAAAACTTAGGTAATTTCGCAGATAATCCTAACTTGTATATCAAAATACTTATCCACTATGACAGAATTGAAATATATACATTTTTTCTACATTTTCCCGGAAACTTATTGGACGTACCACGTATATTGTAATATGAATAAACTAATATACGAGCGCATTAATTTTACAATCGTCCTTCTAAAAAGGTGATTACAAAATTGAATTGATCTAGGGACAATCTTAACAACAACTAGGATCCGAACTGAAGGTCGAAGAATTACTATTAGTAAGACTTAGAAATCAAATTTCCATTATGATGTGGTGGAAGTCAAATTTTCAAATTTCAGAAAATAGTAGCTGATCAGCAAGTTAACGATTGCATCTACATCAGCCCCGTACTCCTCTTACTTTTGTATGATAGTTATGTGCATATCTCATGAAGAATAATATATCTTCGATTTTTTCACCAAAACACCTTTACTAGTGATTATAAAGTAAAGGTATGCCAACTTTCCCAAGTAAGCTAATATTAGTTGTAAAACAAATAAATTCCTGGAAATGATTTGCTGCAAAACTAATATAAGTTAACTTGGCATTCCTTTGCTTTTTAATTATTTAAATTAGCCAAGGCTTTTTTTCGCAATCACCTTATTTGTCTTCGGAGCTTTCTTGCTCAGTATGCCCACTTGAAATACCTAATCATGGGATTGTGAAAAATATTCTCCTGATCTTATTGTGCTTAATAAACCATATTGCAAGACTAAGTTCTGTGATATAATTTGATTAAAGTACATCTCATATTTAATTTCTTTTTTCAGACATCTATGAATTTCCTAAAAATATTAGACAATAAACTTCTAAGAGAGATTTGATTTTGGAATAATTAATCCGCTGACGTATTATGTCTTCAAATGCATCGATCAATATAGACATCAAAACGTTTACTTTTGTTCATTGTTAAGTCAGTTTTAATCGGATATTGCTATTCAACGTTTCATCGTTGCATTATATGTAGACGAAGTACGCTACAGAAAATGACTTTTACGTCGTTTGCTTAAGCGCATATTGCTGTGAGGAGTTTCCAGTTTATCATAATATTTGAGCGCGGTAAATGTTTCAAAAATAATTAACTCAGCGCATGCACATGTTCCGCACACATATTTTCCCTTGCGCCAGGAATTGGTCGATATTGTTTCTAAAAGTAGGCTATCTTATTTTTACATTATGCGCCTCTCCTATAATTCAAAGTTCATGTTTGTAACTTAAGCTATTTAAATGTGCACTGCTATTCGAACTCAATTACATTAACTTACTTCGTAGAATTAGTTGTCTATCATCTGTTGCTGACACTTGGCTTTGCCTAATTTTTGCGCAATTAGTTCTCTCTACATACAGTAGGCTACATATGGATAAAAATTTGGACAGTTGGGATTGAAATATCTCGTTGCAATATCTATTCAAAAAATTGAAAGGCGGATCGAAATTGTTGGGTCATTTGCAGAGTCGCTAGAAATTTCTCTGAAAAGTGACAGAAGACGGCACTGCTGGAGTTCATTGTTCTTGCTGCCGGGTAATTGACAAAGTTGCCGTCATTGATGGAACAAATGAATGGTGTATGAATATTGTGTTTGCAATTTGAAGGAAGCGATTTGGGATCACACGTGAGAGAGAAGATCCCAGATCGGGATTGTGCAATCATTAGGGCTGATTTTCATGGTCATAGTGACAGTCAGATGAGTGGTTTTGAATGTGTTCATGATGCTCGGTATTTCCACATAATTCTAGAATGCTAACATGTTCAATACTGCAGTGGTATAGTGATAGGTGTTATTCATTGCAAATTGGTGTGGGGAAGAAAGCAAATTATATTCATAGAATCGGATTTGATACTAGATTACCAAATCAATATTATCTATTTTATTTATTTTACTTCAACAACCCCATTTTCCTTGAAGAGGGGTAGGGGGAAATGTCATACACATAAAAAATAACAAATCATAATTAGGAGCGCAGTCAGTAGTCAATGTTGTCACTTCATGTATTCTCCATCATCCCTTTTGACGCGTCCTTGACGATTTGCCGCCATTTCACTCTGTCCTTCGCCTTCTCCTTCAAAATCCTCCAGTCTTCTGCCGTGAGTTCCAGGTCCCTTTTGAGAGTCCTTCCAGCGAATCCTTGGCCGTCCCCTTCTTCTTGTCATTGTGTCATCCATCTCTTCCACTTGTTTCACTACCCTTTCGTCTTCCATCCTTACCACATACCCTGCCCACCTCAGTCTCTTTTCCATCGCTTCCTGTGTCATCGTTTTCTTCAATCCTACTTCCTCCCTCAGCTCCCCCATTCTTCGTTTCTCCACCAACCTTGCACCACAGATGCGCCTTATCCAGTTATTTTCACACACCTGTAGCATCTTTTGCTGCTGCTTGGTTAGTGCCATCGTTTCTAGTCTGTATGTCAATGCTGGCAAGACACGTGTTTCCAAAACCTTTCTCGTATCATCTGACCAATTTTACTGTCCGCCAGCACTCCTGCCATTTTCCTGTATGCCCCAGCTCCGGGCTGTATCCTTCTTCTTACTTCTGCATCGCCCGACCATCTTCAGAGACCATTTCACCAAGGTACACAAACTTATCTACCTGCTTTAGTTCCACTTCTCTCACACCCACAGCCAAGTCTTTCCACTCTCCGCCTATCCACATCACTTCCGTCTTCACCAAGCTAATTCTCAGACCATGACACGTAAAATTTCTATCTCAGTCTTTTAGCCTCTCTTCTAACTCAAATTCATCCTTCTCTACTACCGCCAGGTCATCAACATACAACAATTTCTTTATAGTTTTCTTTTCACTGCTTTTCCTGCTAACTAGTTCCATTACCATTATGACTAGAAATGGGCTCAAAGCACTGCCCTGTCTTAGTCCCATGTGCACTTCAAAATCATCACTGCGCTTCGCTCCGATCACTACCGCCGCTCTCGTATATAATTCCTGTACATATCTTCGATCTCCCGCACGTCAACTCGTCAGCCTCCATCCACCTCAGCGTTGCCACCACCAAGCGTCTGGGTGCCGTGTCGTATGCCTTCTCCAGATCCACAAACCGAATCGTTATGTTACGGTCCCTTTCCAATGTCTTCTTCAATCAACTGTCTCACTACAAACATGCCATCGGTTGTGCTTCTCCCTTCCTTGAATCCTTGATAAACCTCTCCAAATATATGACCAAGCTGTCCCTTAAGCCTGCTGCAAAGAATTTTTCCCAAATCTTCTGCACTTGAATTATTAGTGTTATTCCTCTGTACTTTCCAGGATCCTGCATACTTTCCTTCCCTTTCCATATAGGAACGATTAGGGATAGCTTCCATTCATCAGGAATCACACCTTTTCCGTAAAAGACATTGAAGATTCGCGTAAGCCATGTGATGCCTGTTGGACCTGCTGCTCTGATATTCTCCACTTATTTCTTCATTGCCTGCCGCTTATCCTGTCTTCATCTTCTTGATTTCATACTGAACTTCTACTTCTTTAATTTCTCTTCTACCACCCGGTTTCCGCACGGTACTTGGTTAATCAATCTGCATCTCCCCGTTCACATTCAGCAAACCCGCGAAATACGTTTACCATATCCTCAAGACTTCATTATCTTCAATAACCACCACACCATTTTCATTCAGAATACCCTTGGATCCAATTACACCTTTCGCTTCACGGTCCCTTGCCTTCGCAAGTCGATGCACCAGTTTCTTTCCCGCATCATGTTCTATAGACTCGTATAATTTTCTTTGTGCTTCTCTTTTGCACGCGCTACTATCTTTTAGCTTGATTGATTCTTTTTCACTCGATATTCCATCGTGAATAGTTCTTTCTCCCTTTCATTGTTCTTTACTTCTTCCACCATCTTCCAAGCTATTCGCTTTGCCCTTATGGCCACTTCCATCTCCTTGGTCCACCAACACTATTGCTCTATCCTGATTCCACACTTCCTCGAACTCCTTCCGCCTGCCTTCTCTGCTGCTCCTACAATAACCCGTTTAAAACTGTTCCACTCTTCTTCAACTCCATCTGACTGATTTCTTTATTGATATTATCGTTCGATTATGTCATTGCTGCACTCCCCCAAAATCTGCTCATCGCACTTCCGCCACCTTATTACTTTTGCGTTATTTTTCTTGTTTTATGTTTCTTTTCCTTAAACCTTAGCTCAAACACCAGTGGTTAGTGCTGAGTCGTTACATGCTCACACGCAATAACTTCACAGTCTTTTTTCGCCAATGTGATTTTCTCATTACTAACCAATCGATCTCCGACTTGTTACCATCGTTACTGAAAGTTATTTCGTGAGAGCATCTCTTCTGGAAATAGGTTTGTGTGTTGGCAAGTCCATTCCTTGATGCGACATGCACCCACTCTCTACCATCTGTGTTTCTTTCTCCGAAACCATACTTGCCGACACAGTCCTCCTCCCCTGCTGTTGTTGTTGTCCTATATGTGCATTGAAGTCTGCAGCCATGCACAAAACAACGACCTCTCCCACTAGTTGCACCATTTCTTCGACCTTCTCTCTGATTTCTTTATTTTCCCTTTGGCTTCTTCCAACATGTGGGGCGTATATTGTCATTACACACAATTTCGTCTCTCCAATGACAAACCAAACCATCAAAATTCTTCCATCCCACCTTTTTACTCAGATCACTGCCTTAGCTAAAATGCTCTCCATCACTATATCAACTCCGGTTGCCTTCCCGTCACCGCATGAATGCAACATCTTATAATCTTCACCAATGATGCTTGCTCTGTCTCTCTTCCACTTGGTCTCTTGAACACATAATATTCTGCACTTCCTCCTCTTCATGAAGTCTACTACTTCTCCGCTCTTTCCTGACATTGCACCGACATTCAGAGTCGCCACACGCAGTAAAAGTTGCTTTTCTCCGGGAATTCGTTCAGTTCTCGCCACAACACGGTTATGTAGCCCGTCAGTTGCCCCGTATGCGGTAGCCCTATCCGTAATATAATAGTGCGACATTTCCATTGAAAAATTGGGGCGGAAATTTTCACAGGTCGCATGCCCTTGCTGACGCCCAACCACTGTCATCTGCCGTGGACCTAGACGGGTTGCCATCCAAGGCTAAAGAGGTCCATCTCCCCTAATGATTTTCTCTCCGAGTTTCCTTCTCGTAGTCTTTGCTTGTCGAAGCATGACCTGCAAGGCAGAAGGTGGTCTGAAGTCGGAGTTTTCCTTCTCTTCTCCTGTGTGCTGGCTAGGCTGAGGACCACAGGAAGACCTCCCATTTTTGGAGGACCATTTCAACCAGTAAGGGCATATCCAGTAAGATTGTGATCAAGAATTAAATAACCGTTCAAAAAATTAAATGGTCGATGATATTTCTCACCATCAGGCTTTTACAGTCGGTATAATTATCTTGATTTCTTGAAAACCTGGAAATGACGGCAAGTTTTACCATTGCCATGACCCGAAATTTGACACCCTACAGAATTTGAGAGATATTTTACCAAGTGTTTTCCACGGGTTCCTTTACACGGGTACAAAAAAAATTCCTTTACTGCAAACGCCGGCTAAGATGGCGTTAAAAAATCCCTGTAACCAATTATCATCAATGTCGGAACGGGAGATTCATGATGATACTTGCAATTCAAGAAAGTGATTTTCTCTTGCAATTACGACGACATGAATTACACAACGCTACCCGACCGTTTCGTCACTCTGGACTCCAATTGTACGAGCATTTCCGGCCTTATCATTTCAAATACATCTTCACTTAGTCATTTATTGTCTCCAATATCTGATTCCGCAAAGCTGATCAATAACTGCTCTTCTAAATCAGACAGCCACTGATTCTGGTACCTTGCTCATTAATTCTGTCCATCCACTATTGATTTTCTTGTTATCAGGAGAGCCCTTGTTGTTCACTTACATTGTTTCTTTCTACTCATAGCCACAGACAGATTCGGTAGTTACGGATGGCAATAAATTCTCTCTATAAGTGAATTCTGTTCATTAGCGTGATTCAGGTAGGGTAGATTGTTCACTCCAGTATTGAACTCTAGATCGAAGGCTTTGGAGATGCAAAATTGTGAACGGTCTATATATAAATTAAGTTGTTACGATGGTCAATAATAAGGTCAAGTTGATGTGTCTATGATAATGGTTTGCTTATCAATTGACTTTCATGCGGCTATGACTAATGCAGATCGTAGAAAGTCAATGAAATTTGCCACCCTCCTATATGAGCGGATAATGGAAGGTAAACGGTTTTTTAAGTTCGAAAATGCGAGTAAATTAAAATTGTTCAAATGTCCGCCAAAGTATTTGTCAAGTACAGATTAACAGACAGTACTGTAATTATCCACGAATCTGTACTTGACAAAGTTTTTGATCGGAAATTTGGAGGCTTCTAATATAGCACTTCATAGCTCACCGGGACAGTTTCCCTCCATGATCCAGAATGAAGAATCATAATGGCGAACTTAGTCGAGCTCTACTGAATGAACGGCCAGTGGTATGGATATGACTAAAATTTCATTGCTGCAGATGTTTTCTACTTGCAGGCTTATCTACTAAGCGAATTTCACTAACTAGGATATCCCTATAATGGACTGACTAGCATATTGAATGTTACATTTTATCGCTTGAATTGAACTAGTATAAAACTGCGTGACTTGCAGCAATCATAAATATTCAGAAATTAACTTCCAGTGGATTCTGCCAATGAAAAGTGAAATATGTTTTGCTAATCTCAAAGTTTCAGGTCGGAGTTTCAAGATGTACGAAACAATTTTATTTACCGACTTGGTTTTGACAGTACAATTAGATTGAGATGATGAATTTAAACACATGCATGTATTACCTAGTGTCGCAAGTAAGTACACTGTATGTTGAAACGACTGTCCAAATGATTCCGAGCATATAGTTTTGCTTGCGTGTTGTTTTAGTTAAGTTCTGTTTTTTTAATTTACGTTTATAAGCACTGCTTATTTGTGAGCGTAGCTTGGTATCACAAAGATGTAATATCCCCAAAATTGACAACAATTTTTTTTCGGACTAAAGTCTTTTCTATGAAACATCAGTGATTAAAAAGCTCCTAGCAGCAATAGTGTCATTCCACCTGATCGCTATGTCCAGGCACTTCTATTTCGAAGTCCGTTGATGATGGAGAACGCATTATGATATCAATTTATTTTGAAGAGTAAGCCCCTCAGCAGTAAGGAGTTTAGTCGTTTATGACCTAGTATGCGAGGAAATGTCCTCAAGTTTCGTTGAACAAACCTCGACAATTTCGATCAGTTGTTAACGACGATAGACAGAGTCTGAGCTGCTGAATATCATTGTGTGAAGGAAGGATATATTTGTCAGTTCTCCTTTCATGTGCATATACGTTTTTTCTGAAGAACTCCGATGTTTTAATCAAGTTGACACTGTTCTCTCAGAGTCATTAAGCTCAGCCCTAACTCATTTGCTTAGACGAGAAAAATGAACTGACATTGACGAAGAATGAACTCCCAGGCGAGCTGGCAATCAGCAATCTCACTTGATCGTTTGCTAAGTTCTATTTTTGAAAAAATTGAAGGCATGTGAGAAAACCATAAAACTAACATTCGTACCGCAGTCTTCAAAAAAAGTATAATTTTCAAGATTTTCAAAATTCTTTTCGATGCCAAAAAATTGTTATGCAGCTGTGGAATATGATATAGTGATGGGAACCTTTAGATAAGTTATTCGTGTGAAAATGGCAAATAATACGTGTATAGTTTGCTGTGAATATGTTTCGTAAATGAAAAGCAAAATGTCGGATTTAGTTTTTTATAATCTCAACTAGGTTTAGAAAACGATGTTTTCCTTGTTTTTTTGCTTCTTTTAGTTTTTTAATGCCATCATTTTGTACCGTTTTTTAAAATGTACAACCTATTGAATGAGTTGACAACGTCATGAAGTGATTTAGTAGACATAATAAAGAAACCCTGAGCTGAAATTCTGCTGCACAGAAACTAAATATGCTACATCAATGAGCTGCATTTGTTTTCATAGGATTTAGCTAGGATAGCTAGCATAGGATAGTCCGTCTACGCGTATCAAATTTCATTTGCTTCCCTTTTATTCTCATGTTGACGCTTATTTCAGAAAGTTTTCTAAAAATGGGAGGAATGTTGAGTTGAAACCCTCAGCCGCATCTGCCTCTAAACAAGCAAAAACCACGTTCATCCCGTTTCTACTCCACTACCGAAAATTTTCACCTAGAGGTTTATCCGGCGCTATTGCCTTGCGCTGACGTAACATGCCCATCTCGATCTCTGTAGATGTCAGATGTCTCTATTATGAAATAATTAGGAAACTGGGCTATTACACTTAAGCAATTCAAGTCGATGATATTAATAATAGCACCGGTTTATTGCAGATTGAAGCACGACTGCATCTCACCAACCGATGACTGACTGACAGGAATGAAAGACCACTAATGACTATTACTAATGACTACTAATGACTAATGACTATTAATACCAAAAGAGAAAATATGTACCGAAAGTGCAGCACAACTTACATTAAGTACATTCACTCTTCATAAAATGATACCAAATACCAATAAAGACACACAACAATTGATTCTAAGATTACAATGATATCTAAACTTCAGTCGTTAGCTTCTATAATGGAAAGTTATATTAAATACCCTAAGAAACCACTATTATGAGAAACTGTCAAAAAGCAAAAGAATATGTTTTTCAAATAAAAAAAGGTGTTTTAAAACATTGTCATAAAACAAACAATGTCTTCCGAACCCTAATCTCAACTAAGATAGCTTTCATTTACCTTATTCTGTGTGCTCTAGTTGTCATATCAGATTGAGATTTGAGAGGTTGTTGTATGAAATTTATTGGGTCCTGAGATTTGTCCAAAAGTGCGATAGTTAGATCGGGGCATGGGCGCAAGGGGTGTAATCATGAAAATATGTAATGTTGATACTTAATTGAAAGTTATGTTAATACTTAGTGAAAAGATTCTTCAGTGTAGACGAAGGATGACAGTTCTTAATCATGCAAACGAATATTATTTCACATTTTAATACTCAACAAGTATTACCTTTCATTTGTGGACATGTAATGCACCTCATTATGTGGAACACTAGGCGACAAAGTGTCGGCATGCACGTAGGTCTAATTACATATATTCATAATGAGCTTCTAAACAACTTTGGGCTGTGATAACTATGAATTGGATGATGCAACTTGGGCTTTAAATGTTTCAGCGAAATGTTTCCGTGGTTTTCCCGAGACTTTTAGAGCTAAATGTGCGGCCAGCTATCGATTAATTGTGCATTAACTTTGATGGCATGTTTTGAACACATTTTCGTTAACTTAAGTACACATTAGAGTGCACATTTCAATTGTCTTACTTGAAGGTGGTTGCTTTCTCAACTACTAACAATTTAACAGCGACTTCAAAGTACATCAAAATTGTCGGAAGCTTTGCAATGATGTGATCTCACTCCATGTTTGGCATCTTCACCACATTTCGATGGCTAGACACCGTCCAAAGAGGATCCACCTTGATGGCATTCCTTCAAACTGATCTGTCTTGTGGGTTGATGTCATGAAGATCAAGCTTCCGCATATCTTCCTTAATGTTTTCATGCTATCACTTCTTGTGACGTCCACGTAGATTCTATCCAGAAAGCACGAAGTACAAGAATTTTAGTCATAAGATTCATGTAATCGCTGTATATGACAAAAACTGGAGTCTTCTCGAGAGTATGTCCGCTTCGATCCTGCGAGTGCGAAGTCGTCCATGTAGACGCGCTCGGCAATCTTTGCTTCAATAATGCAGTTCTGGCCTTCGCTTTTTATTGACAAATTCTAAAAAGGCAGATAGTACAAAGCACAATAAATACACGTCGGTTGATGCACTTTGGATTTATTATCCGCATAAAATTAATTGATGACGCTACAATCTGCACCATGGTCATATCTCTATGTCTTGGTCAGGGCACACTTATTTCCCGAATTCTATTGTTATAGCTCACAGCAGATAAGCGGGCCAACTTTTCTGAATAATTTGTAATTAGCGCTTCATTTGTTATGATGAGTGTTGGCACTTGTTAGTTGCATGAATGTCATTGATGCATCTCACGCATTTTTTATAGTTCAAATAACGGAGAAGACGGATATATTATGACAGGGTGTCCGCGGAAAATCTTCAATTTGGACATCGAAATGCGCGGACTCCCTGTTATGAATTATTTAATGAATCATCTGCTACAAAGAAATATTGCATGAATGATTCTCATGAAGCTTCAGCGCCACTATTCCTCCACTGTGGGCTTGAACATAGTCTCACTTTTCTGGAGCATGATGATTCTTTCAATCCGGATGACCGCTCTGGCAACTTCCAATGACACCCACGGGGATTACACTCGAGACCAAATGATCGCTAGGCCAAGCAATTAACCACTGTACCATGGAGACCAAAATATAACATTATCATATTTTCATAAACGGCTTGTGTGTAATTGATTTGTGAATGATGATTTCATAATGTAGCCGAATTATGTTAATTATCCATTATCATCTGTCATTTCCGTTTCAGATTTTCGAAGACAGCATTAGAAAAGAAGAAAAGGAAAAAGAGAAAAAAGAAAAGAAAGACAAGGATAAGAAAGAAAAGAAGGACAAGGACAAAGATAAGAAAGAAAAGAAGGACAAGGACAAAGATAAGAAAGAAAAGAAGGACAAGGATAAGAAGGAAAAGAAAGATAAGAAGAAAGACAAAGATGATGATGAAGATAAAGAGAAGAAAAAGTTAGAAAAGCAGGAAAAGAAAGAAGCAAAGAAGAAGAAGAAGCTGGAGAAGTTGCTGAAAGAGAAAGAAGAGGAGGAAGAAAGACTAAGAATTGAGACAAATATGAGAAGGAAGGGTGAGAAATAATTTTTTAATTGGTGTGAGCACACGATCATTGGAGATAATCGGTCTCTTTGGTGCAACTGTTAGAACATATGAATCTGCAAAAAAGGATAAAAGAATTCATTTTTCAGCCCGTCGCTTCGTCTGTTCAATATTAATCGCTGACTTGGAACTGGCTACACTTAGGGTAGTTGTAGGTTCAATCACTGTCGATAAATGTTCTTGAATATTAATGGCAGATCGATCATTTGATATATGACACATGCGTGACAATGTAACGAAATGAGACACAATACTACAATTCAATTCGAGATTTACTCAGCGTCATGTGAGACAGTTCAGCGTCGCCAAAGAGTTGTCACACATTTCCCAAATCATTTGAAGAAAAGCACCACCTTCGTCTCCAGAGCCAGTAATGATGTTTGGGAAGCATCTCTTCGGGATATAAAGCCAAACTGAAGCTCGTGTGGTTTGAATGCGAGCAGTACCTCATCCAAAAAGTTAAATTCGGGGAGCTTACACACTTGTTATTGGCGCAATTGAACGGCAGTTTTCCATGACGGAAAAGAATGACGACGGCCGATAAATCTCTTGAGAAAACAGCAAACCATAAAGCAAAAATTACACAAAAGATAGAACCTTACAATATCAAAAATCACCAAGACTAAGTAAAAAGTAAAAACAAAATAATGCAACCAAAAGTCAGTCAAGCATATGTATTTCAACCATATTTGCATCTGGGGGGGGGGGGAGAGGCATTATGGACTCACAGACATCTGCAAACACATGCCTTAAACACAACGATGCCAGTTCAATACAGCTATTGAATGCAAATCTTGAATACACAGACTGCGAATCCTTATTGAAGAGATCAATATTCTTCACTTGCAGCTACTATGAAGAGCTGAATACAAATTACTGGGGTCACAGCGATCTTAAAATCACAGAATTACAATAAAATTATTACAAAATTTGGAGTTTTGCTAAATATAATAGAATTGTCATAAAATGCATGTCATAAAATAAATGTCATACAAAGTATCATAAAATTTGGAAAATATGCCTAATATAAAATAATTGCATGTAATTGAGTGACTAAAACAGGGATTTTAAAATATAAACGAGACTTACTACTTTGAATTTCAAGCACTCTTAATATTTTGGATTGAAACTGATCTCTATTATTCAACTGACTACTGCTTGAATTTTATCACAGTCTTTCCAAGATAAGCTGTTGAAAGATTCGCACGTGAAATATGAAAAAACATTTTTCAGATTATTCGATCCTGTTCTCTTCCTGATGTGCGCAGCTCGCTTTGCCATGGGTTCTTAAAGAGCACTTTATTTCAGACTTGCATTTTTTAAATATCCAAGTGCTGGATGTAAAGACTGCAAAGCGATTGAAGAGATTACTGAGTTAACATAATGAAACCTGCGATCATGACATTGATCATAATTGAATATTATTTCCGGCCCTCTTAGGTGTTTCTTTCAGTCATCATAAAATTCAACTAGTATTTAAAATGTATCTTCATTCTTAACCTTAAGCATGGTTTACGGTTCTTATCAAGATGACAAGAAATGATCGAGACGAAAATCGCTCAACTCTTGTCAATCGTTCTGCTCTATTCATAGAATTCTATATGAATGATTAGTATAAACAAACTGGTCTATACCACATCGTCACCTGACATGGGCTTCTAGTTCTGCTTCTTGCTATTTTTGTGTCTCGAAATCGTTGTCACTGTCGCAATCATGTTCTCCTTGATTTCTTCCCTTTCATTTTCCGCCTCATCATTAATTTATACATTACACCCATCCACCCATTTTCCCATGGGATCCCAACCTTGATAACTAATCCGTGAGCAGACGTAAGTTATCAACGATTACCATTTGAATAGAGTTAAAAGTACTTCCAGATTCTGTTAGGAGTGACAGAAACGAGAATAGAAAGAAATCTATTAGTTAATCGCAAGATAATTTGCCATTGACTCTCAGACATGGACCATAATTATGATGCAGTGTCATCAATCGTGTGTTGTTCAAACTGCAAACCAAAAGTCTGTACTAATAGGTAGTGGTCAGGTAGTAGCGGATCTGACACATTAGCATGGGTAGGATAGTAAGCAAATCGCACCGATGACACCCTAAACGTCACCAGTCTTGATAGCTTCCTGTTTTTAAGTGGGAAATTGACTAACCCGTATGTTCATAATGTTTCGAGCAATCTGCAGGACTGTATTTCATTGGAGTCCTTATGAATGTTTATGCATCTTGAAATGATTATAGTACTTTTTTTGAAGTCAGCGGGTTCACAAAATTTGTGATCTCAATTAACAAGTCAAGCAATGACTGGGAGGAACCATATAGCCAGATGCCACAATAATTCATGTAATATTTTTGAGTTTAGGTGAAAATGCTTAAAGTCAAGGTGGAAAGGATAATTCTGAGTGAGGGTGAAAAAGGTCTCCCATATGGTTTTGAGAAAACAGGCATTCCACCGTGATTCCAGCGCATCCGAAGCTCGATGACTCGCTTGCGCAGTAGCTTTATAACTCAAACTCTTTATGCAAAGAATTCAATGCAAAAACAACATCATGAATTACATCCCTAAGAAATACATGTCCAACGCCGTCTCATTGACATCCCAGTATATCGTCTAATTTATAATTCAATGATCGAATATTGAGTAAGTCAAAATTAGTGGATGCTGATGGTGAGTAGCAAGTGGTATTTTGTAAGGAAACCACTGAGAATGAGGAGGCATTTTCTAATTAAATTGAATCACGGCACGGTTAAAAAATTCGAAGAATCCAGGAAGCCGATGAATACTAGCTGTATAGTGGACAATAATAAACAAATACCCTAGCGGAAAGTTGTGTAATGAGTAGAATTATGTAAAAGAAACAATTTAAAAGCTAGAAAATATCGACGACCAGCCGTGCCCAGGATAGTCAGTTATTGAAATTAGCATGTTAAAACAATCGGTGCCGTAAAAATGGACTGGGTAATACTAAATATAGGTTCCCTAAACAGGTTTCAGTGCATGAAGGATTGATGTTATTAATTTGACTTAAAATATTCACATGAAGACTGTTCTTTGATGATTGGATCATGTCTAAAGATGAATTAATGGGGTAATTCTGAATGCATTTTGTTTGCAGCATTGATTGGTGACATAAGTGCTAGAGCTTTGATTCTGAATGGAGTGATACAGAATGCTATAACGGCGCAAGTGAACTTGGAGACTAAAATTCGGCAACACACATCACAACTGAAGAAGACACTTGATGGCGATGGTGGTAGCAAAGTAAGAATGTGTGATTCTAAATGATAAAGTGATGCATTCGATGGCAATGTGCTATAAATTAGCATTCGACTAATTTCCCCCTCTATTCCAAGTGGCAGTGGTCTCCGTAGCACAGTGGTTAAGTGTTTGGCTTAGCGATCTTTCGGTCCAGAGGTTGAGCCCCGAAAGTGTTATTGGAAGTCGTCGGGAAGAGCATGCGGACTAAAAGACCACAACGCTCCAGATTAGAGTCTGACTGTGTCAGCACCGTCCAAGCTCCAGAGACGTTAAACCATTCACATTCAATAACGCATATCGAAGAAAAAAATTGTTGAAACAACCATTAGTGACATTTACCAACGCAAGATCAATTCGCAGCAAAGTCGATAAACTATCTCTTCGCGTAAAAAGCTGCAATCTGGCCTTATTTTCATTGTGGAAACATGCCTTGGCGATATAACAGATCATAGTTATCTGTTGTATTTCGCACTATAATCTCTCAAGACAGGACCGAGATGGAAATAGTGGTATTTTGATCGTGATTGCTCAGCAACGTCATCATTAAATGCTTCCTACCAAGTCTGCACAATTGTAAAAGCGAACTTCTGTGGTTCATACTTCGGCATATTCCGTAATTTTTTTTGTCTTTTCTTATGGAGCAGATGTGTTTTTTCATTGTGTAAATTGTAATGCCATGTCCGAATGCATCATGACATACAAATAAAGCAATTATTATTACATTCTTAAGTCAGGAATAGCGTTCATATCGAGATTAGCGATGTCATTTTTCCAGGCGATGATTTTGGAATAAGGTCGAAATGAATCGAAGGCCTACTTTGGAGACATTTCCATCGAATAATTGACCTGAAAAATAAAAAAATTAATCAAACTCAAGAACACAATGGCATTTTTGCACAGTCATGAAATGATAAATAACTTTAATATGCAAAATGCGGAGGCCTAAAATTGATCCCAAAATTCAATGAGCTTCTATCAAATTCTACATCTCTCTTGATTTTGACTTCCTACCATCATTCTACTGTTTTCAAAATATAGAAAATCGCTTCCTTCGTTAATACGAATTTTTGATCGCTATTTTCGTGTCCTTGAGAACGTCTGAGGACGAAATGCGTCGTGCCTGTACACATGTTTTTAGAGCAATAAAAATCGTCTTGCCGAAGGGAGCGACTTTTTTATCTTAAACCTTGCAATGCACCTCCCGTATAGTGGACGCTTCGATTTGGCATTCTGCTCTTTGCTTATTGTTCATGGCTGGGTGCTTAGAAAAAGGCTTGACAGTGTCATGCATAGGAATTTGTCCGGGATTTTCATGAAGAATCCTGGCACTGGAGCTCAGTCAACGAGATGAAAAAAAAATCTTCAAGCTTACTATCCAGTTGCCTGTTGCATACAGTTAAATATGATATTTATCATCATTCATGACTCTGTTTTTAATCTGTTATAAATTTACAAGATTTTGTCAAGTCATAGGTTGAATAGCTTGTCTAGCAAAGTTCTAAACTTGGTCAGACCTACTTAAACTGCAGTCGATTGGTTTTCATCAAAAAAGTTCGACTTACTGGCTGAAGGCATTATTTGGCAATGACTTAAATTGCATTATAATGGCGATTTTCATTATCAATCTCGAGAGTTGAAACAATGCAAAACGATATCAGGTTGGCCTGTTATATACGTTCACTAAGATAATGTGCAATTTATCAACCTTTCCAATTGTTGTTCATTACACGGTCAGTGTCTTTGTCGACATTCACTCATAACCTAATAAAATTAATTTCACTAGCTCAGAAGATTCTACTGACTGAAATGATTGATGAGGGAACTGCTGGAATTAGATTTGTTTATTATTCTCGAATATCAGATTGATTATACGAATTCCTAAAACAGTGGTCCTAGCAGCAAATCGTTTTGATATTGTATGGAAGAAAATGATGATTTTATAAATGAGAATATAATACATTGCCTAAAAAGTAGCACGGCCCATACGAAAACCCTAAAAGACACAGGGCTCTAGCAGAGACCGCTCTACCGATCTCATTGAGTAGGCGTCAAGCAATGAAGAACTTTCCGATGGTGATGCACTCTTCCATTGTCTCATGATCTGTGATATACAGGAGCACCGATGCGTTCCCGTTTTCTTTTTTCTGGATATATATCTTGCCATATATATATAAGCCTGGACAAATATCTTGAAACTGAAACTTGATTTTCATTCAAAACGAATGAAAATATGATCCGTTGATTCACTTAATAAGTCTGCCAATTCGCGTCCACCTCTTCAGCACCATCGCTCTGCCTTGTGTTTCCATGGTTCATTTCCGGTCTGTGGTTAACTGACTAGACTGCATCACCACTTTCCAGTATGTAATGCACTGCAATATGCACAATCTGCAGCTAAAATGCATGACCATGCATGACTCATGCATGATCAGCAGCTTCACTTGAAGTTGTTAACTGTGATTTGCATTCTAAATATTACTAGTCGCTGTTGGTAAACTGTACTTATGACATACTCCTAGTATCTATAAACGCCTTTTTGTTGAAAAGTACACGTATTTATTAGAATGGCTCTTTATCTCTGGCCCTTTAATTCGATTGCATTTATGAATGAAACATTATTGAGAATTGACTGTGTCATGAGTGAGAAGATACAAGCCAAAATTAGTTAAGAGATGTCATTATTTCTCGTGGGTGCGCTTCTTCAAAACTGTTATTTTAATGAACAGTCTGGAAACGAACTCGAAACAGTTTGCATGAGTTTCTGAAATTTGGATTTCTGACATTCCTCAAGTTTTGCATCTCTAAACAAATTAATTGGACTTGGACATTCAGATTCTAACCGTTAATTAGCTGTTGTTTCGATATTTTAAAAAATTCACCAAAAATTAGTAATTTTTTCTTTTTGTGTTAATCAAACCATGTTTTAGTTAATTCAATTGGTCAAATCGCGACAGATGCAACAATCATCAGACATGTTTCGGACTAACTGGTCCTTACCTGCCGTAAGAATATTTGAATTATCGACGTTTGAGCTTGCACTCCGACCACAAGACCATCTGACCATCTTCTGAGAACGTAAACGTATCAGATAGTTAGTAGGCTAATTTTACGTAAAAGTAGGACCAACTTGCGAGCCAAAGTAGCAAGGTTGCCGATTGTCTCGATATTTTTATAGCCGCCCCAAGATATCCCATTATTTGGTCGATTAAGGCTGGAAACTCTTCAGTTATAACATAATGTTGTCGACTTCCTCCTAAACTAACCAGCTTGTTTATCGACAACTGACTAGTCTATATGTTTTGCTATGTGAGTATGTGGCACATCTGGCGAGTTTAAAAGCGCTTCTGCAAGATAAAATGATAAAAATAGTAAACATGTAATAGTGATTAATTGCAAGGCACACGCGTATATAACTTACCGTACATTTATAAAGGTCGTTATCTATTCGTCTATTCTGAGTATTGTTCGAAGATGTGGCATCTCTAATTTTAACTACTATGATTTGCTAATATGCATTGCAGTGCGTGAATTTAGAATGCTGCTCATGATGACTACTGACTGCTTATCAGCTTCGAATTTCACTTATGTCCTGGGTTCTTAAGTCACAGTCATGGCTATTTCTTGTTTAACATCGATCCAATCCGAATTTAGTCCGGTATTTATTCATATCGATTTACATTTCACGTCTGAGGGCTTAGTTGCCAGGCAGCCTACTTGGTAGAAGACGAAAGGCTGTCAATAATATGAATGCATTACATATTTTCTTGATGACTAGAACCAAGTCGCCGTAGACATGTTGTTTGGCTAGTTTGGGTATTGATTCTCATTAAAGTGATCTTCAAAGTAATCGATTTTCGGACGATTTTATGATCTCTTAGCATGAATTCAGCTCGTTGAGTAGAGTAATGTAAGGCTCTGTAAAAGGAATTTAATTTCATTCGCCGTCACAGTCTGCCTTTCCTTTGTCGGGCTTATTCGTCAAGATAATGATTTCTCTCAGATCACGGAGATGTATCAACTTACTTGTAAATTGTGTTTGTAATGCGATATTTTCAAATTATTTTTCACACTTCAGTGGATTGTGAGCGTCGCATAGCTGACACAATCTAATTGTTACACGGATGCTGGCATAGTTGCTGTTTGAAAAATTCATAAGTGGAATTTTGAATTTGACCCTTTAAATCTCAGTCGCAATCAGCTAGGAAATTAGTTGAATTTAAAACTTCAGAGATTCCGTTGCCATTAATAGCTTGCGAAGTTCATCATTCGCTTCTTTTTGTTTAGCATCTGAATTATTTCTGGATGAATCATTTTGGTTAGAGTTACATATGAAGTCATTCAAGTGATAGAGTTGCGGATCATTGTTTGAAAAAGAAAGAAAATCCGAAATATGCTTGGAATTCGAATGTGTTAGAATTAGAAATTGTATGTACATCAAAATATTAAAATCCCAAATTTTCGGCCGAAGCCTTCATCAGGTGAAATAAATGCGGAATATTGTGGATCATGTCTTATCACTGTCTTTTTCTTTGGTGTCGACTGTAAACTTAGAACACACGATGCTTCAGATTTGATCCAAGCATTTGAAAATAATATATTTTGGAACATAAAGAAAACGATAGAAACTTATCTGCTCTCGAAAAAAAATCTTAATTTGGTCTCGGTTTATCGCAGAAGCAGCAATGTACATGTAAGCATGCCCTACCCGTACAAAAAAGAAATTAAAATATGTAACAGATATTATATAAGATCTGACTATAAGATCTTATATAAGTTATGTGTAAGAAGCGCCACCAGTAAACCGTACTTTCTTATACCGTTTTACATAACTCCTGATACATTTCTTACTTGTTTCCTAGACTATTCTAATACTTTTCTTCCTAGTTTCTCATACTATTCTTATACTTCCCTTGCTAGTTTCTCATACTTTTCTTTCTAATTTCTCATACTATTCTTACACTTACCTGTCTAGTTTCTCATACTATTCTTACATTTTCTTTCTAATTTCTTGCACTATTCTTACACTTTCCCGTCTAGTTTCTCATACTATTCTTACATTTTTCTTTCTAATTTCTTGCACTATTCTTACATTTTTCTTTCTAATTTCTCATACTATTCTTACACTTTCCCGTCTAGTTTCTCATACTATTCTTACATTTTTCTTTCTAATTTCTTACACTATTCTTACATTTTTCTTTCTAATTTCTCATACTATTCTTACACTTTCCCGTCTAGTTTCTCATACTATTCTTACATTTTTCTTCCTAATTTCTTACACTATTCTTACATTTTTCTTTCTCATTTCTCATACTATTCTTACATTTTTCTTTCTCATTTCTCATACTATTCTTACATTTTTCTTTCTAATTTCTTACACTATTCTTACATTTTTCTTTCTAATTTCTCATACTATTCTCCTACTTTTCTTTCTAACTTCTCATACTATTATTTTATCTTCCTTTCTTACTTCCTATATTCTTGCACCCTTGTATCCGTCAACTAAAGCATGATTCTACAAAACACACAAGACTTGTACATAAAACATATCTGCCTATTTTACAAATAAAAACCGTCATCTTAAAAAAAGAAAGTCTAACATGACTGGCAGTCCGGTTCAGTATATGAAATCATCCTTTCCGTAGTTTCTTCCTCGTGTCCGTGCACTTCTGATTAATGAATTTGTGTATTTCTCCCGTTTCGTCGTTGTACAGTTCCTTTATGAATGAAGTGATCGCCTCGACTTTTTCTGGGTTTAGACCCTCACGAATTCCTTGACCCATAAAGTTGTGATTGGCAAGTTCTTCCTCCGTGAAGACCTTAGACACTACCATCTTCACCACTCTGCTGCTGGGTTTTCCTGTTCATGCAATTCTCCGCGCCTCCTTCTCTTGAGCAGGTATCGACGGGTACTGCTCATCGTCATTCGCCTCCGCTGACTCAGTCATTTCTTTCTGTTCCTGCATTCGGACCAAGCGAGAAGACACGTTGTCCAGAGTCGAGGTGACAGCTTGTAGGTCGCTTACCTCGCCCAACCTCTTTCGCAAGTTCCCATTCTTCGATTTCAGCTCTTCTGCAAAATAATAAATATTTAATTAGGGAGAAAGATAATGCGTTGATATTTCATTGATCTTTATGAACATGCTTTATATGTTTATGGTACACAAGCTTAAGTTGTAGTAAGCAAAGGTGGGGATGTTCCATTTCCTCTTAGTGGACAAAATAATTCTATGTGTAGAAAAAAAGATGAACTATGTGTCGGCACTCCTGTACTTCACTGGTCCCTAAATATCACCTTCTGTACTTTACTGGTCCCAAATTAAAAACAAATATTTATCCAATTAAAAGCATTTTTTGCTTCAAAATGAAAGAGGCTTCAGAAACATATGTGGGCGGCAGCAAAGGAGGCGCAGTGTTTCGCGAGGTCGCTTATTCTCATGTTGTTCGACGTCAAGTTACAGGAGTGCCCTATGTGTCATTGATACAGACAAATAATAGTTAACGTCTTAATCGTGTTGATAGATGCTCCTACAATTAGCTAACTAATTAGCTTCTATTCCCCCCTCATTTTTTTGTCGACTCACACGAGTGTTGTGCGATCAAACATACCCTAACTCGGTGTGACTAAATTTGACGAATGTGGTAAGTTTGGAAATGTGGGGGGGGGAAAGAATAGAAGCACCAGATATACTTACCACTGTACTTTTAGTTTTCAATAATTTCAAGATCTGAATGCGACTAAAACAATTTTTATCTATTTATTATGCTTGGTAATTCGATTTTTTGTAAAATTTGGTTTCAGTTCATGTTTAGAGTATGATTGATTGGAAATTGAATCGTTATTCAGCCTAATGCCCTTATGAAATGTTCTGAAAGAATCGTTTCTTCTAATTTCATCCTAAAATCTCCTCCTTAAGAGTTTTTTAACGGCGATTTATCAAAAAACATAAGAAAGGAAGTAGTAATCAATGAAAACTTAAGTATTATTTTAGATTCTGATAACGTACTTGACGATACATGAAAATAATCCAACAGAAAAATCTACACAATTTTCATTGGAATGTTGAATCGAGAGATGTGGTTAAGATAAAAGCAAAGGTGTAGCTACACTACATGATCTCGATGGCTGAATTAACCTTACACGTATCGATGAAAAAATTAAAACTCTAAAAAGTAGCCAAGGTCAAATATTGATCATTTAAATAATCAACTTGACCTATGTGCCGGTCTTGTTATATGTATTGTATATGTGAATGCATTCAATACATGTAAATTTGGTTAGAAAAAAATCCCCAACAAGTGTTTCATGGCTTGTGTACATAACGTTATCAAAACACTGAACAACTCATTGTAGATTTTAAAGGCTAAGTATTGATCTGAAGGTAGAAAAGATGCGTTCTGAATAGAATTTAGAATACTGATATTATTAAAAGGGTAGTAATTTTTCACATATGAAACAACTTTACATGTTTTTCAAGTAGTTTTTATCCTTGTTTTTTTAAATGTCTTGGTCAACATCTTGGGTTGGGCCTTTCACATTGTCAGTCATCTTGCGACCAACTGGGCAAGATGCATGGGCTGAGTAACATCGAAAGGAAAAATCAATACAGAACATCAAGACATAGTTTTGTAAGGATTCTGTTCTTACTGAGAATAATGGAAAAGGCTCATATCTTTTACTCATTTAAACATAAATTCTCATTAGATAGAGTACATGTCGTATTATGTAAATAGAACTGGAAATCTCTAAGAATTGGAAGCATTCAAAATGCTATATATGCATGTATAATATTCGTACGTCTACATACTTTCTAAATTATCATCGATCATTTTTCCCAATATTTCAAAACAATTGAAAATGCGAATATCGATCTCATAGTTTGGAGAAAGACAAGTAAATCTCATTGAGATGATGTGAAAGGTAAATCAATTTTTGCCACTTTAAAATGGCGAATTCACATGTTGATTAGGAGAATTATGTATCATAATTACATGTACTTACCGACTTCATTCTCCAAATCCTGAATCTTCTTCTTCAAATTCTCTTTCTCGTTATCATCTATTGAAGTTGAAGGTTCACCTCGTGAGTTGCTTGCTGACGTCTTTCGATCATTTGTTGAAGATGTAAGAATTCGATTCCTCACTCTCATGTTCTCCATACTAGTCTCCGCTGCTGATCTGTCTGCCACTGGTGTTGTAAGGACTGTAGCTGCCCACTTCGATTTTCCTTTCCCCCACAAAACAGTAACTGTTTCTTTGAATTCAAATTTGCCTTTAAATATGGCTTCCTTGCTGACAACGGCGAAAGAGCTATCTTTCTCGAACTCGACGACTGCGAACATTGCTGGAGGACGTCAACTATAATTATCAAATTCCTATGCTGCGAATTCAGTCCATTCTCACACAACCAAGCAACAATGACCATTTATGGCAAGATGTAGAGAACGATGATCCGGTATGACGTGCAGACGTCATATATTAAGTTATTAACCAATAGAATTGCTGTACGTCGAAACTCACTCATCTCATCTTCCCATCGAGTTTACATCATTACATCATTACTCCGGCGGATAAGGCCGCCAACAATTTTGTCATTGTGTGTAGGAAGTATTACCTCATTATCCTCTTGAACGAACTAGGCTTTGACCTTAGAAGTTTCAATGCTGTTGGTAATCAGACTTACGCACCAGTAATTTCTTCCATTAATGACATAATTGCCGAACATTGCACCACCCTCAAGGATTCCTTTGGCATAACGGTTAAAGATAAGTTTATGGTTTTACCTAAACTTTTCTGGATACCTAAATTGCACAAAAATCCGTATAAAAGTAGATTCATTGCTGGTGCCAGGAACAGCACATCCAAAGATTTGGCCATACTGGTGAGAAAAGGTTTGCAATTGGTCCGGGACAAGTTTAGTAGTTATTGCCTTTCCTTCAAGCATAATTCAGGTGTGAACGCCTTCTGGAGCATTAACTCTTCTGGGGAATTCCTTGACAGGATGTCGGGTTTGAATTGCCACTCCTTACAAGTACATGATTTCTCCTCACTCTATACGAATGTTAATTTAGACCAGGTTATGGAGTCCTTGAAAGACTTATGTGAGTTAATTTTTAGCAGTTCCAAGAGCTTTATTTGCATTGGCTATTATAGAACCTTCTTCTCGAATAAAAAATACAGAGGGTATCACTGCTGGTCCAAAACCCAATTCCTTAATGCAATAAGTTTTATCCTGAATAACACTTTTGTCACTTTCGGGGGACTTGTCTTCAAGCAAATTCGAGGCATACCTATGGGTGGGAATTCCAGCTCGCTCTTAGCTGACCTGTTTTTGGCTTACAGGGAGTTCAATTTTGTGAGGGGGCTCCTAGCGAGTAAGAGATTTGGCTTAGCCAAACTTCTCTCTCTTACCACTAGGTATGTCGATGACATTTGTGTTTTTAACTTCAAACATTTTGATAAGATCCTTCCTGAAATCTACCCGGTAGATCTCTTGGCTAGCAGAAGCGGGGACAACAACAAATGTGTTAATTATTTGGATGTAAAAATCAGGATCGAAGATGGTGGCCATTACATCACAGAGGTTTACCATAAGGTTGATGAGTTCAGCTTCCCAGTGGTGCTGTATACTTTCCCCGAGAGTAACATGCCTTTGAACACTGGCTTAAACATCTTTGCTGCCCAACTCATCAGATTCGCTAGGATTTCATCTGATACTTCCGCCTTCATATCAAGAGCTAAGGGCATTTTTGATATCTTTAAAGGATGGGGTTATAAGAATAATTTGCTGGTTAATTCTTGCATTAAGTCCTCCAAGAATAGGTTCCTCGTTTTTAAGTTTGGTTGTTTTTCGCCACGCCAGATGCCATCCATCATTGGCATGTTGGGCTAAGATAACCTCTTCTAGTTTCAAGTGCGTCCTTTTGTCCTAATATATTAAAAAAAAATTATTTTCGGTTATGTTTCCTCAGGCTTGGAGAGACCTTCCATATCGTACATTCGATATGGTTGGCCTGGCCCCGCCATGTGGTATAGGTTGGAGGTTAGGGGCCGAAACCTTGCTTCATGCAGCCACATGGTTCCTCCCTGATGACTCCATACACAGCAAACTTAATTTTGGTTTTTTAGGTTTCTAATTTTCACCTTTTGTTATTTTTAGTTAGCTTCTCGTCAGGTCCATGACGAACTCTTATTACAGTTCTTATTTGATAAAAATTAAATCGTTTATAAGTATTAATTTATTTCCCTTACCGTCTTCAGTTGAGTAGACTTGCCTTTATACGTATTTCAGTACCTGCTCTTTACTAGAGTAGGTTACTCTATGTTGTCAGTATTAATTTATACTCATTCGTTCATGACTTTTAATTACCTAATTATTTACAAGATTCTCCACTAGGGTAATTGTTTAACTTTGGCGTCTTCCGTTTCCTGGATCCTTCGAATTTTTTTTTTGACCGTGTCGTGTCTTGATTTGATTATTGTGTGCGAAGCGTTGAATCTTCATTCGAAATTTCCACACACACACCGCCGACGACAAAATCAATGATCACACACACACGAACTCTGCGGCTGTTAAGTATTTTTGTAAAACGTGGTCGCTGATTGCTAGACGACAGTACAGCTTCGAGAGACTGCACCTAATTTCTACTTAGACTAAATAATCAGCCGCAGACACACTCAATTATTTGTGCAGTATCAATCTCCCTGATATAACATGGAGTCAAAATATTCGCGTTACAGGAGGAGGAGGAAGTTGACAGAAGATATTGATCGAGATACTAGCAATAAATATAGTACGACCCCATCTCAACAGATACCTGCGTCTTCATCTATTGACAATGTGCACTTAAGCGATGATTCATCTAGTGCCTCATATTTAGAGTCGCGAACAATCGAAACTAGTGAAAGCTTTCTTGATATTTCTGTGAATGACTACAATACCGTCGATAATTTCACAAACTCCGATAGTGAATCTGAATTAGAGCATTACGACGAGGCATTCGACTTCGATGTTGATTGGAATTCTGATCGTCTGATTTTTCCAAAATCCGACTTAACAGTGAGACAATCAGTTTTGAAAATTTCCGAATTTCTTATTCGCCATAAACTCAAGTGGTCTTTGTTAGATGATCTTTTGTGTCTCTTACGCCAGCATTCTGTCAGTGGAAACAACAGCGTTTCGAGTAAGTATCACTTTACGAAACTTTTGACAAAATTAAAATCTAAAGAAGATTTGACTTCAGAACACTATCGTTATTGCTCTTCCTGTAAAAGCACAAATGACATAAATTGTCATTCATGTAAAAAAATGCAGCAGTTTGTTAGATGACAAAAGCCATTCCATGGTTGACGCTTCGACGAAAACGTATCGTACAATTCGTATTCATGTAATACTTTCATCGGTTGATGCACCAATGCGTACTAGTTTGCAGGGCATGGTTCAGTATAACGGCATTTTCGGTTGCAGCAGTTGCGAACATCAGGGAAGGAGAATTTCACACATTACTACGCATCCTTTCTGTGCCGAACCAGCTCCAATGAGAAACGATGCAACAATCCGTCTAGCAGGAGATATTGCTGATGGCATTGTTCCAAAACCTGATGCTTTCCAATCAAAAGGTGTATTGCATCGCTGTTCTCTCAGGAAACTAGATCACTTTGATTTAGTTTCTTCTTTTGTACCAGATTACCTACATTGCATACTTTTAGGTGTTATGCGACGTTTGATATCGCTGTGGTTTGATAGAGGGAATCACTTAAAAGTCTGGTATATTGGAAAGTATTCCACTATTATTGACTCGCATATATATGAAGTTTACATTCCGTCTGATATTCGATGAACTTACCGTTCAATTTTGACTCGTAAATTTTGGCGAGGAAGTGAATACAAATCTTTTCTTTTATACTTTGGGCCCATTTGTCTACGGTCATACTTACCACCAGATTTTTACAACCATTTCCTTATATTATCAAACAGTACATTTCTCCTGCTTAAAGACAAGATTAGTGAGGACGATATTATCAGTGTAGAATACGCTTTATATACATTTTCGCAATATAATGAAATTCTTTATGGCGTTGAGCATATGACATGGAATTGCCATCAACTTCTTCATTTACCACAAGCTGTGCGAAATTGGGGCCCATTATGGGCGTGGTCGACCAGACCATTTGAGTCTTTCTTATATCAATTGAAAAAGTCTGTCACCGGAACTCAATACGTACCTTCTCAATTATCTAGAAGAATACTTGATTATTGGTTCATGCGAAAGCAATCATTTGGTAATTTAAGGCATGACGATTCCGGATTGTTGCATGTGACAGGGGCTAGAATTTTAAGCCCGCTCATCCAGAAAACTGTGCAAATCGGAGACAATCCAACTGAAGTACATGTGTTTACTAAAGTATTAATGAAAAATAGTGTGTTCACGACGTCATCATATAGTCGAATGGCAAAAAGGAAATGTTGTTATGCGACAGCGGATCTTCTTGGAGTTTTCTTCATTGTGAAATTCATTTCTTTTTCTTTTTTGAAAACATGTGATTGCGATCAACCATGTTTGACACACGGCGAATTAAAGGCTGAAGTTGAGCTATTTGAAGACATGGGTCCTCTTCCTTATCTAACAGGTGGAAATCTTGATATAAACAACTTTCCAGGATGCCAACATCTTCGAATTGTGACACCTGTTCACGGGATACAATTTATCGACTTAGAAAGTGTTCATAGGTTATGCATATTTTTTGAAAATTTTCTTGATATGAACGTAATTACTATTCAGCCAAATATTTATGAACGGAACTTCTGAAAAGGATCTTTAGTAACATCATAGATGACATTCTACAGACTTTTCTTGACTAAAATATTTTATAGTTTGGTATGTTTCTGTGTTACAATCGTTGCTTGTTTTCAGTCAAAAGAAAATCGTACCCATTGTCAGAAATAGTTTTTCGCTTGTATGCACAATTCATGGGACTTTAGAATCATTAGATGTTATTTGTTTTACATGTTCATTGTATTTCGTAAGCACCACACACGATACAGCATATGAAGATGCTCATATATTTCTCTGCATCTAACGTCGGATGGTTTTAAAATAGACATTTTTAAGGAAATGATGAACATTTTAATCAAATGAATTTTGATTAAAAAATACTCTATGAATATTAAAGCCAAAAGTTGAAAGAAAATTTAAGGCCTTAACGGTCTATGAATATTAAAACCAAAAGTTGAAAAAAATTTAAGGCCTTAACGGTCTAGACAGTTGAACAGATAATGACAATACTAGTAAATGATATTTCATGAATTCAATATATAAGATATATTAGCAAGTTATAAGAAAACATCTTACATAGTGAAAGTGTAAGATTTCATGGAATTCATTATATAAGATCTGTTAACAGGTTATAAGAAAAAATTTTACATAGTATAAGTATAAGGTTTAATGGAATTCATTATATAAGATCTGTTAACAGGTTATAAGAAAAAATCTTATATAGTAAAAGTGTAAGGTTTAATGGAATTCATTATATAAGATCTGTTAACAGGTTATAAGAAAAAATCTTACATAGTATAAGTATAAGGTTTAATGGAATTCATTATATAAGATCTGTTAACAGATTATAAGAAAAAATCTTATATAGTAAAAGTATAAGGTTTAATGGAATTCATTATATAAGATCTGTTAACAGGTTATAAGAAAAAATCTTATATAGTAAAAGTGTAAGGTTTAATGGAATTCATTATATAAGATTTAGTATCAGTTTTTAATTAAAAATCATAACATAGTAAATGTGTAAGATATGAAATGAATATTATATAAGATCTTATATCAGAAATTAACTTGTTTCTTTCGTAAGAAATGTTTAAGAATTTTTATAAGATCTCTCATAAGATCTTATAGATATAATGTTAATATTCTTATAACCTTACATTCTTATAAAAAAATCATAGGATCTTATATAAGATTCTTATAAGATTTTCAAACTTTTTTCGTACGGGTACTTATCTACTTCCAACCACCAACCGATAAACTCGTGAATTTTTTTTCGAGTAAATCTGTTTTGATTATCATGCGGAGTGATGACAATGCGAAAAATTTAGTGACTGGGCTCATATTTGAAGTTATATTGTGCATGCTTCATCATATATTCAGTTAAGGTTGAGGATACCAAAGTTGGGCTGCATCGATTCATGATAACATGGGTGCGCTTTCTCAGTGTTAGGTCTTGTTGATGTTTAGGATTGAGGTGTATGAGCTCCATCGCCTCCATTTCCTTGACCTTGTGTTCTCATATTCTGTCCGCCTTTGACGATGGGACCCAGTATCTCGAAATCGATCACTCTGCTCGGTCACCTGCAGTTTGACACTCTTTAGGTGACCGGACCACCTAATGAACGCGTCGAGTGATCTCATTTCTGTCGGTCAGCACTGTCCAAGCCTTCAGTGGGTTGGGGGAGGACTAGTTGCGTTGAAGTTTCATTTTCAAAATTAATTTTGGATGCAGATCCTCTTCGAACGAATCATGTATCGCTTCCTTTATTGAAAATTCTGGGGATATTGAGCACCATCAGAAATAATAAGAATAAATAAAAACAAAACCGGACGCATTCCAGTGCGCTCTCCTAAAGATCAAATGTCTGATTCCTGTTCAGTGCTCATCTTCTGCCGTCTACCGATCTCTATGCAACTGCGGGTCAGTCAATAAGACGAACAGAAGTCTCGCCGCTCGCTCAAAAGAACATGTTCCTTAATGGCTCATCAAAGGTCACAGTCGCCGCAGTTCCTGCCATAGCTTCTCATGTCATTCAATGTAATTGCGATCTCAAATATCTTCGTGACAAGTTTTCCATTGTCCTTTACGTATGAAATGACAGGTTATTACGCATTTCTGAAGCTTTGCATATTCAATGCTTCATATCGAATTTGTACAAGCAACGTGACCTGGTAATAAATTGGTATTCATCTACCGTGGTGAAGCCATCTCCATTTTAACATTTAGTTGTGCTTCCCATTTGTCATCACTCTTTTGCATTCTTTCTATCGGGTATATTCTGTTCAGAAGACTGGCGAAAGGCCTTCATAGCAATGAAGATCATGAATTCGACTAGATGGGCGCTTTAGTAGTTTATTTAGAAATGATTTGAATTGAGCTGTATGTGGCTTTTGAATTTCGTTTGTATTTGGAATTTTGATGATGCAGTGCTTGTAATGTAACCGTCCTAGTTTAGAATGTCGTCAAACCTTCTTTCAAGTTATTCTAGCGATTCGTCTTAAGTGCATTTCGATTTGTTACTTCATCGTTTTTATCATTTATTGCCGTTTCCTTTACTGTTCTATATATAACTGCAATGAGCTATTTTTATGGATTTTCGCGATAGGGAATCGCTGACTGCATTTATAGAGGCGGATTTCATTCAAATGAGATTTATTCATGTTGCTTGACTTTTGCAGCAAGACGTGGAAAGGTTATTTCAGTTAATGTGTGAATTTCGTCTTTTCATCATGACTTTGTTCGGTCGGAATGATTCCGTCATTTTAATTCGTTTAGCTATCGCTAATTGTCATTGCTAGGTTTCATAGTTGCCATCGGTAGATCCACAGAACAAAGACTCCGAACTTTTGAAAATTGCATTCTTAAGGCCCAGAATAGCAAAGTCTTGACTTTCTTAGCTTTTATTTCACACATTGTCAGATAAGTCGCTACAATTTTTGCTGGAACTGACATGACGATGGGTATGGTGGTGTTGGCATTCTTGTCAACGAGAAGTATATTGCAATTATTGCAGAGGTAAATAATTGACACTTCATCCAATCAATTAATTGAAGATTCAATCAAATAATTGCAATTAATTTCCAATCAATTAATTTGTTAATGCATATTTTTCTAAGAATCATTAGAATGCCTTCGTGTTCACCCTCTAAATTTAGTGTGGATGCAGTGATCCGTGCATTCCTTTGTAGTCACTGAAATTTCAACATGCATTTCATGTAATGAGAATCCCAAGCGTTTCTATTGCTTTATTGAACGGCCAATGGTAATCGGTGAATGACATCGTTGTTAAGATGAATAATGACGCTGAAGACGAATTTGTGACACAGCCACCACACAACGCGAAAAAAGTCCTTTCCTTTCTATCATTTTCGCTAGTCGCGACTTGGCTGTGCATGTGGGCCAAAGTCTTATCCGTCAATCGAATAGACAATCGGCAGATGAATTTACGCATCCTTATTGGAAAGGTCATATTAAATATTCAATCTGTGGTCGCCCCATAAACAAGCAGACCGCTAGCAGAAAAAGAAGAATTCTATGCAAGGCTATTAAATGAAGTGTCATCCGTCCTTGATGATGACATCCAACCAATAGCAAGCGATTTCCATGGTCACGTTGGTCAATCTTACGATGGTTTTGAAAATAATCATGATGGGAGAGGACATCATGACACACATAATAAAAAGAAGATGTAGTCAGATTTTTGGATGTGTGTACTGCGGAAGATCTTGCCTGAGGGTAGACTGATAACTTGCAAGTCTGGTCTGCATGAATCTCAAGTTAAATCGACTTCTTCCTCCTTAGACGAAATTACCTACCCAATGTAAATAGAATGATTAAATATAGAGTTGCATCATTCGTTGAAAAATGGGAACTGACCTGATTAGCTTCCATTTCATCCAATAGCAGGCCTAGTTCACATCTCTCAACATCGACACAACTCCCCTGTTTAAAGTTCAATTTCACTAACTTGCCAATTACAAATCTGAAATTAGCATCGTCTGTTTAAGAATATGCATAATAATATACAGGTGATCAACAACGAAGAATGTACAACGCAGCTCAGTCTTTTAACATGCACTCTTGTGATCAAGAGTAGCTAGATGCGACCACGAAGGCTCCCTCCAAAGCAGAACATTTGTAAGTCGTGTAGCCCACGGTGCAGAGCACTTTTAAGCAAGCATTCACGGACAGTTTTACCAGATAAGATATCGGAATTTTCTTCTACCAGCATTTTACTAAATTATGAGAAAAATATAAAGAAGCTCTAAGCCGCAACGTTAATTTTATTTGATATGTATTTCGGTTTCTCAACCAGCATCATGCAGATTCAGATAGTATTACAAAGTAATGTACAGTTTTTTAAATGTACTAATTTTTGTTTTTTAATGTACAAATTTTTTAACTAGCAGCAAGCCTAGATCCTCCATGGGATCAAGAGGTGCTCTAAGCACTCAAACCTGTGCAAGGGCCACCCATTTTAATCCCAGAAGATACAGTGATCTCCGTTTCCAAGCTATGAAGAAGAATATAGCAGCAGGTGCATCTGGGATTGCTGTTGAAATGCTGCTTATCGCTAGTCATGAATCTGCTTGTGTAATCACAAGGCTTATCAACTCAATCGCTCGAGAGGCTCAAGTCCCGCATGAATGGAATCTCTTGTGTATTATGAACTGATTTAAAAGAAAAGGCGACTCACTTGATTGTGGCAGTTGTCGGGGTCTGAAAATGCTTGATCATGTTCTAAAAGTAACTGAACGAGTTATTGAGGCATTCGTAAAAGAGCAATTTTTTTTATTTTATTAATTCAACGTACAATTTTTGAGTGGCATTATGTCGGCAATGACTTCAAGGTCACTGAAACTGATACTTCAACTTCTTCAAGGTCGGATTGTTATCGATTCCATGCAATTCGGGTTCATGCCATTCAAATGCACAAAAGGACGCAATTTTCCGTATCCGTCATCTGTACAAAAAGTACAACAACAGAAAGAAGGAAACTTTATCTTGCATCTGTTGATTTGGAAATGCAACTTGACTTTTGACCGTGTACCTCGGAAAGTCATATGGTTGACTATGAGAAAGTTGAAGATCGAGGAATGGAGTATTCGAGTAGTTCAACGGGTGTATGTCAGTCTGAACATGTGAGTCGTCTCTCTGATATGTAGAAAACTCTGTATTAATTCTTAAAGCATTTGGTGAAGTCTGGCATCAAAGGCTTCTTATGAAATCCAGGATTGTGGAGCTGTTATCCAACTTCATAAACTTCTTGCCTCTTCCGTTGGAGATCGGCAGATAGATCTGTCGTTTTAGATTATCAAAATTCGACGATTGTCAATGCAGCAATACCGGTGCTCTTCATTATGGGGCCTGCAATTTTCTGCCTCTAGTTGAACTTCCTCCAAGATGCCCTAGTGAGTGAAATGGTGATGTATGTGGATGACACAACACAACATAATTACACGACTAAGAAGCCAACACCTATCAACCTCTGCACCTTCACTTTCGTCTGGTCTTTGAATGGGACGCCAGACAACTCTTTTTTTCAAGAGTATTCTGCACTCAGATTGCCAATGACTTTTGTGAAGCTTCACATTCAGTCCATTTGCAAGTAACAAACCAGTGCAATGGTGGCCTTTATGTGGTAGCAGGCATCCACCAGCACGAGCAACTGTCTGCTATCTTTAATAGACAACTATCTATCCCTGATGGATAATTGCTGCCATCTTTGGATTGGCTCCATAAACAAATATTAACCTTCTCGGCCGGATGGAGAAACGTTTCATCAAGTACCTTATGGATGAAAATCTTTCTAGCGAGTTGCAACCGCTCTGCGTTTCATCTGTACTAAGATGAAGTTTTTCGGTAGAAGCCTGTAGTAAATGAGTGCGTGCCCAACCTAAGATCGTCTCCGTAACAAAGTACTGGCATAACAAACGCATTCACGTGACGTTATGTGAACTTCGAGATATACACGTGTACAGTGCATTGTTCGAGGGTTTATTGACCCGGTACAGGTTTAGCATCAAGTCTCCACAGACCACTTTCTGTGGGCAGTACAATTTTGATCTTTTAAAGAGGCCTAGCAACATATTCATGACAGACATTTTTATGACTGAGCCTAGTGTTTTCCTATGTGTATTAAAAGTCACTTGATTGCTAGTTTCCATTGAAAGGCCTCTGGCTTCTCTAGTTGCTCATTGCTGTTCTTAAGGTGAAACAAATATGTTACAAATTGTAAGTTTTTACATGGTGTAAAAATGAACAATGGTTTAACGTCCCTACTCCCCCTTACTGGGGGCTTGGACGGTGCGTACACAGTCAGACTTTAATATGGAGCGTTGTGATCTTTTAGTCCGGATGCTCTTCCTGACGACTTCCAATGACACTTTCGGTGTTCGACCTCTGGACCGAAATATCGCTAGGCCTAGCATCTAGCCATTGTGTACGGAGACAACTCCATTCGCATTCTTCGTATTTTTGATTTAAGTTAGTTAAACGCTTTTTATTGCATCCGCTCCAAATTTAACAAATATTCAAATATATCTTTTTGTTGCACATCTTCCTTCCTCCCAGATGCTCTCAACTTCTATGCGGATCATGTATATGTTTTCGAGCGCATAGTCACATCTGTATCCACGAAATTTGAGCACAACGTAACAATAGCTTTCACTGTTAGTAATCATTTCATTTGATAGGAGACCGCATGCAAACGTTGTGTAGTCAAAGATTGTGCATGTCTTTCGCAGGAATCAAGCAAAATTTTATACTCAAAAGTTCCGATATTTAATCTTACTGTTTATAGGATAATATTATTCATGCACAGCAGTTCGGAAAATTTCTAAAATCGCATCTTAAATCATGATGATGGAAAGCGAAGCAATCCTTATTGTGGAAAAATGAACCTTTTGTGTCACTACTTCCCCTTCAGGGGATTGTACGGTGTTGACATAGATCAATTTTCTGGATAGTTATGATGCTTTGAGTCCAGATGCCTTTCCTGTCGACTATCGACTTCGCATGACACTTAATGGACTCGACCTCATGACCAAAAGATCACGAGGCCAAACAATTAGCCACGGTACCACGGGATACTACCGTTACGACCACGTGATACTACCTTTACGGTAGTGGTTTCTAATTTAAGAAACGTTTAAAACATTTCGTATAAATTATTAACACAAACGTTAAAACATTTCGATATATTGATGTTGGTTGCATTTGCTCGAATCTGAAATATCTGACAGTAGGAGTTCGTTTTATGTTTATCTTCTTCTTTCAGACGGAGGATTCATCTTGGAAAGCCGTATCTGTTGCGCACGATGCAAGATTACAAGCATTATCAGACGCTGCCATATCATTATCAAAAGCTACGTGAGTTATATTTTTCCACTATTGACTAACATCAAATCCTTATTGCATCGATATTATTTATTCATTGTGAAAGATGCTTAATCATGGAAATTTATTGCAACACACACTTTTCTTATGTGTTAATTTAACTACTTTAAAGATAATTAGATTGCCGTCGCAGAAAACAACCAACAAAACGTTATCTTGCGAAATCTCGTCTTATGTGCTCTGCAGAAGTCTTCCTACAAATCGATCGATTCTCTGATAAGTCGTGTGGGAATTAATGAGGACCATTCAGGAAGTAGATGGAGCGATTATCTCACTGTCTTCACTTAAGATTGAAGATCATTTAGTGACAAGTCTACTGAGCATTGTGAAGCACTTATCCAATGTTCGATTCATTTATTTTTCTGGATGGTTTGTTTCATAAGTGCGAACCGTTTTTGGTGAATGAGTTCATGCATTGAAGTCCAAGGTTAGATGAAAGCTTCTATTAATGCATTTTAGAAATTTTAAAATTTCATTATTCGAATATATCCTATACATTCGAAAGTACTCGGCGACAGAAAGTAAAAGATATTGCTCATGAAAACGAACCAACCAACTTATGCCAAGTCATTCGATTCTCGTGTCTTTAAGTTGCATCGCACTTCAGCGCTGTTCGGATTTTTAATTCGCAATTTTCAAATAAGCTTTACATTCGTATCTGTGACCGCGCATTCTTTCAGCAAGAAATAAAACAAATGGGTAAACAAATTCTGTTTGCGCTTGGAAGCACATTCAGCGCGGAACCTTTCTTCCATATGGTCGAGTTCATATTTGTCCCACTCTCATTCTTTTTGTGCCGAGTGTTAAGCAAGAATGTAGAGTGTGTATGTTTTCAAAGTCTTAGGGTTTGACCCGACCAATATTTGAACTATAGTCTCCCGGCCGCAGAGCGAACGCTACCACAAGGACAGCGCGGTAACAACTAAAACATTTAACTTCGAAAATTAAGCAAGCACAATAACTAAGGGCATTTTTGAGTGCGTGCTTGTAGTCGAAACAGTTGAAAAAAGTCATTTCATCGTATCAGATATCACAGTGTAATATGCAGTCATGATCAGCTTTTTTTTACGGAAGACTTCATACCACCAGGTTAATACTGAGGGTGAAGGTGTTTGATTTCGTCAGAAACCTCATTACACAAGATGCGAAGGCATGTAGCTTATAATGAATTCGTCTCATCAGCTGTCTTTCAAAATTCTCCCAGGTTAGCTAAAATGAATTAGATGATCATGAACACATGCTGCGTGGACAAGTGTTCGATGTCTGATAAATTTGAATGAGGCATTGACTTAATTGTCAACACTTTGAAAAAGAATAATACCTATGCAAATTCTTTTTTGTGGAACAAATAAAATTACAGAAAGTGGCAGTGATCTCGTTCAATTAAGAATGGTCCGTTTGTGAAAAAAATACAGTCTGTCTCACATTATTCGTCACTCCCTGCTTTTTCCTTATTGTTTAGTTGGGAAGGAACAAGTTTTGTTGGATATTCAATATATATTACTTTGTTTTACGATATTGGAATCACAAGGTAGTTCACGTATCCGGGAATGTCAGATCAAGAGCGACAATAACTTCTACGGATACAAATTTTATTGGTGTTTTACACGACGCTTCCAAACTGGAACGTGTATTTTGGAAACGTCGTGTAAAACAATAAAATTTGTATCCGAAGAATTTATTCTCGCTCTTGATCTGTTTAACGATATATTTCGATCAGTACCTGCCGATCATCTTTAAGCAAGTGAATCTATTATGCATAATTCAACAGAACTAAAAAAATACAGACCAAGTAATGTGTAAACATAGAAATGAAGGGTAGATGCGACCGATAGTACTGGGGTACCTTGTACCAGTAGCTAAAGCTATTTGATATCTTTGATCTGACTGACACAGAGCAATTAAAACAAGTAGCACTGGGTTGCAACTTACGAGTAGTAGGGGAAATTACTCAACCTGACTAAACCCATACGCAATGAGTCAGGTTCGAGTAATTTCACTCTACTAAGCTGACAAATTGTAACCCAGTGCTAACTATTCATTTTTTTAGTTCTTTTGAATAATGCAGAATAGATTCGCTTGCCTGAGGATGATCGGCAGGTGCAGATCGAAATATATCGTAAATATACAACAGATTATCAGATTTTGAATATCCAACAAAACTTGGTTCTTCCCAACTCAACAAAATCATGTCAAACAAGGCATCTTCACAACACCTACTTTTTATGTTTGGACGGAGGCCCATCTTCAAAGCATATAAACTAATTATGCTAGGACCAACTTGCCATTGTTCTACGTATCTTATACTACATGGTTAGTTTCTAGGGATTCTTTACTATTTTTTAGCTGACAAGATGCTTCATATTATTAGTTGACTCTTGGCATATTTCAAGAATGCTAGTTTTGTCGGCTTAATAATGATGTGAAACAATCTATGATGAGAGTTTATCATCTTCTGACAGCAAGATATTCGAATTAGTGAATGCTTGATGTATGTGGGTCATTATTTCTGATCAATGATAAAATTTTAGAAATATTTTTATAATATTTTTTGATATTTTTCTTCAATTTATTACTGCTTTTTGCTAGTATTGCCATTAGAAGTATTCAAATTGCTTCATTATGATTTTAAAACATAAAATTATAATGTACACGTCCAGTTTAGAAAGAAAAAATATATTTTGCTTTCAGTTGATGTAATAAAATATATTTTAAAAAATTCAGAAAAATATTTTTTGAACCGAAAATGTAAATCTCAGGCACTGTCCGTGCTTTGCATGGCCGCCTTTTGTCGCAAACAGAGCAACAATGCGACCTAGAATGAAATCAATTAGACGCTGATTAGCCGTTGTTACTGAATCGTCCTTTACTTCATGTTATCGAAGAATGAGCGTCGATAGGACACCGCAGTTATTGAACTTCGGCTGTTACTTTAGCTGAATGAGTGACATGCTGATGATACGTGATAAGTGATGCCTTACGGCAAACACTTCTATAAACTTCATTCGATCCCATGGCATTCGAGTATTCCAATGGCTGGGCAACACATCCATATTTTAACACAATATAGACGCCATGACAATGAGTTGTCATTAAAGAACACATTGAAAGTGCCATTTAAGACAGAACAATAGCTGATTGCTGCTCTGACAAGCGCTTGGCACAGGGACGATTCAATAGTAACAGCTTGTCAGCATCTCATTGATTCTATGCTAAGTCGTGTTGCTACTCTGTTTGCGACATAAGGCGGCCATACAAATTACCCCCAAATGTGAAGTATAAATATAAAGCTCGCTATCTCTGCAAGTATTTTGAAACTTACTTCGAGGTTCTTGGCTAAATTCAATAGATAGATATACAGCTCAATCAATAGAAGTACCTTGTCAGAGTCTGACGTCTGCGACAATCAAATGTTCTTGTTTCTTCATACACTTCCGGATGATGTCGAGCGCCGTTATGTACGTGACACGTGACAGCCATCCAAGATAAGTCATACGCTGTCGACTTCGAGTTATTCACCCCTCCACCTTCCCGTTAAGCACCAGATGTTCCAGTTGCTTCTTACGGAGCACGTGGCCTCAAACCGTGGAAATCAAACCTGCCTTGTGACAATCGTCCGCATCAATTGCCTTGTTGTTTCAGCCCACCTTCAGCGCTGTGTCGTTCCGTACCTTCTTCGTCTACGGCATGCACATCATTCTTCGCAGAAACCGCATTTCCGTCGGCTCCAGGCGATCCTGCATCGTAATTGACTGATGGTCCAGCACTCACAGCCATATAGGAGAACTGACCACACGTAGCACTTCAAGAGTCGAGGTCTTGTTGCAATGATGATCGAAGGAAAGACGTTTTACATCTTGTTGTAGGCCCTCTTTGCAATTCCAATGCGCCTGTGGATGTCTATGTCGACACTTTCCTGTCGATGTTACCATGCTGCCCAAATTCTGGAATTGGCCGACCTGTTCGAGCGCATTACCCTTTACTTTGATGCAGGGCGGCGTGATAAGCCTCTTGGAGAAAACCGTAACGAAAGATTTTCTTCTGTTCATGGTGAGCCCTTTCATTTCATTTTCCTCAACCGTCTTGTTCATCATGTTCTGCAGCCTGTCTTCTGTGTCGGCGATGAGTACAATGTCATCGGCGTATCTCAGGTTATTGATGTTAACCACACCAATGATGAAGCTTTTCAGATCTTTGATGTGGCTCATTATCATTTCCGTGTAAAGGGAGAACAGATTTGGTGACATGATACACCCTTGCCTCACTCCGCGTTCGATGTTCACATACTCACTCAATGCACCATCTATCCTCACTGTTGCCTGCTGGTCCCAGTAGAGATTCTTGATCAATTCGATGTCCTCCCTGTCGATATCCAGTGTCTCCATCATTTCGATCAACGGTTCGTGCCTGATCTTATCAAACGTCTTCACATAATCGATGAAACAGGCATAGATGTCACTCTGCATTTCAATTGCTCGCTCCGTTAGCATCCTCAATGAAGATGGCGTTCCGCGTACCCTTATCCGGAGTGAGCACGTACTGCTCTTCGCTGACTTCTCCAGTCGTTCTACCTCGGATGCGGTTAAGTAGTATCCGAAGGACAAACTTCGTGAAATGACTCATGAGGCTGATAGTTCTATGTTCCTCACACTTCTATGTACACGGCTTTTTCTGTAAGGTGATGGAAAAAGATTTGCACATCTCTACGGGAAAATGACCTTCATCGTAGATACGATTCGCTAGCTTTGTTATCGTTTCGACTCCAAAATCGGCAAGAGCTTCGATCATTTCGATTGCGATCCCGTCCGGGCCGGTTGGTTTCCCTCTCGATAGACTCTGTATGGCTCGTTTGACTTCATCTTTAAGTATCAGACTTGCTCCAGTCTTCTTAACCTGAGGCCGTGATCTTATGTCGTCAGCAAACAGTTCTCCTATAAACTCATGCCACCGCTTCAGGATCTCATCTTTCTCCACAATACTGGTACCGGTTTTCGCCTCGATACAGCTGGAGGTTCCACTTTTCTGCCACCGTATTACTTGCCGAACTTTCTCATGCATCCGCTGGGGGTTGTCACGTTCCAGGAGCTCAATTTCTCTACATTGCTGACCGTAAAATTTGTCTTTTTCTTCCTGACACTTGTTGCGGATTATTCGATCCAGCCGCTTGTACCCCGGTGACCTCCTTTTGAGCATGCGGCGCTCGTCCATCAGTTCAAGGATTTCCGGTGTCATCCAATCATGATTTGCGACCCGGGTGACAACTGGTACCACTTTCTCTGCGGCGTCCCTCAGAGCATGTGCCAGAATACCAAACTCCGTGTTAAGGCTGCTGTTGGTGTCTTCTCCGTTGCTATTCATTAAACTACTACGCACCATAATCTGATATTGGCTTCTTACTGTGTCGTCCTTCCTCAACATCTTCAGATCGAGCTTCGGAGTCTGCTTCGCTTTGAGGATCTTCTTTAACGTTAGCCTCATGATAGCTGCCAGAAGTACATGGTCAGCGTTACAATCAGCGCTCGGTCAACCTTTCACATTCAAGGTTGAATTTCGGAGTCTTCTGTTGATCGTGATGAAATCGATGTACATTTAGTCCAATGAAATCGGATGATTTTTTGAAATGCCCTGTACCGTGTGTTAAAGTTACTTAACGGAATTCATTGCAATTCTCAATTTACAGCAGATCCACGTAGTATTCTGCTATCAGATTTTAGAATGTTCAAGAAAGAAGCTGCACATCCCGCAATGTATCAATGCCCCACCATCCCATAAAGACAAACTTACTTTGAACAATGTTACTTACTAAACATAATTTTGAACAGAACGACTTACTCGCCAATTCATTACACATGAGGAGAGGAGAAGCGTTGTTTGTCCTTCTAGTAAGCATTTTTTAATTTTTTTTTTGACATTTTAGGATATAAAAATTTTCTTTTAAATCATATTTTGTACCTATTGAAAATTAACTAGTCATTAGCTTGTTTTGTTTTTTTTTTAATTTTGTTACCTTGACGCACTTTGCTACGTTGAATTACACTAGACGTATCACATGCACGCGATATTCGCATATACGCAACGCTTCGCCTTATCGGTTTACTTTTCATGTGTACAAAATTGATAAAAAGTTTCATTTTTAGAAAAAAATTTCAACTATTTAAATTTTGATTCAAGGTCTTGTTTAATCCATCATGTGCTCATAAATAAGCCGACAAAGCGAAACGTTGGGTTAAAAAAGTAGATAGCATCTTACAGTATGCATTGAAATTTGATTTGTCCTATTCGTCGCTTATACAATTTTATATATCTCATATATGTAGCGTGTTCTACACTCTATGTGGGATTTGTGTGTTGACTTTCAGAGAAGCTATCAATGCCCAAAGGAATTTGATGTCTGAGGCAAAAGAAGATCCACTGATAATTTCAGATAAAAGTTATCTGAAGGCTCAAGAAGAATTGATTCAAAGGGAATATGATCTCAACGTTGCTAAAGAAAATGTAAGTGAATTGTTAGTGGCTGTTTTACTAGATAACTGAATCTGAACATTCTCCAATCTATTCAATCAACGTTTTACACAAATGTCTCAATTTTCATGACACATCTCAAATTCAAATGATACAAAAACTTCAAAAGTTAAAGATTATTGTTTGATTTCACTTAATGGTCGCAATCGCTTATGATTCTTTTACAATTAATTCATGATCGTTATCATCATCGTTATTTTATGGTTTTTAAGAAGAATAGACTCTGTGGCTAATGGCTGTGATTCCTAAGGAATAAACTGATTTACATTGTATTACGTGATTTATGGTGGATATGATTTTAAATTGTGATTCTCAATAGTTCAACTGGTTATGTATTCAAAATTGCAATAGTGTTATTTCTCAAATGGACTATATAAAAATTTTCTGTGTTTTCAATTTCAATCGTTTGTAGTATGATAAACTTTATAAATGTTTAGGGAGAGCTGTTTCATATATGCATTGAATCTCCAATAAAATTCATTCATTCATTCATTCATTCTCAATTTTGTCGTGACAACACAAACCTTTCTGACCGAAGAATTGGTTGACCACTCATCTTTTATCAATACATTGGATTGTGACATGTAGAGGATTGCTTGACGAATCGAAATGCTTTTAAAAATGCTTTTAATGAGCTATTTGTTTAAAAAAAATCATATTGATGCTGGTTGACTATGAGGGCGATCTTGCATTCTTCGTTTCCAGGCCACATAACTCTCTAGATTGCAATCTCCAAAAATTGAGCTTTAAAAGAAATCAATATTAACTAAGATAATCAGTTTTGGCGCGTATTATTTTACCAATAGCATTCCTAGTTTTTCCAATAATTTCAAAGAGGATGTTTAAATGCATTTTCATACTGATGAATGTTATTGTGGTTTTTAATTTTCTCTACCTTATGAGCACAAGACAAGTTAGAGGAGAAAGTAATGTAGAATTTTGTGCATTTGTAGAAAGAAAGTGTCTACTTTATTAGATAATTCGCAGAAATAGATGATAGTTGCAAATGATCATACTACAATTCTTAGATAAAAATTAACGAGATATTTAAAGTCAATATATTGATTTTCTTCCGTCAGTCAAAATAAGACTAGACAGCAGCAAGCTTGAAACATAGTGCATAGTTTCTATCACACCATCTTTCAAGAAAACATGATTAAAAGAGGTATGAGGGCATTGACAATTGATTAGCAACAATTTTTCCTGATGAACATGTCAATACATCTTATATATTTTTTGTTGTTGTTGTTGAATATACCATCACGTTTTTGTCTTTTTCAGGCACGTAAGGCAGAGACTGAATCATCTTCCGTGATGATTTACAAGGAACTTATTGAGAAAGGGAAAACCAATTTCATGAAAGAAGTAGAAAACATCAAGGTTGAACGCAAATCGCCTCAAGGAGGTTAGTTGTTTCTAACTTGATCAAGACATTTGCATTTGCGATAGACTTGTTATGATCAAGTTCATTCAGAAAATATTTTAGCTGACAACTTATCTGTTCATCAGCACAAATCATTCGCAGATAAATCTTCATTTAAAATATTTATGCAGTCAAACCCGGTCAACCCATCTCAGGATTTGATGTATGATGTAGTTAATCATTTTTTTCGCTTTAAATTGCAATGGAATCATCTTTGCGACTAAAGATGTCAATCTTGTGAGTTATTTAGCACAATAGATGATGAAACCTAAAAGCAACTTTGTAATCGGATTTCTTTTGAGATTCAAAAGAAATTATTCGAATTAAAACAATTCAAACCACAAATTGAAACACTATACTATGATTGAAGAAATTCTGATATAGAGATCGCTCACGTTTACTTATTGCTGGCAGAAATGACCACCTATCGGCGGGTTGTATAAATTCCTTGAGTATTCGGGATAATCTAAAAATACCATTATTGTCCTATTCATAGATTGCTTATCTTTTTTTATTAGAAGCTGAAATGTGGATAATCAAGAAAGTGATTATAAGTAGTCTACGAGTATATTATAGTGTCTTCAAAGTCAATATGAAGAAAAACAAAATCAATAGCTGACTCAGATGAGAAATGATTTCCATTCAATCGCAATTTGTTTATACTTTTTGTTCATACTATGCTTTACGAATAGCCTATTCGCAATAAGTTCAGTGAGTAAGGGATGAATGAACATGAAGCTGTGATGTCATTGGGGACTTGGACGGTGTTGACTTGGTCGGACTTCAAATGGTGCATTTTGATGCTTTTAGGCCGGATGCCTTTCCAGTCTCCTCAAGTAGCACTTTCAGGGCTCGACCTCTATTCTAAAAGGCAGTTGGGCCAAGCACGTAGCCACTGTGCCACGGAGGGACGGTAGAAGAGAATGAACTTTATCAAGATGAGTGTCTTATTTTTGATGAAAAGCTAGGAATTTTTACGTGGATCTGATTTCTTATTTGCTTTTTCATGCGAACCCTCTTTACCTTTACCCTCACACATCTGCCATACTAACTTTCATGTCTTGCTTCATATTTCAGATGGTAAATTATCCGAAGATGAATGGAATTTCCTCGTTTCTCATGCATACAAGCGCGTTGAACAGTTGCTAAAGAGAATAGTGGAACTAGAATTGGGCCAGAAGGCAATGGTTGACAATGCAATCACTTTTCAGAGAATCAGTGATGAGGAATTGGCTGAAGAACGAATAAAGAATCAATTGGAACACCAGAGAAGAGAGTTTGATCTCTCAAAGCAAAAATGGGTGAGTCTTGGTGTTAGTAAGTACTTAGTTATGTGATAGCAAAACCCACAGGTTGATAATTTGTAATTTTGTAGTAGTTTGATAACAATTTGTGATGTTGAATGAATATAATGCATTCGATAGCTTGAAGAAGTCTTATGAAAGTGTCTGAAGTGTCAATGACATGACGCGTCAGCCGAATTCACTATGTTTAAATTATTTTATACGATATTATTTACGATACTTTTTTTTATCGGTCAAGAACATTCGAGAAGGAGAGAAATATGTATTTTTCATCTTGACTCTTAAACAATTGCTGCTTGATTCTGAAAACGGACGCAACATCGATTATCAGTTAGGTTCTTTTTGCACATGTTAACATGTTCTTTTTGCACAGCGTACCGAATGGGCCTCAGTCCCACTTGCATTGTCATGTGTGCACTAGTTTAGATCATTGAGATCTCACAAGGTTACACGGGAATACGTGTGTATCGTCGCATGACGTCTTTCCTTCAAATTCAAGGTCAGATACTTTTGAAGCAGGGAGTAAGAGTTTTTCACTTGGGTGATATCACAATGTGAACTGACGGTTTCTTCAACTATTGTAGCGGTTTCACTGTTGTTGTAGTCTTCATGTCATCAAGAAGAAAGATGAAGACATTGTGAATGCTGAAATTTGTTTGCTTTGAAATGCTACAATTCATACCTCGAAACTTTCCTTTTCAACTTTTTGAAATTTAGGGACGTGAACCTCAAAGAATTTAAAGGAAAAATTATCAATTGGACTGTTTTAAAACTTTAATATATTCATAAACATCGGCCCTAACAATAACAAGTTCATCCATGATTAGGGATTGCAATCCCAGGATCCTAGAATTTTACTCATGGGGTACTGCAATTAGTTATGTTGTCATTTTAGCAGTACTTTATAGATTCTTTAATGCCTTGTGAGTGGAAACTGAATTCTGATTACTTTTCGACATTTTTCTTTGAACTGCCAATTACTACAGTTTAGTATACTCGTTACGTTATGGTTGAGTATGCCTGTATGTTTGAATACACATTCCTAGATAAGTCCCTAATCTTGTGTTATATTCTTTATATAGCCTTTGATGTATTATGATCATAATTATAACACAGGTACCAAGAATTACAGAAAACGCACCCAAAAATAGTTTAAGAATTACAGGAATTTGGTAATAGAAGAGAAAGCTCTGTTTTTCAGTTGTTAGTGAGAAACCAATTCAACATTCTTCGATAACCAAAAATGATGTAAGAATTGTAACAAATGCCTTGTGAATGTAAAGAAATAGCTGTCATTTAAGTGTGTTAAACGAGTAAATGACTCACAAAACTAAAGTTGCTCACGCTAATTCGTCACTGACGGTCAGATTATGTGAATGACCATGCAGTAAAATCTACATAAGAGGACCTCTAGAAAGCAGTTTTGTCCTCTACTGTTGAGTGTTGTGTCTCACAGTCCCGGGATTATAATTTTTCGGGATAGTCCCCGGGAGTGCAATCTCTACTTTTCATTTGCAAATACTGTATTACAGTGATAATATTCCAGCCAACACTAACATTATATTACTCGTTTTATGCAAATCGGATTTGCGAAAAAAGCTTGATCCCTTGCAAATTTTATAAATAAAAAGAAAATCCACATTTTATTTTAAGTTTAATTGGCTCAACATGTTTTGGCCAGCTCTCCTTCAGGTGCAACGCTGGACTGAAGTTACAACGATACAATTTGACACTAGTGAGCACAATTTGACAGAAATCGATGCATGCGGCGTGACAGATGAATTAAAATAAAATGTGGTTTTTCTTTTTATACAGGGTGACTCAAAAGTCTTAATCGGGTTTCAAGTCAAGATTTCTCAGTAAGTATTTGCACTACAACCTTAATTTTTCGTTTATACTGTAGAGGAAGAACCAGAATTTTAGTAACATATCGCAATTTGTGAAAAAAATCAAGTTAGAGGTCGAACTACTTGCTCATTCATTTTATGGAGGTCAACCAATTTATCAAATGGTATGAAACATTGTCCGCTTACGATTTGTTTCTCATTGACTACAACCACATGCTAATACTTCATCATTAAGTTTGATTGATCAAGTGACCTGTTAAGTGTGAACAAGACTTAATGCAAATGCGTCCATTGAAATAATAGCGAAAAGTTAATACGAAGGCATAATGAAGAAGGACAACAAAGAAGAATGCTAAGCTATCCATTTCCATTAATGTGTGATTGGTACTTATGATAATTATCGAACTTCTACATTAGCTCAATAGTTATGCATGACGTCAAAATGTCGTTGAATTGAAGCATAGGCATAGATATCTGTGAAAAGACTGATTTCGGAAACCGTTTAGTACTTAATAACTGCTGATATTCACTTTTCTATCATAGAAACCAGTAATGTTATCTGTGCAAGATCGGATCAACGTTGTGTTGCTTATGGCTAAGCATGAGTCCGTAACTACCGCCCGACGGGAGTGGCAAAGAAATTTCACATCAAAGCCACCTTCTGAAAGCACATTCCAACTTGTGTTTAAGAAATTTACTGAGACGGGTTCTGTCCAAGATGCTGAGCGAAGTGGTCGCCCATCCCTTGATGAGGATGATGTTTTACGTGTGAAAGAGGAGTTTGAGAACAATCCAAGATCGTCGGTGCGGGATGCAGCCAATCAGCTTGACATGCCACGCGAGACTGTTCGACGTACTCTGAAGCGAACAATTGGCATGAAATCATTTCACATTTCCCGTGTTCATGAACTGTTGCCAGACGACTATGAACCAAGGCTTCAGTTTTGTGAAGAAATTATCCGGCTATGTGATGATCCCAGCTTCATCCACAAGCTATGTTTTTCTGACGAGGCCATCTTTCATCTGAATGGCAAAATTAACAGTCACAACTGTATGATTTGGGACTATGAGAATCCACATTTATGTGACGAGATTCCTCTAAAGTCGAAAGGCTTGGTGGTCTGGGCGGCCATGTTTTGCGACCGGATCATCGGACCTTACTTCTTTGAAACAACGGTGACGAAAGACTCCTATCTCGAGATGCTGAGGGATTATTTCATTCCTGAACTGAAGAGACTACGAAGATTTTCCACGACAGTCTTCCAACAAGATGGCGCTCCTCCTCATTGGGGTCTGAATGTGAGAGAATTTCTCAACATCCAATTCCCTAATCGATGGATTGGCAGGAACGGTCCAGGAACATCCACTGGCCAGCTAGGAGCCCAGATTTGACGCCTCTTGATTATTTTTTGTGGGGTCATATCAAAGAGATGGTGTACAAGAATAGGCCAACAGACAACGAAGAACTGCGAGTGAAGATTGCAGAAGCAGTCCAGTCCGTGACGAAAGTCACGATCAACAAGACTTTTGAAAACTTTCAAAAGAGTCATTCTTTGTAATGAAGTTAACGGAGCTCACTTCCAGCATATATCGTAAAAATGCAAGTCTCTTTGTAAATTCTGGTTCTTCCTCTACAGTATGAACGAAAAATTGAGTTTGTAGTGCAAATACTTACTGAGAAATCTTGACTTGAAACCCGATTAAGACTTTTGAGTCACCCTGTATATTAAATGGGATTTGAATAAAAATGGAACATTTGTCTTTGATGCCTTGTAGACGCAGCTCCATAAGGTATCTACAGTACAGTGTGTCAAAAAACTGCCGTAAAGCGAGAAATATCTTCATTATGAGTTATTGGTTCTCTTAGGCTAAGTAAATAAATAAGAAAAGCATAAATTGTTGCAATATTGAATTCAAGAGAATACATTCAACATGACCTTTGACTGGTAAGCTAGAGAAAGTTAAATGTGCCAACGACAGAAGAATGTTGAAGTGCATGACAGAGGTGAAGTGGAAAGATAGAATTTCGAACGAAGAGCTGGTGAGAACATGCGGATTGACGGATCTCAGGACGGTAGTGAAAAGAGAAAAGATTGCGTTGGTTTGGCCATCTGAGAAGATCACGGGGGAAGGTATTCTGAAAAAAGTGGAGGATATGAAGGTGTCAGGCCCGCGGCCAGCTAGGAGACCAACTGACACACGGATACAGTGCATCATGGAAGACCTGAGACCCATAAAGATTGATGAGTCGCTTGCGATGAATAGAGATGAGTGGTTGAAAAATGCCCTGACTAGTCATTGTGTAAAAGTTGAGTTGGAAAGAGTCAGGTTTTTAGAGATATTAATTATTTTTTTCGAATGTACAAAATTTTTACCATCCAGTAATCATCTTCAGGTGCAAAAGACTAGGTATAGTAAAAGTTCAGATTATAAGGGATTTGAAAATGATGTTTGCAATGAAATGGTCTGATGACTTACAATGATATGATATGAAGGAATGTAGATATGAACAGGTTGTACTGGATTACACTGAACGGGCCAAAACAACAACAACAGCTCTATAAAGAAAGGACGAAGCGCCGAGCAGCATTAATGATATTTTCATTTCAACATCGAATTAACGTGGAAGGTATTAAAGCATGAATCCATTAATTATCAGAATATTATATCAATGGGCACTGTTACGACCTCCCCAAGGTACGAATAGAAAATAGGCCAAATCCCTGTGAGTGAATGTATTTATTAGGTGCAAGGCTGGTGGTGGCCCTTAAGAGAGCTGATTTGGCGTTCGCAGAGAATGTGAGTGTACGTACAGTCGTCAACGTGGCATTGACTGCGGTCGCGAGCCGAGGGGTCGCGGCAGCGTCGGTGATTCACAACAAAAGAACGTGCGTATTGTAGGCGGGAGAGAGTGAGAGAGAGCGTTTGGTCCGTCGGCAGGGAGTTTTGATGTCTCTCCGAATTGTGTGGGATCGATCATCCACCTGGAGCATTTAATTGGTGCTCAATCATTTTCCGATTTTCTGGCACTGGGTATCGCTTCGCTCTCCTCTCAGTGAAGGGAAAGAGAATCTGTGCCGATCAATGTCTTTCATAAGCGATTCTATCGGTCGTCGCTGACTTGAAGGTTAATTGACGCTAGGTATCACTTCAGCCTGAATCGAGCCGAGTCATGATGACGAAAGAGAGAGAAGTCTGCATTTTCGTTACAGCACCAATAAAGAGATGATTTAAATTCAGCTATTTTGCAGTTGTTCTCATGGTGTTGAGTAGCCTGCACCTGCATAGAACGTTGACGTAGACTCGGTTCGTTTAGTTTCTTTCATAATGGGATGGTGAATTTAATCTCCAGATGCTATTCAAATAAAAAATGATAATTTCATTTTACTTTGGATAAAATTTATGCTTGCGCAAAATGTCCTAAATCAGCAGCACGCAGACATTTTGACCAAGAAAGCGAGGAGAATGGATTGAAGTGAGAAAGTGTTTGTATATGGCAGTAGTATGAAAAGTAACATTTTTTAGTTAATTGAAATCAGGCAGGATCAATCTGACATTAATATTTGATACAATGTAACCGCAGCTCTGCTCATGTAACAACAGTTGTTTCTCTCTTCGGAGACATCGATTATTGTCGTATGCTGAAGCATTCTTGCATATGAAATAAAATTTCAGTGGCATTCACAAAATTATGACTTTCTACTGATGATAATATGAAAATAAGACTTTTCATGTATTTCTCAGTGTAGCTAGTAAAAGTCATCGAATCTTGACGCTTGTGTGGAACTTATTGCATCGATCATAAAAGTGATAGATATTTGTGATCGATTCTATACCAATCAGCTTTCGCATGAGCGGATTTATTCAACAACATGGTAGAATTTGAATCCCATTGTACAAGTATATATCAATAATTAAAAGAAACTAACCAGTCACTCACTTCCGGTGCCCTATCCGATGCGGACGTTGCCTATCATGGCTCTCCATCGTTCTCTGTTCGTTATTTCACGGATGATTTTGTTTTCTTTGATCTTCAGTCATTTTCGAAAGTCTCGCTATGGTTTCTCGCCACTATAATGTTATCTAATTGTCTTTTTTTTTGTTGTTCCCTGATCTATGTTCTAGACCAGCGCAACACGCCTTGATCTCGGATATGCTGAATCCACGAGATCCTCAAAATTCGTCTATAAAACCACAAATTTTGTGACTTCTAACCTGTTCTCCATTTCGGTTTAACAGACCAGCACTCTACCAATCTGCCATCAGGTTTTGATGAACATTTTGATATCATTGAAGAGCCTTGGTCTTGATAGAATATCCTTCTGTTTCTTTATTCAAGGTAAATATACAGACATAATAAACATGTAGGATTGTAGGTTTGTAGGATGTAAAAAAAGCTCCATTTGACTTTTTCTTTACAAGATAAAATTTGATATTATATATTGTGTTGTGCTCGCATTCTACAAATTCTTCTTGTCGACTTAGTTTCCAAAGCTAAAGTTTTGGCGACAGTTAACCGTTGAAACAATAAGTTAAGTTGCTAAAGAAGTTCAGCTACTTCGGAGACACAGTGTGTAATAATAATGGAAGTACATCTGTTGTGGCAAGTACAGGCGCCGATTAGATGAAGCTGTGTATTTGCGAAACAAACAAAGTTCTATGATACTCGTGATGCGGACTGTGTGATAAATGACAGCGAAGCTTCGAGAATGACGACTGATTTTATGTAGCGGTCTGAGGTGAAGATGGTTGTTCGAGAAACGAAATTTAAATGAGAAGACAATTTAGCTCTGCGAACTGTGATTTTTCTTGATTGATAAGTGCCAGATAATAAAGAAGTCGGCGTGTAGTGCATTTCTCAGTTTAGCAATAAATAAAGGATACAAGTCTACCATTGTCAGGTAATTCATCAAGCCTCGGTGTATAAATAAGGGCACCCTGATGAATTATGATTTGATGAATGATTGATTTAGTTCCGCTTAAGTGTAAAAGACGATTTTTTGAACTGTGCATGTATCTATTTGCCAACTGTGTCAACGTGCTTAAAGTACATTTGTAACAGTGGACTCATGATTCTCAGATAAGTATGATTTTTTAAATGACAGCTAGTAACATTTTGTGGGTACGTCAAAATTTTGAGCTGACAATAAGCACGTTTTGCTTTGTCAAATACTTTAATATGTATTGATGCATGAGTTTCGTCCCGGAAAAATTACAAAGGTCATAGACGTGTTGGCGTGTCCGTATAAAACGTAACAAATAATAAAGATAGTATTCATTCTTTTATCAACTTGTCAGCAGGTGTTTTAATTCAGTAAAACGCCTAAATTGTCTTTATTGTTTATTTTATCCAGAAATTGTTTCCTTATCCTGAGTAGATACTTGGAAATGTCAATCATTGCGATAGATATCTTTTTCAGATGAATATGATATCAATGCTAGTGCTAAATTGGCTTATGATTGAAATAGTCTCAAATTTTCAAATTCATTATCTCAATGATATGATTAAGATTTGTTGCATTAGAAAATTGAGAGAATTCATGACCTGACGACTCGAAGAGATTTCTTTGTAGTAAAAAAGCCTTCAGCATTATGAACTTTACCTCATTCTCTATCTCTTACACTTTGTTTGCTAAGTCATGCATTGCAGCTGTTCTATGCACTATTCGTGAAAGGTCATGAAGCACTAAACTTCATTATTCCGATTATTTCACATTTTGTATTAATCAAAATCATGTTTTTTATGCTTTTAATTTGTGTTGAGCAATCTCCTTCTGCCTTTTTTCGTATTTTGAAGTGAGAATTGCATTCCTTCATTATATTGTCGATTCAGGGTATCTTATCTCATACCTGTTCTCTCCAGATCTCCTGAGTCTTTCTGTACTCTCTTCGGTTTTCCCCTCTTTCAATTCTCAATTTTCAGTATTCCTTCCGATGTGATCATTTAATTTTCCTTTTCTTATCACTTCACCACGTGTCCCAGGCATCTCATGCGACTCTTCTTTAATTTTTGCCTCTACTTTGCATTGTGAATCTGCGTTCTTAAGTTTTCATTTCTTGTTCAAACTTTATCCAGCAACCATTTCTGCATATTTATTTCTGCTATCTGTATTTTCTTTCTTTTCTTGAGTCGTAATCATAGCCACTCACATTCCAAGTAAAATCATTTTAATTTATTTGTAGTAGCCTACTATTCTAGTGATTTAGTCCCGATACCGCTTCGGAAACGATTCTTCCAAAAATCGAGAGTTCCTGAACCGGTTCTCCGGAAATTAGTACCGTTTCACGCACCGGTACCGAATTGTCTTAGCTTCAGAATTTATCTTCAAAACTAAGCTCAAGACACAAAAATATAATCGTCGTTTTCTGTGTGTGAGCGCTTGCTAAGAAATTGGCATTAGTTCAGTTCGGCCATCAAAGATTTATCTCTCCATTCTCCAGGAGGCAGCTTACAGGCTCCTGCCGCCTGGCTGGTAATAGCAATGTGGTATTTAAACTGCGAGAATTGTGGTAAACTTTTGAACTTCATTTTTTGTCAAACAGTTCTCATCACATTCCGCTTTCTTCTGTAGTTTAGTCTTCTATTTTTTTTATTCTTTATTGATACGAAGACAACAGCTTGCGCCAATTATAGTCACCACAAATGAAATTACAAAAATAAGCAAAAAATATTCTGTTAAAAGCCAGAAAAGTAAACAATAGACAATATTATATCAGTAGATAAAACTCAGACGTTCACAAGTGCTTTCAATTCACACTTGAGGGATCTGTGATCACGGTCAAAAAGGTCAACATTCTTAAAAGTGTTAGCGAGTGAAGATATGCGCGGGAAAAAGTCATGCTTGCGAATTCGCAGACCGCGACTCACAACATTTGTGAACACACTTGTATGCCTCGTTCGTCTTTCAGGCAGATTTAATAAAATTTTTGATACAAGGTACGGACAGTCGACGCGATTATGTAAAATTTTATGATATAACAATAAGTCTGTTGAATTACGCCGCTTCGCCAGTGTCGAAAGACCAAAATGTATACACAATTTGTTGTACAAACCACTGTCAAAGACCATCTTTTCATGAAAACACAGTTCTTTTACAAAAACTTTTTGAACACGCTCAATCTTGTCAATTAAATATTTCGATTGAGGTGACCACACTGAAGAGCAATAATCAAGGTTTGCCCGAACATATGAGTTATACATAATTTTCAAGACATTTACATCTTTGAACAACTTCAAAACTCTCCTCACAAAACCTAACATGCGGAAGGACTTTTTCACAATAGACGCTATGTGAAGACTGAAACACATATTGTACGAAAAATGTACACCAAGATCTTTCATATGTTTTACCGGTTGTAAAATACAATTATCAATCATATAATCAAATTCAATATTATGTGCTCGTTTAAAAGAGAAGTTTACATAAAAGCATTTTTCTATATTCAAAGTCATCTTCCATTTTGAGCACCACGAAAACAAACAGTTGAGAGCAAACTGTAGATCAACACAGTCATTTACAGATGAAATTCTTTTAAAAATTTTCAAATCATCCGCGAACATGAGACTTACACACGATGAGACAGACGGCGGAATATCATTCACAAACATTGAAAATAGTGACGGGCCTAAAATTGAAACTTGAGGTACACCGGATGTAACAGGGGCCCAGTCAGACTCAATACCACTAATAACAACGCGTTGGAAACGATCAGAAAGATGGCTGCGAAACCATGAGAGATTATTTCCAACAATTCCAAATTGATTACTCATTTTAATCAATAGATATTCATGACATACAAAATCAAACGCTTTTTGGAAATCAGCGTACAAAGAATGCACTTGATATCCATCATCTAAGGATGATGTGATAAAATCCTTATAACATGTTAAATTGATAGTGGTTGATCTCTTTGGAAAAAAACCATGTTGCTCATCACATACAAGATGTTTCAAATGATTACGCAAGGAGTTATTTACAATCCGTTCAAACAATTTACTTATAACAGGCTGAATCGAGATCGGTCGATAAGATTCAACACAACTCTTATCACCCTTTCGTTTGTAAATGGGCACAATGTGATTGTACTTCAAAGCAGATGGATATTCTCCTTGCCTTACTGACAGATTAAAAATGACAGCCAGAGGTTGGCACAACTGATCAGCACAACGAATGAGAAAAATGGCAGACAGGTTATCATAACCGCTAGTACAGTTGGGGTTCAATTCTTTCATTTCATCTGGGGAAATAATATAGGTAGCTCAAAACATGGAACATTACGAACACTGCAGTCTGGGATGGTTGGGCTTTGATGTACACAGAAAACGCTTTCAAAGTATTTACAAAATGCTTTGGCAATTTCAAGTTTACTTATGTGTAACTCATCTTTATATTTGATTACATTCGGTAAGGAAAATGAGTCTTTTTGAGATTTCACAAACGACCAGAACCTTTTGGGGTTACTTTTAATATCTTCCCCAACCTTATGAACGTAATCAGCGTGACGAGATTTCTGCATAATTTTTACTTCAGTGCGTAGACGGCAGAAATCCTTGTAAGAGTCAGAGTTCTTATCACGACCATCTTTGATGTAACGTTTATGAGCTTTTTCTTTCTCTTTCACCAGTTTCATCACGTTATAATCATACCAATGAGGAAATTTAGTCGCATTGAATTTCACAATCGGCACACAGTCAGCTATAACAGCAAAAATGATGTCATAAAAATATGCCAGGGAATCATTGGTACTATCAAGAGTCAGCAAAGAACTCCAAAATCAGCTTTCTTGAAGTTATAGCAAGACCTGCGAACAGCAGACGGTTTCGTAGAAAAAGGTAGCAATACTTCAACATCCAGTGCTTGATGCGTAGAGGAGCAAGGATTGTTCCCAAGATCAACTGTCACATGCATGTTATTGCTGAGCACAAGATCGAGAGATTTATTATTACAGGTGGGAAGCACATTGTGTTGTCGAAGTTCACAGCTGCTGATAACATCCAGAAATAAGGATGACTTCTGGGATACATCGGAAAAATTAACGCAAGTCGCATAGCCGCAGTTTGGTTTCATACTCCAAATGGCATCTGAGATGTTAAAGTCACCAAGAAGTATAATTGAATCATGCTGTTTCGCAGCCATACGCACTTTTTCTAAAGAATGCTCAAGCTCTGTAACGGACATTGATTTTGCATCTGGTGGAAGATAAACTGTCCCAATGAATACACTTCGGGATTCATCTGTCTTGATTTCGATCCAAAGCACCTCAATATCTGTTTCAAAGTCTTGTCGACGAAAAGAAGATAATGTTGAGTCGACAGCAGTAAGAACTCCTCCGCCATCTTTCTTAGTGCTTGTGTTTTGATCTCGATCCCTTCGATATATTGAGTAGCGAGAATTACATAAAATCTCTCCATCAAAAACACCGTCATTCAACCATGTTTCATTCACAGAGATAACGTCATATTCATATGTAGATGCTATATCAAAGGAGCTATTGAACTCATGTAATTTGCCACGAATGCTTGTAGCGTTGAAACTTAAAATCTTCAGTTTGTCCTTCTTCATTTCCAAATCACTATTAAAAGTGAAAAATATTGTATTGTAAGGATTCGAACTCGGACCATAAAGCCAGCAAATTCAAACCCTTCGAACGCTATGCCCCTAGACTACTCTTGCACGAATGTTATAGGATGTGTAGAAGTTGGACTGTATCCGGAATGCAGAAAATCACGTGCGTGACGCTTCCAATATTGATGGACGTCACTTTGGCCAACACACAAGCAAACAAGAGAAGAAGAGGCACCGATAAACACTGTTCACCGCAGAATATGATGAGGACACAATAATGGATAAATTCCAATACGACGTTGAGACCCGATGATAAGGATTCACCAAAACGAAGGATCAGGACGACGAGAAAAAGAGCTTTTGAACGATGCAAAAAACAATAAAATTGGTTCAGGAAAACCGGAGAAATAACTCGGAAATAATCAATGTGAGAGACACAGCAAGACACGACCAGCAGCGAGCTAGTAACCACGTTTGAATTATTATAAACCACTCTAATAACCACTCTAAAATTATTATTGACCATAGCACCAGCCTCGGTAGACTGAAGACGGTGTTTTTCAATATCTGGTTATTTAACTTTTATTCGTCTTATTCTATAATGACGTAGTCTAATTGTCGCTTGTAATCATATTTTGCCGTTTACGAGACGGGGAGAAATTTCTTTCAACCATGCATGTAAATGTAAACATAATTGTCGCTTCACCGCGAATGAATAAGCAGTACATTCAGATTGTTTTGGAAACAATTACACAAAGAAAGCGTAGGTTGCAAAACTAACCGTGAAGAAATGATGAAAGCGTGACAACAATCCGGGAAAGGTACTCAAAGCGTTGTAGCAATATTTTCGACTTGCAAATTCTATTCACAAATGTAGGCCGATTTTTTTAATCAAAAACATTGTTAGGTAGTAAATATTAATAGAGAGTCAGATTGATCATTTCCTTTTTTTATTATTTGCCATCTAAGCATCTATAGAAATATTTTGCTACATATTCAGTTGCTATTGCTAAAAATCCTCTCAAAAATACTTGCAATCACAATCGGCTGAACGGTTGTCACTAATTCCAGCCATGTAGTATTTCACCATATCGTGATCGAAGTTGCACCTATTGTTTTGTCAGTTATGCGATATGTACATTTGATATTTGAAGCGCTTTAGATTCAGTGCTCCATTTTCTAAATTTGTCCCTTTGTTAGTGAAAGTACTCCTTCATGTGTCATAAAAGTATCGAATTATTTCGGCGGTTGCATGTTTGTTTGTTTTATGATCAAATTTCACATTCAGTCGTTGCCATGCTTCACTACTTAGATCAATGCGATGCAAAGTTAGGGCGCTTCAGTTATTTGTGTGAACAAGAAGCATTATCAATGCTTGAAGTAATTCTTCGCTTTGCATTGCGTTTGATGTCATCTTATAAATGCTCACAGCTCCTGCATCAATAGTAATAATATTGCCATGATATTTCGGTGAGGTGCACTGAGAGATGAATGAGAAATGTTTCGGTATTTTCGACATCTGAATTGGAATATCATAACCGATTGGCATGATAAGAGAGGGAGGAAGATACTCAAGAGATCAGTGGTATTCGAAGCATCGGTGTAACAACGACACAAGTAAATTAGTTTCTTCAGTTTAGAGCGTCTTACATTTTTCATGCCTGGGGAGGAAAACTCCCAAGATTTGAAGTGGAAGATTATTTTATATATTTGGCGGGTAAGCCCGAGCAAAGACTCGATGCACCGATCAGTATTTACTTGATGTATGACAGAAATGTTTCCAAATAGATTAATTGCATTCTTCTATAACCGACTAGAACTCAGCGAATGGTGTAGCAATTGAATCTTTCTGTGAAGAAAGATGTAGTATTTTGCATGAAATTATATTATTATTTATTATTAATTAACAAAATTATTCATGCCTGTACATGATTTCTGACTAGGGTTGTGATATTTCAATTATTTTTGAATGCCTTAAAGATAGTTAAAAACTGTTTTTAATGTACTTCTTAACAAAAATGATATTTACTTGTTGGGTAGTTATACGTAGAAATTATTATTAAAGACCATGTGAAAATTATGCTTTGTTGAGAAGCTAGACTGTGTGAAGATTAAGCTTTGTTGAGAAGCTAAGGGTGTAGTGATAAGATGGTGGTGCATTTGTAATATTTGTCGATATGCACTGTCATCATCAGAGCATTCGCACAGGGAGACATAGATTGTTTGACATGAATATAAAATTCTTTTGGGCATTCGTACACAGTAGATGGCAAATTATGCATGAACTGCAAAGTCCATAGCATCTCGAAATAGAAATAATGTAAGAGTCGGAAGCTCCGCCGACTGCGATGATGGAGCAGATAAATCAGATTACATGGCGCTGATTGCAGCTACTGCATGTATGTTGACCTGATCTGACTGATATCAAAGGAATTTGCGAAACCTATATACATGATTAAATGAGGCCGGTATAAAAAGATGCATAAAAATGCTTACAGAAGAAAAACGCATGAATTCTTTGTCAATTAAATAGGTGTAATCCAATATTGCTGATAATGCCAAGGACTCATGCATAATACCAGTTGTTATGCATATTTCCTTATTTGTAAGCGGAATTATCTAGTCGCACGGAAATAATTGGGTATGAACCGTTCTAAAATTTTGCATGATTTTTTCTTACGTTGGACAGGCTTATATAATTTTACGTAGGATTGCATGCTCTATATTGTAAACATCAATCGTCTGGTTATATGCGTCGAGATATCCATTGTTTTAAAAGCTTGTTTTCGAAGATGGTTCTAACTCGTACTATTAGCATTGACCTTATGTCGCATGCACGAATGGAAAACCATCTTAGACATCCATCAGAGCGTGTTTTTAAAAACATTGTTTTTAGAAGCGTCACATCCTTGATCCCAGTAATTGATGAGCATGGTATAGACTTTCTTATAGGCACCTTGATTGTGTATACACAGCAAGAGAGGATTAACAAGCGAGTCAATGAACTTACTGTATATCTATAGACCATCATCGATGCCAACAAACATAAGTAGTATAATATGAACATTCGACAATGCAATTATGTGCATTGCAAGTGCCTGCATATGTTTACCACATTTAAACAGGTTATGAGGTTGCCGATTCATTGTTGTCTTCGACTGTCTTTGCTCTGACGTGGTTATCGTTAGTACTGCCTTTGATCAAACTCTTCATCAGGCAGTAGTGAACTTACGGATGCGCATGTGAATAAAACACATGTGATATAAATCCAAATCCGAAGAACGAAAAAAACTTTCGGAAATGTAAATAGAACTGCTAGTTTCTTCTGCTTAAGGAATCAACATAAATTTGACTTCAACATATCTGGCATAGATGACTACTATCTGTCAATCTAGCTTAAAAGGATGCGAATTTCCTCATCTTAAATAATCATAAGTCAGCAAGGTGCATTAACTGAAAATTATCTAATTTTAGACCTATTCGACGTTGTTATTTTGTTGCTCATTTTCTTCGTGAAATTGTTATTTATTAAAGGTGCAGTTCGGCCAAATTTTACATGCTTTTATTCACTCAATTAATAACAGCCGCAACCTTGATCATTTATTCTTGTTCGCCACATGATTTCATCCGATTCATTAACACTGAAGCGTAGCAGCTTGGAAAAGTTTCGTGATGACGTAATCAGGGACACGCTCTCAATTGTGAGAGACTGGTACAACGTGCAAGCAGAGATGACGCTCACACTGTTTTGTCTGATAGGGAGGTTTGATGCCAACCTTTTGTATTTTGCTAAAAAATCACAAGTAATGTATTAGAATTGTATATTAGTACTCGTATATATTCCGTTAATTATGTGAATTTATACTCATCAAGCTTCAATAAGATTCACTTCGAATTTATGAGTTTCCATGATGACCTCTTCTCCGTCATCGGTGATTCTAGTTTCCAAAGAGTCGTGATTATCTTGGCGGTGTTGAGTTAGAACATATCTAACTGTGAATAGGTCTACCGGCTCATTTTCTTTAAAGCAATGAATCTGATGGTTTTTCGAATCATCTTCTGCGTTGGTGACTCCACAGGTCTTCATGGATCTGAGAATCAGATCTCGAGGGATCTCTTCCCAGGCCTCGACAATCCAATGAAATAGTTGCTCCTTTGATAGAGCTTTCGAGTTGCCACTAGCTGTAAATGTGTGGTTGGCCGACGCCACCCAGCGAAGTGAACGCAACTGAATTCGGCCTTTTAGAGGTTTGTTGAAATACCACATGAACGTAACCGGTGCACCCTCCGAGAATAATCTTCTACATAACAACTCCTTTTTCAAATAAAAAAGTTGCTTATAATCGAGGTATTGCTTATATTAGAGACACCAGGAATGTTAAAGCCGTTGCTTATATTAGAAGGGTGATTATATTAGAGGAAGTACGGTATATATATATATATATATATATATGATAAATCAAAACGAATTGATTTCTGATGCACTACATGTTTCAGCATGTGCACATGTCATCTTCTGGTGAACAAAAGACTGTTTGACATTTAATCACTTAAATACAAAATCGAGACATATCGGATGATGATCACTTTTCATACAATTCAACATTTATGGCGTCACGTTGTCTGGTCTCTTGCGTCAAGTCAAACAATAAAAGCAGTGAAATACAATAAAACAATAAAACTATTTACAGCTATTTACAGATTCAGACAGAGATATGAAGCTTCCCCGTTCATTCATCAGGTGGTCAATATTTGATTTCTTCAACAGGATAGATTCTAGAATTCTTGGCGTGCTAGAGACAATCTCCAAAAGTCCACAAGAACCAAAATGATCCTCCGTATCGCCCAATCCTTAGTATGATAAATGCTTATCCATCCAATTTAGCAAAATGGTTGGATAACATTTTAAAGCCACTGATTCCGAAAAAATTTCACTTTGAAGGATTCTTTTGAGTTTGTTGATCTTCTCAAAGGTCAGCAAACTTCCAAAAATCGGAAAATGGTCAGTTTTGATGTGAAGAATTTGTTCACCAGTATCCCGGTCGACGATACTATTAATCATATCATTTCCATGATATCTGAAGATGAAATTCCAATCGGAAAGCGGGCCTTGCGTGAGCTTTTAAAATTGGCATGCACCAACATTTTATTTTCTTTCGACAACGAACTCTATCTACAAGTGGATGGGATGTCCATGGACTCATGTCTCGCCCCAACGATGGCTTCTTTGGCCATGGATATGCTTGAAAAACAACTGAACAAGTTTTCTGGCTCAGCCCCTGTCTTTTACAAAAGATATGTGGATGATATCTTCTTCATTTTCGAGGCCGACGCTGATATTCATGCTTTTCATTCTTTTTTTAATGATCTGCATTCTCACATTGATTTTACTTTCGAAGAAGAGGTCAATCATAATCTTGAATTTCTTGACACCATTGTCACCAGAGCTGATGATGATGGTTTCCATACTGCCTGGCAGCTGAAAGAAACCAATACCGGTATCTATACTCCTAATTCGGCGTATTCACTTAAGCGATACCGCTTCGCCGCCATGAGATCTCTTTTTGACCGTGCTTTGAAAATAAATTCCAACATCAGAAATTATCAAAAATCCGTTTCTATCATCAGTAATATTTTTCAAAAAAAATGGCTTCACTGAATATGAAATGACTCGCGTTCGCAAAGATGTTGAGGCGAGACATGAGAACCGGACTCTCACTCAAAATTCAGATCCACTAGAGTGTCGCATACTCAATTGGAGCTTCCCCTTCATTGCTGAAGGCGAGAACAATTTATTGAATCATATCAAAGAGATCAACAAAATTATTCCTCCGAATGTCAAAATTCGTCCTGTTTTCAAAACTATGAAAACTAGCATGTTCTTCTCCAATAAAGACAAAGTGCCGTCCGAACTCAAATCTAACATTGTCTACAAATACATGTGTGAGCACTGTGACAAGTGCTACATCGGTAGTTCAGTTCGGCATCTGGTGACGAGAATGAATGAGCATCTGAAGGGCTATCCAACGCCCACTGAAATCAGTATGCACATTCATCCTCCTCAGAAAGGAAATTTCAAAATTGTCTCTAGCACGTACTATCCAAGAATTCTAGAATCTATCCTGTTGAAGAAATCAAATATTGACCACCTGATGAATGAACGGGGAAGCTCTATATCTCTGTCTGAATCTGTAAATAGCTGTAAATAGTTTTATTGTTTTATTGTATTTCACTACTTTTATTGTTTGACTTGACGCAAGAGACCAGACAACGTGACGCCATAAATGTTGAATTGTATGAAAAGTGATCATCATTCGATATATCTCGATTTTGTATTTAAGTGATTAAATGTCAAACAGTCTTTTGTTCACCTGAAGATGGCATGTGCACATGCTGAAACATGTAGTGCATCAGAAATCAATTCGTTTTGATTTATCAAATTTACGGGCATTGTTCACCAAGATATTCTATATGATGCAAGATATATATATATATATATATATATATATATATAAATGAATTATCAATTCTCAAAATATGCAAAACTTTTAACTATAGCACTGATAGGTTGATAGGGAAGCTATGGAACGCCGTATCATTGAGTTGCTGAAACCTGCGCTGAATGCTATTTCAGTTTGAATTTTATGTATATACATAGATTTAATTAATAAATCATTCCCTTGACAGGCTCTAAGAATGAAGTGAAACCGGTCGGCGATTTTATTTGATACTGTGTTTTCTTTGGGGATCATTTTTGGATATATATTTTTATATATTACGAGTTAGAGTTAGTACGTTAATAGTACGAGTTAGAACCATCTTCGAAAGCAAGCTTTTAAAACAATGGATATCTCGACGCATATAACCAGACGATTGATGTTTACAATATAGAGCATGCAATCCTACGTAAAATTATATAAGCCTGTCCAACGTAAGAAAAAATCATGCAAAATTCATTACTAACGGTACAATTAGTTTCACGGCTGAGTTTCGTGATTCAAAACTCACGATTTTCAAATGTGACATCAAATATAGAAAGAAGTTCACTATATACTGTAGTAGAAAAGATATAATATGTTTTAAAATTTAAAGTCTATGATTGGCGTGATATTAGACATGAACCACCTTATGAATGCTATTTTACATTGGCCAAGGTATATTTTCGCCTGTGTCGGCATGTAGAAATAATTTCTGACTTTTTGTTCAAAAGATTTTGGCCTCTATACATCAAGATATGATATTTTTCTGATGTGTATAGATAGCAACGTCTCGTTCCACATTTGTAGGGTGTTGATTGTTGAAGTATCTTCCATTTGATTTCATACTCTTTATCATTATCATTTAGATCCCAAATATGTTTTGACAGAGCTGTTTCATTTTTGTATCTAATATTTGTAAACGACTTTTTCTGATTGCGATACCTGTCTTTAAATTCATTTTCGCATTGGCCGATGTATACTTTTTCATTTTGGTCGGATGTGACTGTTGCTTGGCAAACCACACATTTTTGAAGACATTTTCCGTCCAGGGGGCACAATTGTTTAGTTCTGCAGTTGTATTTATTGTTGTTATTGTTACTTTCATTACTTCTTACATTGTTTAGGATTCTTGAATTATGATTTTTAATGTTGGTGCCCATATTAGGCATGCAACAATAGCTGACTTTGACAGTATTCTTGTTAAAAAGTTTGTGATACTTATGTTGTTGATGAAAGTGTTGGCTGATCAAATTCAAAAAATGCTTGCCGACGTTTGTTTTCACATTTAAGGAGTATGGAGGATTGAACCAAATAACCTTTCTCTTTCTTCTATTTGATGTTTTGTTTTCTTGGAAGCAAAGTTCTTTTTTAAAACCACTTCTGGTCAGAGCTCTTTGATAAAATGGTCTTGCCAAGTTGAATTCTTCAGCATCGCAAGATAAATTCGATAGTCTGCTTTCAATCATGTTTGGGATTTCTTTTATAATTGTAGGTGGGTGATTTCACGTTGATATAAATTGGGTTTTGATTTGGTTTATTATGCGGATTATACTTTCCACTTTGTTGATAGAAGTATGCGTCCAAAAAGTCTGTTGATTTGATATTACATTCAACAGTAATTTTTAATTCATGCTTTTGAAAGATTTTTATCATTTCCTTTCTTTCTTAATCAGCGGATGGCCCTGAAGCATTTCTAAGAATAGCTAAGCCGTCATCTCTGAAGAGACCAATATTGTCTTTTCCAAATTGGTTGCTTAACTCATGGAAAAGGTTAAGACCCACCAATTCACAAATTTCTGCACCATCAAAGCTTCCCATTGTGACATCGAAGGAGCCATTGTTTTCCCGTTTTACCCATGTATCAGAATAATCAAATAGGAGAGATTTTCGAGAATGCATGATTGCTTCAATTTCTTTCTCGGAGAAATGTGTGAATTCTTCCGCAAAGTTGATACTATCTAAAAGCAATTGTTCAGAGATTGAAGGATAAAAATCAACAATGTCAAATTTTATAAATTTGCAATTCTTCTTTTCTGGTATATTGCTGAACCACTGGATAACTGTCGCTGTTTGTTTCCATTGCATCAAATTTGAGGTTTCTCGGATTATCTTGTTATGTTTATCCAGAATGTGTTTGCTGATTATGCCGATTTCTGTTTTCGATGGGTTGATTAATCTGCACTTTATTGAATTGGGGAAATTGTCTTTATGATCCTTGAAAGTAATGAAGGCAATCAATATCGAATGTCCTTCGACTTTTGTCTCAACATTAAATTGCTTTGCAATATATATATATTATTATATATATATATAAGATCAAATAATAGAATAGTAAGTATGTAAGCGTTTTATTTCAAGTTGAATGAAAATCAAGACAGTCATATACACAAATCATATACACATTACATAGTCATATCACAAATTTTCACATACACAAGTAAAGAAGACCGAAAAATAAATGCATATAAACTGAGGTCATTTTACATCTACATATCATTTAAAATATCGTTAAAGTGTACACACAGTTGCTGAAGTAAAAATGGGAAAAAGATCTGGCATATTTTTCAGTACGGATACATGGGAAAACGAATCTGTTCGACCGTTGAGATCTTTCAGGCAGAAAGTCTCTCAAGATGTGATTTTGGTCGTTTTCAATCTGTCTGAAAAGTTTCAAAGAATGTTGCAATCGTCTATGTATAGTATCGTCACATTTAGTACACTTTGAAACACCATCATAAATTATACGATGTGCTCGGTTTTCAATAGTTGAAAGTATTCTACAATGCTTTTTAGAGAGCCCAACAAATGTTTCACATGCGTAGTCTAAAACAGAGCGGATAATGGCTACATATACATCATGCAATTGATTTGCAGAAATAAGTGACTTTAAACGTCTGATGATATGCAAGCGTCTGCTACACTTTATTCGCAAATAATCTACGTGGTCGTCCCAAGTTAACTTATTATTCATACAGACTACGAGATACTTGATGGACTTCACGTAGTTTACAGAGAAAGAAAAAATGTCTAAGGAAACAGGAGATCGAGAAACAATCATCACATTAGACTTTTTTGTATTTAGTCTCAAAAAGTTTTTTGCGCACCACAATTCAACATTCTCTATTTCACGATTAATCGTAGACCGAATGTCATCAATATCGTTTTTTGGTAAAGGAATGATTACACTTATATCATCAGCATATTTAAGCATTACATTATTCACTGAGGTACTATGTAAGTCTCTAACATATAGGCAAAAAAGAAAAGGGGCTAAAACGGATCCTTGTGGTACTCCGCAAGTAATGCTCACAGATCGGGAATACACATCCTTTAACTTCAGGAAAGTGATTCTATTTTCACAGAATGATTTCAACCATGTAATGAGCTCGAAAGGGAAATTCAAAGTCTGCAATTTCTCAAATAACACATTGTAATTTACACAATCGAACGCCCTTGACAAATCACAGCTCAAGACTGCGCAACCAAAATTCTGTCTTTCATCGATGATGCGTAATGATGTATCTAGTAACTTCAAAATGGCTGTTGTAGTCGAGGCACCTTTCCTGAAACCATGCTGTTCGAGGCCATAATTTATATAGAACATGTCTGCAAAACGATTGAGTACAATTCGTTCCAAAATCTTCGCTAGAGGAGGAAAGATTGAGATGTATCGCAGATTGTTTATGTCAGGCGGTTGACTTTTAGGTATTGGGACTGTGACACTAATTTTTCAACTCGCAGGAAAAGTCAATGTTGACAGTGAACAATTAAATATATGTGTTAACGGTTCAGAAATAACGTCCGCCAGAAATCCATAAATTCTAGTCGGAACTAGATCAAACCCGGATGATTTTTTGAGAGGCATATTGCATAGCATTTTTCCTACTCCTGAGGTATCAATTGTAGGATACCAGCTTTCGGACGGTGCGGTATCAATGAATCGATTAAGATTATTTTTAGGGAATGGGCTTGATAATGAGTCTGCCATTTTATCAAGAAGTTGAATGATACTTCCATTTTCTTCAATTAGTGTAGTCCAATTATCTACCGTACTATTTTTGCCATCGTTCTTGTGTTTCGCTACGACTTTCCATAGACCTTGTGAGGAGCTGTTCATAATCTTGTTTGCCCAAATTTGTTTTGCAGTTAAAATTTCTTGCTTTACTTTCATTTTCAATTCATTATATCTGTTTCAATTTCTTGTTCTATGGGCATTCCATTTCTCATTGATTAGGTATTCAGTCAATGGGGTCATCCATTCTTTGTCGTTCTGGGTTATTATCACAAATAAATGAATAAAATCAAATAATATGAAAAATATATATGAAAAAAAACATATATATGAAAAAATATGGTAAATAATATGAAAACCAAAAAAGCACTCAAGGAAAAGTCAGAAGTACCAAAATTCCCGACCGGTTTCGTCCTGATCTAAGCAGGCTAGTCATGGGTAGCCACATAAAGTACATAAAGTTATTGGATAGCCGAGCTGTCACTTCGTCACACATGCATGCTTGTACATGATGCAATAGGCTGTTGCGACTACTTTTGCAAATGGAGAACCACTATTTGTGCTCTCAGCCCGGATGAAAATCCACTCATTCTTGCAAATGACTTCAAAGTTTAATGAGAAAGATTGATGATATCGACAAAGTTAATTTGAATTCAAAATGTGAATCAGTCGCAATAAGTGTATAAAATCTTATCTGAATGACTCAATGCAGCAGCAACGCATAATAATAGAATCATGGCTTAGATATCGCATAAAGGATGACTACCGGTATTTTCAAAATTTCTGGGTGGTGGCCTCGAACTTTTGCAAATGACTGTACATGTGCAGGTCGCACATCACAGGGGACTTACTTTCCCCATGTCATATGAAATCTGTAGAGATGAAGTGAAGAAATGAAACACAATTACTGTATTTTTTACAACTTTTTGCTCATTACCATTGCCTGTAAGTCCCTACAAGTACGATTTTGCAAGACATCCGAAGACTTACTGCCCATCTTTTTGAGGGGTTCCTATAAGTCATATAATCAGATTGTCAAAAAAGACACAGAATTCACTCTCGTTTTATGAAAAAATGAGGGGGAAATGTTGCTTCTTTGCACTTATTTCATCTATTCATGTACTATGAAAAGATTCGAAAGAAAACTTGTGGACATGAAGACGTGCTTTGAGTTTGATGTGGAGACACTGGAAGGATGTCATCTTTTATATCAAATATACTTGATTAAAAATGTACTCGCCTTTTTTGATAGTCCTAATCATGCCCCAATTTTTGATTAATGACCGATGCTATGTGTGGCACTTATATATCTAAATCATAGGCTAAATAAGTGAGACTTTTCATGAAATTGAACTACCATAAATATTAGAGATTAAAGTCTCATAAAAGGATGTTATCAGTTTTGATAATGAAATCTCCAAGATAAAGAAAAGAAGTTCAAAGTTGAAGAAATTGTGGTTCCACAAAAATCGTCAATATTTAACTTATTGGACACTCCTTGGCAGTCCGTATTTTCTTGTCTGAGGGATATGTAGAAACACATTATTGATACTGTTATCAATCACTTATTATTACACTTAGAAACACAACGCAGCACCATGATGGTGGTCGAACGAGCATGCGACTTTTGCTTCCGATGGCTATTCTTTAAGCACATTTCGACGCACAGCTGTGGCCGATACTCTCCATGCACCCACTAGGAAATCAAACTATCTTCCCTACGCCTGTCACCGATACCGTCATCATCATGACTTCGACTGATGTGCTCAAACAACGCTACTTGACATGGTGAGAGGTGTCCCGTTAAACTAAGGAGAAGACAGATGAGATTGAGAAAGTCAAGAATTCGACCGAACTACACCTTGAAATGAGTACGCAAAGGCATTGCCGTTTGTCGTAATGTACTTAATCCGAGTAAATTACTTCAAATTATTGCGTTTTCGATAATGATAATTTATGGAACGCAGTAATGACTGTATTTCTCTTGTCACTCAAGATTGATAATTAATTCATTTGATTTTTCAATGATTTAATAAATTAGATTTCAATGTGCCAGACATTAAGAATTTTTATCTTGATGACATTGATGTCACCACTCCTGTGTTGATGCTTTTTAATATTTCTTCGCAATCACCCATTCAGATGCAGCTTATTCATGCTCGTCTCCTGTGACTTCCACAGACAATAGTGATTCATGGGAATGAGCCAAAGTTCAGGAATCTGTTGGAATTTTATCGACAGAATTTCTGTAACTCTGTCCTATGTCGTCACTCTCATTAGTTGCAGGTTTACTGCGCAAGGTGATATTTTGAAAACTTTTACCAAAATGCTTAAAGAGAAATGATCAGAACCGTGAATCCTCGCAAAGTGCACTGACATGTCAACTATTGTGATATATTGTAGTGGTATATATTGGTATATATTGTCATATACCGCTTGTTGTATTGGCAAATAAAGAGCTATTATTATTATTATATTATTATTATTGTATTATTATTATTATTATAAGCATTAAAACACAAAAACAAGAAAGCAAAGCAAATCAAAAGTTAGTACAAGTCGGGAAGTGCAGCTCCGGGTGCCGGAAGGGTCTCAAGAATGCATGCACAGTTCCCTATTTGAATGGCAATAGCGAGGCGTTGGCGCAAGTAAAGCCATGCGTCTTTCTCGCCGGTCTTGGCGGCAATACGGCTTCCAAGTTTCCTCAGAAAGGAGAATGTCTGTTCGCCGTAAGTGCACCGTAAGTTTCTGCGGATATGGGCTGGAATGCGAAGTCCTTATAGAGGTCACAGTATTTCACTGACTTTCTCTTCTCCACCGCTGTCGCCACTGATCCGCCATTTGAAGTCGTAGAGCTCCAGGATTTCGCGGAAGGATGTGCACACGTGACATCCCATGCGATCGGCTTTCCGAGCTCCCACGGGGACAGGCTGATGCCGTCCGGCTTCAGGTTCTTGTCCAGCAGCAGTCCAGTAGGCTCCAGCATAGTGGGCAGCTGGATGGAGTGCATCGCCCGGTCCACCACCTCGTTCATCAGCGTATGGTGCAGATGTCGGCCCTTGCTGCGGGGACAGACGAAGCCGTGCGCGCCACCGCCGTCCGCCTTAGAGCCACAACGAGCGCAGATGTGCTCAATGGATACGGGGGCGATGCGGATGGCAGAAGCGACGCGGAGTTGGTCGTCCGTCAAATGAAGACCGAGCGATGTGGACGGTAGGACGTTAATCCAATCGCCCGATCCCTTTGAGGCGCAGGAGAGCAGTCGCGTGCGGTCAAGCAGCTTGGAACTTCGGAGGAGGTCGTCGTAGGACTGGCGGTGAAGCGGAAGTGTCCATGATTTCTGCTTGGTAAGGGGTTGCAGTGGATATGATGGGACTGAACACTGCGAGTACCAATGTTCGAGCGCTGTGTCGTGTGACTTCGTTTCCTCGAGCTTCCAGTGACATGAAATAAGCTGACAAACAGAGTCTGAAGCATACAGGGAAGATAAGAATGCTGAAGCAGCTATGAAGGACGCCTAGGAAATACCCAGTCCACTTAACTTGGCTGGGAGCGCAACTTGTCTCTTTTGAAAATCGCTCAACTCAACATTCAAAATGGAAGACACAACATGCATCATCGATTCATCAATAAGTAGAAGAAGGTCCGTTCTTGTAAACGAAGGTGACGTTCGTAATAGATGAAGGAGCTTAGGCAAATAAAAACAGTTGCGCAGTAAAAACAAAGCATCATGACACGATAGAAAGCGGGATCCCAAGACTTCAAAGGTTTTCTGTGAATCTAGAATCAGGGTCTCAAGCGAATTTTCCCCCAAGGCAGCTCCTAAAAGAGTGATTTTATCTTTGTGAACAAAGGTCAAGTTCGGTAGGAGCTCTTTGAAATCATTGAGGATGGCCGGATCAAGGCTACCAATAACAGACAATTCACATTTGCTACTATTCAACTCCAGGCCAACATCCTTGCATGATGGAATAAACTTCTTGAGATCGGCAAGTAGCGAATCATGCTTCCCTAGCAGTGTGACATCATCTAAATAGGCTATCTTGAGTGAGCAACCATTAAGACTTGCTAAGGCATCGTGGAGACCGAGGCAAAAAAGAGCCGGGGTAAGTGGGTCTCCTTGTTGAAGGCCTTCGTCAGACTCAAAGGAAAGATCGCCGTAAGTCAACACTGTGGGCTCCGAGTAACAGGCAGTGAACAGATCAAGCAGATGAGGAGCATACCTGTCCAAACATTCAGCGATGTGGTCTCTCCTGATGGTGTTGAAAGCATTCTTAAAATCTAGCTTTACCAGAATCTCCCCCTCGCGTGGAGCATAGACGCGGTTTCTGGTGAAGTGGATGGCCGCATCCAAACCGGCTCGCACCCCACATCCTAATTGGGATGGAGCGAACAATTCCTTGAATGCCTGCTCTGAATGAGAGACTGTACATTTGCAGGCAATGCGTCTAAAAGTCTCCCCAACTGCGATGGGCCTGATTCCTCCATCTCGCTTGTTTAGAGCAGTGACATCCTAGTAAAACAGCCTTAATGGCCCGGGGCAACTTGTTAGAGATGATGGCATTGGTCAGATCAGTCAAAGCCGATAGAAGCTGATCTCTTTGGCTGGAGGCATCAATGCCAAGCGATTCCTTCAGGTGTTGAGGGCGCAAACGGGTGATGCCACCTGCTGAACCGGTTGGAAAAGATTTGATGGCCTTGATAACACTGTTTTCGTCTACTGTGAACGAATGCAATTGACTTGGGTACGGAAAAGGACGACGATCACTTGGTCTACTGGGGTGTTTCGCCTGCAAGGCGGAGAGGATAGTAGGTGCGTAAGGCGCTACATTGTCCTCCGAGCTTACGATTCTAACCGCCCCACGAACGTCTCCGTCCTTGATCTTGCCTGAAACAAGAGATCGGAGCTGCTGATCTTGATTCCGTCTTTTTTTCTTATGCGAAGTCGAGCTAGTCGGTCCAATCGATGTGTCAACATCCGCTGTATCTTCAAAAATTGCGATTCTCTCGTTTATGATGCTACATAATTTCCTCGAATGTTTCCGACCGTTGTGAGGAGGTGAGCGGAGGCAGAAGGTCGGGAAGAGTAGTAGGCGTGCCCATGAAACATAGTCGTTTTGCGAGAGTGTCGAATCAATAACTTTAGCCAAGCTCTTAGTGAACTGAAAACGCGAATATTTAGGAATGTGTCTTAACTGAGAGGAACGACATGATCGGATGGCTTGGACTACAGGTTTGAAAACCGTGGGGTATGATAAATCCTCAACATTACTAGAGGTAGTTGCATTCGAATCATCGGCTTGGCCTGACTCACTAACGTGATCGCTGTTAACAACAACAGAGGGTGTAGGCCTACACGCAGTAACAATTGGCACACTATCTGTGTTTTGACATCTGACATGGCGTTTGTGGTAGCAAGATATACAGCTGACATTATTGCGAGCACAGACACAGCTAACGCATTTAGCGTTGGAGCCATTGCAGGAGCAACATTTAGACATGAGTGGATCGATGTCTATGAGCAGATGAGAGAGAAAGCTTGATGCCGCAGCAGACTGATTGATATGTCATCAAACAATCGAAACGCTTCTGCCGACGACTAGCTGAATGGAAATCAAGACTCTGAGTAGATATCTATGAACAATCAGTCTGAAAATTTGAAAATGCGTGGCAAAGGCAGGCCATATGGGCAGGCTCGTAGCAAGATCGCATTGAGAGAATGTAGAAGTGAATACAGATGAACAAGAGGCTATCAAGGAATGATACAAAACATGGAGAGCCTCCCTGATATAAAATTGAGTAGGAGGGTGTTATTATTATTATTTATTGTGTATTATTATCCACTGTCGATTACTGTGAGCCTACAACGCTTGGGTGCTGTTTTCATAACAGCATGTGTCCATGACGCCTTATTGTTTTCAATTTGCATGTCCGTTCTTGGCCTTATATAATTTACTAAGATAATATTACTTACCGTAATGTTGAATTTTATTTGTAATATAGAAGACCGCACAAAGATGTAGCACAAATTCTCGATACCGGATCTGATCTGGATCATTTTCCAAATCTGATAATTCGATGGTGACAGTCAGGGGCCTGAAGGAATTGTTGAAAAGATTGTTTCTTACTCACATCATGTGCAACAAATGGAGTCTGCTAACCTTAACCTGGTGAGAGTTGGGAGTGTGTGATGTCTACCCTAACCCTAACTCACATAGAATGGTTTTGCACCTTGGGTGGGACATTAATGGGTTGCAACAAAATACACTGATTTCTTTTCAAGTCTAAAGATTCAGAAGTTTACTGAATTACTTGTTACTAGTTTACTAAATTATTACTGTGCACATACTCAGGAATTTTGAAGTCCTTGGAAGTGTTAACAATGAACACTTATAAAAAAGTCATCATTGAGTCTCAGTAGTTACTGAACGATCGTCAATGATAGTCTACAACTCAAAATAGTCGGCCTAAGTTTGTGATTATACTTGTGTGTAGATTGGCATGACAGTGTTTGAGCATTTTCATAGTTTACCTAATGAAATTAAGAAATAGCAAAATTTCACGTATAAGGAAGATTTTTATGAAAAACTTCTTTTTCAGAAGAATCCATCAAGACCTCTATTAGTTTGTCTGTGAATGGCTGAATGTTAAATCCATGAATGACTTTGGCAATTTGAATATATATTATTGATGTAATCAGGACTCATATTCTGTCTTTCTTGATCCTCGTTCGTCCTTTTTCGTCCTATCAAACATCTGCATCCCAGTGCATTTAACACAAATCTCATATTACTTCTCCAAAATTGGCAAAAAATCAAACTCGTTTTTGTATTGTTAATTTTTAGTCCTTTTCCTAATTACACTATCTACTGTTTTAACAATACTGCTCATCACTTCTCGTACTACTCATGCCTGATCCGGTGATTTACTAGAAAGTATCCAGATCACGAAGTTAACTTGCGAGTCCCTCCGATCCATTTGATCTTTTAGAAATTCTACGAGCAGCTTATCCTACCATGCTTGTAGATGCAATCCTGTAAAATGAGGAGCTTTCTAAAATGGCGATTTTGGTAGTGCTTCTTCTGTGATAATAGTGAGACTATTTTGCAAGTTTTGTATTATACTTGAATGGATGACAATTAGCATTTGAATTGATCAGGTTAAAAATCAAAGACGTGATATCATTGCATAGCACAAGAAAGATGAGGTATAATATTAGTATGAAATGTGATTTACCTTGTTTTTATTCATCTTTTGTTATATTGCAGGTCCTTATTAGGACATCAACACATTGAAAAGCGGATTGATTATGATACTCGACTTTGTTCAAGAGATGCCTAATTATTCATGTCACAGGTTTCCCAAAATGTGACAGTAAAATTGATAATTATGCACTGTTTATACTGCTTCAGTCGTACATTTGCAGGCAAGACGCCAAATAAGGGGCCGTGGTATTTAATTAGATATTGAAGTGCTATGTACCGTGTAGTTCACACTTCGAATCGATTTTCGTGACAATTTTAAGTTTCTGAGAGCTCATCTATTCTAATGAGGGAGTTGTCATATTATTCTGAGTGTAGACTGTGATGTTCTTTGCTATCTCGGTAAATGGTGAAGAGGCAGTTAGTTTGAGGTCGATATCCCATTGAGCAAGTAGTGTGTAATTTAACCTGTGGAAAGGATGTCGATTCTGCAACAATACCATCATCGAGATAAATTATATTCGCCATTTTCATAATTATCTTATTCGATAGCACGAACTGTAATACGAAGCTGGATAATTTTATAGAAGACAATTTACCTGTGAAAATAGTAACTTACTTACGATGATGGATGATAATTTTCTATCTCCACACGACCTTAATTTTTAGAGAAAATATGTAATCATCAGCTGTAATCACTATATTTAAGCAGAATAATCACTTATTTCGAAACATGCGATTCTAGATCGCATGGATGGATAATTGATGTTGATTTGATATTGATTTTGAAGACAATAATTTGCTGTGAAATGGAATTTGAAGTTAAGCGTTGTTCAATTCAATTAGCTGATAATTATGCCGAGCATTGCTAATCTCATATTGAAATAAAATTGAGATAATCCTCTTCCGATCGATCGTCATCATCACAGTAGTGCCGTATATTCCAGATTCAAGAGAGAATTTGTTATGATTCTCCAAAACTACACTGAAGCAACTATGATGACAGTCAAGTAGCAGTTCTGTTGCACTCTCTCATAGGAATGATTTTTCCAGTTCATCTATCGCATTGAATCTCATTCCATTTATCATGCAACAAATGCCTATTTGTTTATTAAGTGATTTTTTTCTGTAATTTCTAGCACCTAATACCATTTGTTAGTAGAACAATTAAATATCGTCGTATGAATTTTATGTTCAATTTTATTATTCAAAAGGAACACAGGATAGAGACAAATAATGGACTACCGAATGTCATTTGTAGACTAATAAAGATTATTTTATTATTAACATTTTCTAGTCAAGTTAAGGTGAATGCTTTGTACTATGTGATCGCTTGGAAAACAATAAATCCTATGGCCCAGCAAACCGGCAGTCCTGCCATCTTTTGATGAATTACGACGGTTAATGTACGAGTAAGGTCAAGGTAAATAAGGAATTACGGTGCGCTGAATGTTTTCCAACCTTTACAAGTACAGTATACGCAACTACGACCCTACCAGATTTATCTTGAGAATCAGTAATCTTCTATTATAATCTATCTATCTGTATTACATTCTATTATCTTCAGAATTATGCTACCTTTTACATACATTCAGATGTTGTATGGTAACTTTTCACGAGACGCTTCGATTTTCAATGTGAGTGCAGTGAATATCATTCTAATAATGCCCAAAAGATAAAGTCAAATAATACAAACCTACATAATCAAGTGATGACCATATCATACCTTGGACATCGAACAGATTATTGAAATCTCGAATGTTATGTAAAAAATACTACTTATTGAATGTATGCAGTAGTTATGTCAGAAGTGTTATTTTTGTGTATTTTCTTAATCATTTGAATGTATTTTTGGCAGTTTAGGGTCGTCTGTAGTCTTATTTATATTAATTTGAAGGTACCTAGACTTACATACTACATTTGAAAAGATCACTTTTGAAGGGATATATTTCACACTTCGTAAACGCATGTTTGAGTTTTGATTGTATGCACACATCAATCTCATCAATGAGTTTTTGTGCTCATGAGCAGCTTGTTAGTACATTCAGCCAGCTTGGCATCGTAAATGGCCATCATCAAGTATAGCCAAATTTAGTAAAATTTTAAAAAATCTCAATCTTTGAAAATATCTAATTTTAGATTTTTAATCGTTATCCATAGTACGAAGGTAAATGGGTTGCAGCAAATGAATGCTGCAAATGAAGGACCGTTAGAACGGTCACACGCCAAATATGTTGTACGTGAGTTTTGTGTAATTCAGAACAATACATTAGGAATTGAAGGTCTGATCTCGACTCGCTTATTATGCTATTTGGCAGCAATACTAGTTACGTGATTTATATATATATTTCAGGATGCATCGGCAAAGCAGAAATACGACATCGAGTTGCGTGAAGCTTTAGCCAGACAAGCCGCAGCACACAGCGACCATCTTGTCCATGTTCTCCGTGTTCAAAGAGAAGAACAGAATCGTCACTTTGAATTAGAAACTCGAGAGAAGATTGTGAAAGAAAGAGAGTCATTCCAAGCAGCAGTTGAAAAATGGATTTCTCGTGTAAAAGGTCTGGAAATTGCCGTTGAAAGTAAGTGTGTTAATCAAATTGAGTAAATTTGGAGCTGTTATTTTTTTTGCTGTGAACTATTAATAAGAAGGCACAGATACGGCTTCTGCCCTGCTCATGTGAACTTGAAATCTTACCGACATCGCATAATTTTATTTCAGTTCGAGAGTAGTACATTATTTTATCTTTCAGCCATCCCTACGCAAATCTGTCTTTATCGATTTTCGAATCATGTCTATTTTTTACTCTCCCCTGTTGAGTAGCCACTGTGTTGGCCAGAAAATGCACTAAATTCGAGAAAAAGTCGAATCCACTTTCGCATTCATGTTTTTTTGTACTTTTTAGACTTCTCATCAATATTCTATGATATTGATTTATGGTAGCATAATAGAAATTCTAAAAAATTTTACGAGGTTGTCATTTAGGCTATTCAGTGACGGATTGCATCATAATAAGTTTCTACATTTCTAATGAGTTCTGTAAAGGGTAATCCTGTCGTTATCTTATAGAAAATGTAGAAATAGATATATAAATGTATAGAAAATAGAAAATGAATAAAAAGAAGATAAAAAACAGTCACTCCCTTGTTTAAGACAACTTTTTTATTGTATAAAAAACATATATACAAGCCTGACGCATTTCGTCCTCAGACGTTATCAAGGGCTTCAAAACACAAATTGCGTCAAATGCACAGCATCAATCTTCTGACAAGCTCTTGATCCTTATCGATTATGGAAGGACTAACCTACCGTTCGGTTATAATCGACTTTGACATCTACTAATTGATAATTGACACATAAATAATGCTCACGTCTGTGCAGACTTCTTTTACTAAGATTTGGCGCCCAAAGGTTGTCTCTGTAAAGCATTAAAACTGAATCTGGTTTGTGATGAAATTTTTAATTGGTGCTTTGTCAATCGCGTCATGCAGAGTTTTCAATTTGCAATTTCTCTATCATAAGATTTCTGTTTCCTGGTGCATTTGATGACAGAACGGACGCATCTAAACTATCAATCAATCAAATTAATGAGTAATTCTTGAAGTTTGAAACCTCGTAAAGTTGTTGCTAATAGCACTGAACTGATCAAGATTGATATGTATTGTGTTAATTAGTGGAACGATAAATGGCATTAGAGATAGTACCTCATATCAGTCAATTTTTCATCTCTATGTTCTTCAATCTTACAAAGACATACAAATTTTAAGTCGAAGCAATTCACTTTTCCCAATAATGAGCTTCTAGAGAAACAATTCTTCAATTTCTCTTTTTCCAGAGTACATCCCTTAGGATTTTCATTCTTAAATGGACAGGGAAATTTAACATCATTAGTGGCTCACATGTCTACATAAACAGATAAGAACCAAATAAAAATTCAATTTTTTTTTACTGAATTTTCACCCCTAGCACAGCTATGAGCCATGAACGAAGCTAGGGGTTACTCAATGAAAAGTAACAAATTGTATTATTTTAAATAAATAAAATGAAAAAAAACAGATCTTCTAATCTGATTCAGCTGTCCCCATCAGAAACCTGTTCGCACGCCTCTTGAAAGTATCAAGATTGTATTGGTCAGGGAAAGTGGTCTGGGGAAGATTCCAAAGCTGTGCCGTGCGAACAAAAAAGCTTTTAGAGCGACTCACAGTACGTGCGCGTTCTAAGCTCACATGATAGCATGTGAGTGCATTAGCTCTGCGTGTGCTTCTGGAGAAGATCTTAGGTTTGGGTACGCACTCATTTACTGCAGAGCTGCTTCTACCGAAATAGTACCTGTCAAAGAGACTGAGTGAAGCAACATCCCGTCTGACGGAGAGCGGCTGCAACTTGCTAGCAAGTTTTTCACCCATGAGATTCTTGGCACGTTTCTCAACCCGTTCAAGGAGGTTAAGATGCGTTTGTGGGGCGCCTGCCCACAGATGACAATACTCCATCAGAGGACGAATAGTGGACTTGTAAAGATAGCAGACAGTCTGTGGTGGAAGATAGCTGCTGGCACTATAGAGGCTACCAATGCGTTGAGCTAATGGATTGGATGTACGGTTTCCATGACAAGTCTTTCGTAACCGCCAATCCAAGGAAGGAGCTGGAATCTTGTTCTCTGATCCTATTATCTGACATTCTAATGCTATGATCATCATCATCTCCTCTAAGTCGTGAGTGCAGAATACTCTGAGTTTTTGAAGGATTGAAAGAAACAAGCCAATTGGCGCCCCATTCTGAGACCCTGCGCAAGTCTTCATTAAGAACGTCTCATCACTGCTGACGTTGCTGAGTGTTCTTAGCAAGTCGATCATTGGAATTGAAGAGTGTCGTGTCATCTGCATACATCACCAATTTACTCACTAGGCAGTCTGGGAGGTCGTTGATGTACAGCAGAAAAAGAGTGGGTCCCAAAATTGACCCTTGAGAAACTCCTGCATTGACAAACTTGGTGGAAGACTTTTGGCCATCTAAGACGACAGATATCTGCCGGTCACTAAGGAAAGAAGCAAGAAGTTTGTGGAGTTGATCAGCAACTCCACAGGACTTGAGCTTCCTAAGTAGTCCCTGATGCCAGACTTTATCGAATGCCTTGGAAATATCCAGGGCAACTAATCTCGTCTCACCTTGTCTGTCAAGGACACGACTCACATGTTCAGTGACATATGAAAGAAGATCTGCAGTTGATCGAGAGTGTCTGAAGTCACACTGTTCTTCTGATAGAAGGTTCTGAGTTTCAAGGAAGTTAACAATGTGTTGGTTAATCACTGCTTCAAAAATCTTGCCAGCAATTGGAAGCAGGCTGATAGGACGGTAACTAGATGGAAGAGATGAGTCAGAACCTTTCTTTGGAACTGGAACCACGGAAGCTACTTCCCAACAAGAGGGAAACTCACCGGTGGATACACATCTGCTGAACAGTTAAGATAAAAGTGGAGAAAGCTCAGGTGAGAGATGCTTGAAGACCGAAACCGAGATGCCATCTGGTCCACTAGACTTAGAGCTATCGAGACCTGCGATTATCTTTTTGACGTTTCGGACTGTGACTGAAGGAGGACTAACTGTCTCATCAGTGCGCGTGGGAATTGGAGGTGGAATTCTATCTCCATCGTCTTATGTTGAATTTTTCGAAACTCCTTGCAAAGAAGCTCGGCTTTGTCTGCTGAAGTTGTCGCCATAGAAGTACTGACTTCGGCATGACGGAGTGCTGGGATGGAGGATTTGTTCCTATTGGTGACATTGTTGTAAATCCTCCAGAAGTCCTTAGAGCCAAGCTTTTGGGTAGCAATGGATTTCCGTACATACAAAGCGTAACGGCTTTTGGCCTGATGTATGATTTCCTTGCAATGTCTACGTGCGGTTTTGTACAAATCAAGATTGCCAGCGCTACTGTCACGCTTACACTTATGGAAAAAGTGGTCACGCTGGCAAATTGCAGCTGCACATTCTGGTGTAAACCAAGGTTGTGAGTGAGGCTTCATTTGGAAAGTACGGTGAGGAATGTAGGCCAACATCCCTATCTGAAGCCACTCTGTCAGTTCTTGCGCCGACTTGTGGACGTTCTCGCTCAGAATCAAATTCTCAGCTTGACTTGACTAAGAAAAGTGCGGAAGCCACACCACTCTGCTTTGGAGAATTGATAAACTGTTCTATGAAAAGGTGCAGACGGTGTGGAGCAAATTTGTTTGCCAGAAACTGTGATAACACAGTGATCAGACGTGCCGAGGGGAGAAGTAACCTTGTGTGAAAAACAAGTTGGATTTGAGGTGAGAAACAGGTCAAGGAGATATCCAGTATCCCCAGCTCGGTCAGGCACTCTGGTAGGACAGGTGACAATTTGACTAAGGTTGTGAGAGACAGCGAAATCCTGGACTGCCTTACCGGAGAGATCGGTGTTGCGTGAGTGCACAAGCCAGTCAACATTGTGCACGTTGAAGTCACCAAAAACGGCAACTTCAGCGCTGGGATACTCTTGTAGAAGAGAATCGATCTTGTCAGAAAGAACATTGAAAATATCCGCATTGGTTGATGGAGAGCGGTATAGAAAAAATAGAAGAAGAGTGGTCTTCTGTAGCGGCGCAATGAAGGCAAGATACTCATGCCTTGGATCCTCTGAGCTACGAAGCCTTCTCAAGGGAAGGCTTGTCTTGGCATAGACTCCAAGACCATGACAAGGTGCTTTATCCATCCGGTGAAATATGTATCCATCAGGAGTAACGTCGCTTGATGACACACTGTGATCTAACCTGGTTTCCGACAGGGCTAGAAGATCTGGTGACTTACCTTGCAGGAAGATGATGATGTCGTCGTAATTGGACCTCAGTCCTCTTACGTTGCTGAAGCTGATCGTGAGAGGGGTTTTGAGCTTGACGGCTTGACTACGTTTCTTGTGTGTCATGCATACTACGTCAATTGTGTAGTATGCATGATTTTAGAGTGATCGAAGTGAATACACGTAATCAATGCTAATCAGGCAATTTATGTAGTGAAACTGCATTGGTTGTTCAATTTCTTCAAATTTAGTGGTGTGAACGTATTGATTGGAGACGCTTTCTAAACAAAAAAGTTATCACACTCTGAATTTCTACAAGTGCAAAGTTCTTGGTTGCCGTCTTCTATGATATGATGAAAAGTCGATGCAGAATGAGCACTATTCACATCAATCGATTGATGAAGAATTATGCATTTAAATTTATTGTCATGCTTTCTCTAACCCACAGTAGCTAGTAGTTTAACAATGAAACAAAGAATGTGGCGGCGCAATGTTCTTTTTGAATAGCTACAAATTCTATGGCAAATATTTTGAAAACGTTTTTTCTCTATTTGAATACTTAGGTAGGCCTACCTTAAATTTTCGGGAAATTCATTTGTAGGACCTGAGATCTTCTCTCTGTCGATCAAGAAAATATTTTTTCTATAATTCGTTTTTCATCCTTAGTCAGGGTAGCACATTGATCGCACACCGTACATGTAGGCCTACATAGTTTTTGCAAAAGTTTGCTTGCCTAAAGAATGATGACGTGTAAATCTATTTTTTTATATTTATGAAATAATAGTTGAAATTCGAATTATTTACACGTGTGAATTCAAAAAAAGCAGGATCATGAAATAAATATGTTGTCATAAGTTTTAACATTCTATGAAAAATACTTTCATATATGTATATATATAAAAATGTGTGTATATTTTCCTATTGAGGAAGTAAAAAGAGGATAAATTTCTTTTTATATGACTTCACCAACATTGTTTTTGCACAATCGATCCGACAAGCTGAAAATCTCTTGATGCATAAGGCTCATTTGGTTTATAAATAACCGACCTATTGGATATTCAAATTGACAGCATTTATAACTCTTATATCATAGTAATTTGCGAACACCCAAATCCACGTACTAATAATCAATTCCTATAACCATTCGATGAAAATTTCAAACATGTTTCAACGAATATTACATGCAATGAATTATAATTATTGTCACGAAAGTTACGATGGACTGGAAATTTCAGACAAACTGATCGAATAGCAATCTGTTCAAAATATTTACAATTCTATTCAGGACAGCCACATTAAACAGCATCTTCTATTAAAATTTCCGGGAGTTTTCAAAGTGTGATCACTTGAGGTATTGCTTACATTTCTGCCGTGAAAAGGAAGAAAGACGTATGTCCATTTTGAAGAATTTTCAGTAGAGACTAAAACGCGTTTAACCGTGCTAAACGGCACAAATTAGTCGTGCTGACTTGAAAATGATTTCAGGTATTAAGAACTGGGTAATTTAACTTTATGCATTATCAAAAAGGTCACACGTTAATGCTCATGTGGGTTATATGGGTTTAAATGACTATCCGTCTCTTTGCCTGAAAAGGGTCCAGCGATTATTTTTACATCGATAAAGGCGTATGTCCACATTATTCCGAATTTCGTAGTTAGAATGGTTTTCATTTTATAGAAAGATACATATATTATAGTTCTATGATATAGAATATGTTTAAGAATTCTCATTATAAAAATCAATATAGTGCGAACTTATTGTGATAATTTTATCAAATGGACGTAAGTCCATTTATTAGCTGATCATTTTCAGGAAAAGAGACGTAACTACGGACTTGCGTCTCTTTGCCTCATTAAGGTTGGACATACGTCCGACTGCCTTGTTAATCATTACAAACTTTGGACGTACGTCTCGGAAAATCGACTTTCCCGTGGAGATGCGACTTTTTCTGTAGCACCACAAGACGCAGAACAGTCGAATTAGTATAACCATGATAAAAACTCAAAATCGTCAAAAATGGACATACGTCTCTTTACCTTTTCACGGCAGATTTGCTAGAAGATGCTTGCATTGTCTTGACAGAAAAAGTTCGTAATGGAAACCTAACCACATCTTATTGACTGCACCATCTCTGTAAGCCTATTCATTGGAGTTCTACAAGTTCCAGAGAACTGGTTGGAAATGAATATTTCTTCCGCAGCAAATTTAAACAAAGATTTTGCAGCAATTATGAAAAATGGCACTTTCGCATAATCATTGTGCATTGAGAAGGCTTGACGATATTTCCACTCTTTTTCTGTGGATCGATTTTGTTGACGATGGAAAGGACTGCCTGACAACGTAAAAATTACTTGATTGTGTGTTGAAAAACTTGCTTATTTGCTTCACTTTCTCGTTTTTCGTCACTTCTCCCCAATTCCACTAGGCTTGGACGTTGTTGCGATGGCTCTCTTCCACTCTGTTCGATCCCGAGCAATGTCTTCCTTGACCTTCAGATATTTCACGTCCTCTTCGACACAGGCATGTCATGTTCTCTTCGGTCTTCCTGGTGAAAGACGACCGCCGACCGTGTCCTACCAACATAAGCGTCTCTGGTGTAGGAGAACAAGTAACTCAGGTAGGCCATCTTACCACTTCTCAGGTGTGCGTCTTGCCACTTCGTCACTCGGTACCTTGTACTTTTTGCTTAACATATGTCATATAACTGAATATTCGTCTGTCGACGCCTCTTAACTGCCCCGTCAATTTCTGTGTGAGGGGCCTTGGATCCTCACCATGCAATATTAGGATCGATCTTGCATACAGCTGGTATGCGTGCGCCCTGCACCTTAACTGATGCCTTTGTGGATCAACAGACTGCTAGCTCCTTCCAATTCTTCCACGCGGGTGCAATGCGAGTTCAGACTGTCCTTTCCGCTCTGGCTTCCGTGACAAAGACATCCCAAGGTAACAATATCCTTGACTTCTTTTGCGGACATGTCATTGATTTCCAAGGAGTCGTCGTCGTATAGAGAGTTGCCATCTACGCACCTTCCAGTCGCTACCAGCCTTTCAGGAACTCCTAGTGCTCACTCAATTACCTTCCTCGGTGCCCTGTCAAAAGTTTTTTCCAGATCAGCAAATTCAGGCTGGAGCTTTCTCTTCTTCTGGTCCAGCTTTTCTTGTAACTGTCTGAAAGTGAACAACCCTTCATTATACCAAACTGGCGGTGATCCATGTTGATGATCTTCCTCAGCCTTTCTTCAATATTTTATCAGAGCTTCATTACATCTCTGAGCAGTCGAATGCCTCTGCAGTTTCCACATTCAAGACTGTCGATTTTGCCCATAAAGATGGGCACCGCTAGACACTTGTGCCACTCAGGTGAAATCAGTCCACTCACGATTGCTTCCTGAAACACAGGTTCCAACTTCGCTAAGATGTCTTCACCACTTGCTCCCTTCAGCAATTCAACAGTGAGTCCTGATTGGCCAGGGGCTTTGTTGTTCTTCATGTCGGCTAGCGCTTTCCGAATTTCCTCATCTGTGACTCGTTCAACATGTCCTCTGCTTTTGTGATTTGTTCAAATAAAATAGAGTTGAAATAGAGTGCAGAATGCCATACTTTTGAATTGATAAATGGCTAGCTTTGAATTGATCATCTTCCGTGTTTTTCGTCGGACTGGTTGCATAGGGATTTTTTTGCATAATTTCTATTTTTCAAGTCTTGTTTTTTTTGGATACTTTGATAGTAATAACTGCTAAAATAACTAATCAGTGAAGGGAGTAAAGGGGAGGCTGTTTTTTCAGCACATGTAGCCTGTGCTGCTTGTGATAGGTAGCATGTATTTCGAATACCAACGTTGTATCTCAATAGAAATGATTATGAATGACTATGCACCTATTCATTTTCTTTTACTAAGTCGGACATTTTTGAAATTCAACTTCTTAAAATATGGTCTACTATAATTTGTAGGGTAAGCATAACTATAGCTATGCAATATACGTTGGATATGAATGCTGTTTTAATGTTTGTTGTGGATTTTAAAGATATATTGAAATATATATCAGGCCACAAGTTTTATTGCAACTGCTTCGCGGCGACCTCAGAGAATTTATTTAACAATGCAATGCCACAAGTTTTGCATGGCGCTTTCTAGCAACAATGATTATCAGAAGTAATTTTCGCTTGCCAATCAGTGTTCTTTGACAGCGACGCGCTTTAATTCATTCATTCAACGTTTAGTCAGTAATCTCTGCTTCTTTATCTCAATGCTCATTTCACATACGAAAAAAGGAAAATTTGGTCGAGGCGGTGGCTTTAGAGAGTGAGGTCAGAGAAGTGCGCAATCAATCCTTTTTCACTCATTTGGCGATTTTCATAAAACTGTCGGTTATGGTCGTCGGAGAGGGTTAAAATTCACAATAGCGCGACTGAGCTCGGTGGTTGTCGAGCAGTGATCGCTGTTGGGGAGTCTATACATAGGAAAATTGTCCAGAGTATGGGAAAGCGGTCATTGTAGGTGAGTGGTCACCTTAGGGGTACTCTTTAAGGGGGGACCCACTGTACTTTCATATAAAGGCCTTGTATCTTGACAGTCAAGTGTTGCTTACCCATAGACAGCATTTTTTGACGGGGGGGGGGAGGAGGAGGATAGTTTAAGAGACATGCAACGTGTTATTGCAAAATGATTAGGATTTAAATCAATGAAATAGAGTAGACTTCACTGATGCGGCTATCGTAAAAGCCGGTGAAAGCGATAATCGTCAGACTGCAGCGAATTCCATGAATAGCGACATGAAAATGCTAGACAATTTATGCCACTTCAAAAAGTTCCATTAAAGTTAAGTTCTCTCTTATTATAATTCGGCAGTAAATTTCATTCTGAATGAAAGCTTTTCCTGACCGTGGTCGCCAGCGTTACAATAAAGCTGGGATGGAGAGAACTTGTTGGATGTTGAAGCAATGTGTTCATAAAGATGAAAAACAGCCGACGGTGTGTCGTGGCGCTGAGAAGTGCTATTATCAAAAAGCGAATCCATCAAATCTTTTCCTGTAATTGATTCGTCGTACAGTTTTCAATAATGAAATTGTCCTTCATGAAATATTGGAAGGCGATTGAAATCTCAGCACAGGATAATAAAGTTATAAGATGGTATCATTATATTTATTCCAACATCAGAATTCGATAATCTATTCTGTATTAGATAGCCAGAAAGAGTCAACACATATCTCACTAGTTGGAAACGAATTAGCAATCTCAAGGGAAATCGTGAAGCACTCCACACAAAACAATGAAGTTTGTCACTTGGAGCAAGTTCGTTCAAGTTTTTGATGCCACCAAAACCAGCGTAATGCCAATATAATCAGAATTTATAATGAAAAACGGATGATGTACAAAATTTGGTGATCGACTGCACATGTAAGTTAGTGACATTTATTGCTTGCCTTTTCCGCCACATAATGTCTGCGCTTCTTTCGCGATAGTTATTTGATTTTGAGATAATTAGAATTGGCATAATTTAATCTCTCTGGTGAGAATATTTCCATGATACATGTTTCAGCACAAGGAAACCGATGTGAGTCACAGGTGAAAATGTATGTAGAGGTAGGATATTGACTAAACTTCACTTATGACTGTCCACTTGACCATGGTCAAATCGAAGCATGGTATCTAACAGCTCAACTTGTTTTACTTAGCTAAGCTCATAGTAGCTTGAATTGTAGCAAATATAATTTTTATATTTTGAACCTTCTTCTTGCCACATTGGTTTGGCGTTTGGCCATGTAATCTTTTAGTCTTGTGGTCGAGCCCCGAAAGTATTATTTGAAGTCGGCAGGAAGGGCATCCGGACTGAAAGTATCTGACCTCTACAACAAAAGTCTGATAAAGTCTGCACCGTACAAGCCCTCAGTTAAGGAGTTCATCATCTGACCACTGATTGAACCGACAATCACACAAAGAGGATTTCAGGAAATGCGAAATTGTGAGCTGTCTCAAAGAAGTTTGAAATTCCCCTCAAAAGCAAGATTCTTTGTGTTTTACTATACTAAGAACTGTCTGTTTCTAATATCGACGGGCAACTGGAAATTTTGGCGGTTAAAAGGGTTGTTTTATTCTTTTCAACCGAGTAAAAGTTATAATTTGAAAATTGAGCTGTGTCGTTTCCTGATGTCTACGGACACAATTCATTTTACTTCATTGCAATTTTCCACGAGGAATTACTCATTCGACTATCATTACTGGATCCTTGAATGTATTTGCTGAATTGCTGCAGTCAGGTCAGGAAAACAAGGTTGAGAAATATTTGAATCATTCAGTCGTCACAACAGAGAGATTATGTTGACATGTAAAGTGATACACAGTGTGCACCATCTGTCGATGAGCAGCAGTCCAAGATTATTCGCTGTGATTTCTTAATCCCGTCAGCAAAAATCCTTTTGAAAGTTAAACCAATTCACGGTCACCAATCACTACAACCCTTACTTTGTTCTGCACGAACTGAGATATAGGCTTGCTTTTATGACGAGTGTTAGGAAATATTGTGAATCGTTAAACAAATTCAGGACTTGAATAGGATAATTTCAAATATGGAAAAAGTTTAAGCAATAATATTCTCGAAACATAATAGAACTCGAAATATTTTAGCAGGTGTGAATAAGATAATAATTGACTGTTAAGTTCTAGACACGATGAATCGATTAAGTGTCCCTGAAGAGAAAATGATTCATGCTTCGTCATTTGAAAGTCTGTTTAAAGAATACATCTAACTAAGACTTGTACAGTGTACATACAAATTCATTTGGTTCATAAGTAGGTTTCGGATAGATGCTTTTACATATTTTGTCCATAGGGGCAATTCCATAAATTACGCACGTTACATTTGAGTCGCTTTCCTAGCTATCATTGTTCATTTAAGGTTGCTGATGCTCATAACCATATATTTTCAGATTACTTTCTTTGATGATATGATAGGCCTGATTAAAAAGTCCGGACTCAAACGATTAACCTTTGGTTTCATGTAGAAGTTAACAGTGAATCAAAAAAAATTAGTTGTGTAGGCCCTAATTACAATGATGTATGTCACTAAAGTTATCCAACATGTTTGTAAATTATCAGAATTTTATCAACCTACATGTATGCCTGTTCGTAGTTACAATTACTTGGTAATAATTATCATTAATTAATCAGGTTTATAATCACTATGCTATCAGGCTTATCAGTAGTATTTGAAGGTAGTCAATTGCATGCATTATTTTATATCAAAATTATATGGAAGACATTTTTCTTCGTTTAAGTTTTTTAAAATGCATAATTTGAACAATTAACTTGAAAAGCAGACTTTTATCTGGAGATGCTTTAATAGTGTAGTGACGCTTTGAAAAGGGGTTGATTTTAAGTCACTTTACTTTAATGTACGCAAACTATCTGCAACGTGTGTACAAATGTTAGAGACACATATTTACAAATTTGTTACAAATACTCACTGGTGCCTCTTTTTAGCAGCATTCACATAAAACTACATGGAGCAACTGAATTCAAATTCATAGCACAGCAGCATATAGTTAATTTTGGCATGCATGAGGCCATAGACTTCTAGGACTATACAAGTAGATTTCTTTGGTCATGACTTATGCGGCCAACATTTACATGCGAATTGTACAATCAGTACTGTCTGTAGGCAGATAGTAAAAAAAGAAGCCAAGTGAACGGGAGGGCAAATAAAGATCCTTAGTGCCCAGAACTACAAATAGTGTAAATAGCGAATTGGATCATATCTGATGCTGAGGTGTGAAGTCAAGATAATCCTCAGGCAATGATAAAGCTGTGATAAAATGCCTTTGCTCATTATAAATAATTCCAAAATAATGGAATGTCGAATCAACTTATATCAGTTTTATGACAAAAAATTCCAATTCATTCCAAATTTCTTCACGAAGCTGTCAGTTTCACAACATCCAGTTTTAATTTCCTTAACGAATGGTGACCATTTTAAAGTTCCTTTAAAATAGCACGACAGAAGAACAATATGAAAAATGTAAAAAGTCTTGCGCTTTGTGGTAAAGTTCATGTCTTCCATTTTCGCCTACTCAGGCCGCATCAGAGGATATAAAAGGAGTAGAACTTCGCAAACTATTTTGAAATTTAGATATAGTCATGGGTTTGGACCATGAACTCTCAGATGTACAGCACCTGTATCAACCAAGTAAAATTCAAAATTTTTGCGTGCATCAGAGTCCAACATTCATGTTTATCAGCTACTTTGTTACAAAATCAGATGACAAAATGTGAGAGTGGTGAAGTAAGTACTGCGCTCATGATTGCAACAGTGGACATAAATGTCATGTAAAGAGCAAAAAGGTTATGAAAAAGTGGTTTAAAAGGATTTTTCCAAAGGAAGCAGCAAGGGGTTCCAACAAGAAATCCCAGAAAGCGATAGCCAATTATCGCCCATTCTGAACATTTCAATCAATGCAGAAATTCCATATAAATTGTGAAGGTATGAAGAAACGTTAATGAAATGCTCAGATAATAATTTGTGATGAAATATGCTTATTTTATTAAGAGATGTCAGAGGCATCAAGTTACCGGTTGTAATTTTCAAATAAGATATTGACATTCTGAATTCGCAACTTTGTTGTATGTTGACATATCTTTCAAGACATATCATTACCTATTCAGTATTTTGTCAGCCACTATGTGTGGGACAACGCTCGTCCGGGTTTGAGTGTTCAGGTTAGGGGTCGAAACACAACTAGACGAGTACCTGCTGATGACTGACGGACTGCAGTATTATGTTTTATATCCCTTAATCGGTAGCTGAAGTAGTGGTCGATGTATTGTAATTCAAATGAAGAAATGTGGAATTACATGAAGTACTATAGACGGATGAAGAAACTGGCGATAACAAATTCAAGTGAAGAGATAGTATTTTCCATGTGTAGTCTTAGGTATAGTGTGTATAGTTTCATTGCTTTCGGTGTAGTAGAGTGTCATTGTAGTTCTATTGTTTACCTCCATTATCCACTTTCCACTTATCCACTCTTACCATTATCCACTTTGTGTAGTGTCAGATATAGTTCACTTGTAATCGGTGTAGTAGTATCGTTGTATTTCCATATTTTACCTCCACTTTTCCAATTTTGATTCATCGGTTTCCTGTTGTTTTATAATATCCAATTTTAATTTCCTTAACCTATGGTGACCATTGTCTTATTCTATTTCCACTATCAGCATCTGTAGTCGGTACAGTATATTAGACGTCTGTTTTGAACGTGTATACGGCAGTGTTTGGAATCTATGGTATTAGTATATTATCAGCAAGAATGAGGAATGAGTAGTATTACAAGTCTTAAGATTTCCATTTTTACCAGATATTGGGCCAAAGCTGATCAATTTTAATTCGTTGCCACGAGCAAGCTACATTGAGTTCTTTTAAGAACTGATTAATCCAATGGTTACAGTAGCATTGCCTTTGTACACTTGCGGATTGGAGAACGCCATCAGTCCTCATTAGGACTACTTTAACTAATAATTTAAATTAGTAAGCATTATATTCTATTATAAATGGCTACTGGGATGACTTTCATCATCGTATGAGAACCAGAGGCTATATATCAAGCAGTAGCCTCAAGTGAAATATTGAAAGATGGTCATTCCGTGTACGTTATTCCGGTATGTAGTGTACATTTACCGTATACGGATTCAACTTATTTGAGTGGATCCATTGATCCAAATTTTCATTTAATAGAGCATCAGGCTATTTCAAGGAATGCTTCTACCAGACATCAATGGTTTTGGTCATCTTTCGTAAAATGGTGAACTGCGATATCCATTTAATTGAAGCCAATCAATATGTGACTGACACTTGTTGTCCAAAAATAACTCGTCCAAAAATAACTCGTGAGAGATGTTCTTTAGAGCATACTTATTAAAATTCGGTGAACAGAGGAAAATAGCTAGCTGATTCTAGTTGAAACAGTGGCTGCTTCTTGAAGATGTAGCAAATGCCATGCACTTTTTAATCTGAACTTATGATATTGGCCTTCTCTCTATCCTGAATCCAAAAGTACAGAGGACACAGTGTTTCATGCACAAGTGAATAAGAAAGAGCCTTCGTTCTGTATTCCAGTAGTGCATTAGTGTGATTACATGACCAACAATACTTCTTGCTAAATTCTCCTGCCTGTACACTATGCTAAAATATTTGAACAATGGGCATGAGGCTTTACAAATGACATAAGAAGTACACTGTAAAAGAGTCGAATAGTCGAATATACTGTGGTACAGAATTCATTGAGACAATTACATCTTTTGCATGGGAATTTGATCTATCGTTTATTTAATTTCATTGTTGTTAATTGCATTCACGACATGGTTTAAGATGCTTTGGTGGACCATCGATCCCCGCTACTTGCCTTAATGTCGACGGTCACAAAATTGTGACGTGTTATTTATTCATTGATTATTATTGCCTTGACAACTGATGTGTGGTGGTGAGGGTTTGATCCTGCCAATTGACAGAGTCGCGTAAGTGGCTCGTGGCTCAGTTGGTTAGAGCACAGGTCTAGTTAACCTTGGTCGTAGGTTCGAATAATACCAGCCGCACATCTTTTGCATGGCAATTTGATCTATCGTTTATTTAATTTCATTGTTGTTAATTGCAAAGACGACGCTACTTTATGATGAAAAAGCTTTTATGAAATAATAAAGGCAAAGTTGCTGATTTTTCCAGTGCACTTTGATCTCTAGCATGATGAAAGCCTGTATACGATCGTGCACGGAAGTAACTCAATTGTTGCATGAAGTTGGCTTTAATCGCTTTGAAATTGTCTTCTATTTTTTTGAAACCACTTTTATTTGTTTATGGTGCGATAGGGATTATAGACAATTCTATGTGACAAATTAAGTGGCTTGCATGCAATGCATACATGCACATACAATTTACATGCAATGCAAAATCTCAAGAAAATAATGTGTTTTATACCCGTCCATTTTTCTTTGTACATTTGGCTTACATCACGTAATTTTTCTGAGCGTACTGCCGACAAATTTAAATATTGTGAGAACTGTATGGCTAAACATCTGGTTCAAGAAATAAAATATGAATATTTAATGTCAAAAGAGTCAATATTGTATTTATTATCAATATTAGGTTGTATTATAATCAATATGTGGTTAAGTGCTTGGCCTAGAGATCTTTTGGTCCTGAGGTCGAGCCCCGTAGGTGTCATTGGAAGTCGGCAGGAAGGGCATCCGGACTAAAAGTACTACAACGGTCCATTACTCTGACTATGTCAGCACCGTCCAAGCCCAAAATATGGGGAGTAGTGACGTAAAAGCTTCATTTTTTTCATTCTATCATTGTATCTCAATATAGATGCACTTAGAAGTATTTAAAATAAAATAAAAAAATAAATGTTCCTTGTTTATACTCGGAAGCACATTCGGTGAAACACCGCTCTTCCATGTGGCCGAGTTCCATTTATCCCACATTCATTCTTTTTGTGCTGAGTGTTTAGCGAGAACGCAGAGTGTACCTATTTTAAGAGTCTTAGGTTTGACCCGACCAAGGTTCGAACCAAGGTCTCCCGGACGCAGAGCGAACACTCTACCACAAGGCCACAGCGCCGGAATTAGAATTTAGAATGCATGAGCCTACGTTATTATTTCCAACCTCGAATATTTACCAAATATACATCTTAAGTGAGAAATATATTCATGATATAGTAAATGTCCCATTGCTACCCAAAAATGTAAATTTTGCTTATCATACATTTGTCAATTAAATAAAAACGCCAATTGCTTTATAGCATGATGTTCAAGAGATTAGTCCCTGATGTACACCTTCCCTTTTTGACTGATAGTCCAGGTGTTATTTATCTAGGAGTCCATGGTTTGGACATAGAAAAGTATTTATAGTATGTAGAAAGATATCTCGGTAATCATAGTGACTTAGGTATGGCAATTGTTCATAGCATAGGAAATCGGACTGATAGCCTATTTTATAGGACTTGAAAAGATGAAATTGCATTTTTTCTTCCCGATATTTTCTGTTTTAGGTACGATATCGTATTTTAGGTGTTATTTTTAAAAATTTTAAAACGCTGCAAACCAAGCTTCAACTAACCTTACATGATATGACGTTTTGAATTTCATAGCAATAGTAATGATACTCTAGCGATAGATGCTTCCATTTTGAATGGAATGAATTCAAAATGAAAATGTCCAAGTTAATTTCCATTCCCATATTTTCCGTTTCTAAAAAAATATGTTATTCTGATCTTCAAACTACAGAGCCACAGGATCATTCACCGAATCATTAGTACTTCGATCTGCAAGTTCCTTTAGACGCATCTTACGTGAGGACAACTTTTTCAAGCCTTGCCTACCACGAGCTATCAAAAATTGGAAGTCTCAGGAGTGAAACGTTCAGTCACCTAACTATTGACGTTCATCCCGCAAAAGCCTTTGATTATTGATGAAAATTGACTTTTCATTTATTAAGAAATGATCCCGTAGCAAATTCTTAGTTGAATGAGATGTTATTAAAGTATACTCTTATTTTAATAATTATTTAAATTGAAATCTCGTGGATTTGACCGACGGAAGATTTAATGATGAAAGACGTATAATCATTCTAACAAATTTAGTAAGCAGGCATAACCTAGTCATAGAAAATGGCAGTGATCATTGTTTGGTTGCTGAATAAGCAATAAACCGCTTTTTGTCCACAGATGGCTATCTCAAAAAACTAAGAAAAAAAGAACATGAAGAACGAAAAATCAATATAACTGATTTTCTGATGAAAATATGATCTTCTTGACAAGGCCGGCATTGATAAAATTTTATATGCATTGATTTATGAATTCAAATATTAGTCAGGATTGCGTTCTTTTGGAATTTGCATTTAGCGACGTTGCTTAGATTGAACGATGAACTGATTCCTTCCTTACGATTCTATATAAAAATGTATTGCATGAAATTCTTGCATGTACTCATAAGACGCGTGTTACATTTTCTGCATTTTATTATACATAACTCGAACTCCTGTGATACTTGAAATTCTTTAACATCTTAACATCTTGAATATCTTTGGAGTCCAACTTTTAACACAAGGCACATCTCAATAATGAATCAAGGTGCTGAATCATCTTGGGCTCATGCAACAAGTGGGGTCGCCCAAGGGAGTGTTATTGGCCCTGTTCTATTTTGTCTGGTCATGAATTCATTGTCTACAGTGTGTTCCAATTCAATACTTCAGAAATATGCGGATGATTTAACATTTCTGCATTTCATCAGAGATACGTCGGATGACTCTTTGCAGCTCGAAATGAACAATGTGATGCAATGGTCAAACAAAGACGGTTTATGTCTAAATTTTTCTAAATGCAGTGTCATGAACATTATAACTAAAAAGTCTTTAGTTGTTGAACCAGTTCGCATTTGTGATAATATTTATTCAGAGAATGTTAATTGTATGAACATTTTGGGCTGTATATTCACGTCAAACATGAAATGGAATTTGCATGTAGATCATCTTGTTAAGAAGGCCTCTAAACGGATTTATCTTATTCTGCATTTAAAAAGAGCTAATTGTCCGACTGATATATTATTTATGGCGTATATGAGTTTTATTCGTCCAATTTTACTTTACGCATATCCTACTTTTGTAACGCAACGGACTATTTGCGAGAGCGTCTTCTGCGGGTTGAAAAACGAATCTTTCGCATCATTGCGATTTCATCATCCCTATTTACCTTTGGTGATCGTCTTTGTAAAAATTTGCTTCGAGAAGTGACTTTGCATGCAACGCATCCTCTTCGTCAATTTTTTCTTGATCGTCAACGTGTGTGTAGACAACAATGCAGTTTGAAACGACCTAAGACTAAGACGAAACGTTTTGCTAATTCGTTTATCAAGTGTTGTCCGTAGTTCTCATTTTTTGCATGATTTTATCTCTCTTTAAATTTTATACATATTTGACTTTTGTATTATTGTAATGCGCTCACCGCACTTGTGAAGCAAATAAAGACGATTTGATTTGATAGGGGCACCACATCACTATATTTAGAACATTGCATTCCTTAAATATGTCTCCGGTTTGGCTTTCCTGTCTGCTGCTGTTCTTATCTGCAAGTTGTGTCCTTAGAATAACATTGGAATTCTTGCAGATTAATTTGTTGTATAATATGCCGTGATTTATCTCCGTACTGTTATTACGCGACTCAACAATGTTAAAGTCATCCAGTTGAATACACATAAAGCAGGAGACACCAATGATCGGTGAAATTGGCGGTAATGTCAGCAATTTTATCATGAACTGTCAGATAAAGTGGACAGAAGAGAAAGTAATCGGTAGCGCACTTTTTACTTTCATTTCCATATGAATTTGTGGATAACAAAATGTTAATTAGTGTCGGTGGCTTTCAAGTTAATTCACGTCATGGTATATGGCGCCACTCCTCCAATTACAATCAGAAATTAATCTGCTTCGATATACATCGGGTATTTTTGAAGCAGCGCATTCCTTTAATGTGCGCCAAAACGCTAAATGGCATTGAAATGACAAAATTCGATTACTAGGTTGATTTTATTCCCAAGTATCTCACTCTCCCAGAGGTCAAAGGTATGAAAAATCATGCTCCCTGATATCACGTCGGTGAATTGTTATTATGACAAGAGGTTTTGTCGTTTTGCTGTGAGTTTGCAGCACTCGTGGATAGCTCCGCCTACCTCTGACGATTGATAGCGACCATGAAAAAGCGCTTTGGCAATTTCTCACTTTTTAAGTCGCTTTCTGGTCTTTCGCTCATTATCCTTCTGTAGTATGTAGTTCAAGTAACCGATGCTGGCGTAATTGCTACACCTAGCAGAGATTAGTCGAAGTTGCCTTTTATGGAACCATTGCATGTATTATTCAGGATTAGATATATAGGTTTTTGCTGTCGTATAAATCTACATGATAACAGAAGAAGAACGCGCGGATGGGCAAACTGTTTCTGACACCGTGCAGTTAAAAAAACACAAGAACACATCAGTAGAATTAAAATATTCACTTAGATAAACAAGTCAATTTCTTAACAATGCTCAGATGAAATATTTAGCAATTTCGTTTTGTAGATCGCCGCTGAAAGTGTAATTGATAATGACGTTTTATGTCACATTCTTCATTTGAATACAGCATTAGTGTAGTAAAAATGATACAACATTATTAATCTGCAGTAAAGATGAGCGTCGGGTCGGGTTCCAAAAATTCGGATGAAATTCGGATTCGGAGTCGAACAAAATTTTAACACGAACCCGACAAAGAGTGCCAGAACCCGAGCCGACCCCGACCCGATTATATTCGAAAAATCAGAAACATTTCTATATATGAACCTAATGCTTGATCCTAGTGTGATACCGGGCGGTAGTCTAACTTCTTAGTAGTATTATTTTAGTATTTTATTAAAATACGCAGTAGTTAGTATATTATTTTCTCTAGGCTAATAAAGTATTTAAACAAATACTAAATAAGTAGCATAATTACCCACGAAATTAATATAACCTACAGTACATGACAAAATTCGGCATCTTTGCAAAAAAATCGACTGCTTCGCGATATATTATAGGAGTTGCAGCATACTCCTTCAAACTCTGATTGAGACACTTTGACTCTCCATGTTAAAGAAGATGTCAAGGTCCGAGCAGCTGAGCTGCATCACTACATGTAACAACATAATTCTGCAGATAGATGCTAAAATTTCAATTATATAATATTTGATGTATAGTTAAGCTTCCGCTCCTATGTAAAGCTTATCTCAAATTAAATTTCATTTCTTTCCGTCCATTCTGCGAGACACGATCTACATGTCATTATGAGAATGAGGCCTTTAGAGACCACAAGAACAGATTCAATTAATTTGATAATTTGATTAATTTGACAATTAATTTGATGATCTTTCGTTGTTTTAGACGCAAAATATGTAGCGCAAAGTATTATATTAGATCAATAATTCACCATGAGAATAATGTGATAAGCCACAATTTCTTGAAAAACTTTATTAAACTACATGAAACAGTACTAACTTTGCAGAAAATATTTTCTAAAGTTCTAAACATTTTTCAAATGTGTATGCTCCAACTCGAAAAAACCCGATTCCGGATTTTTTCGGGTTTTAGATAAAAGAGATAATCCTACCCGACTCGACCCGAGTTCTTAATTGCTCTACCCCAACCCGAGCATTCGGGTTTCGGGTCGGGTTCGGGTTTGGGTGGGGTTTCGGGTAGGATCGCTCATCTTTAACCTGCAGTGAGATAGTGCGTGCCCAAGTCCAAGATTTCCAGAAGCATACACATGTCACCCACGTGTCATCATGCGAACTTAAAAATTTCATGCCCGTTGAGGCGCTGAAAGCGCTTTTTCCTCTCTCAGCACATCTTTGAAATCAGCTTCCTTCAGATCACTTTATCTGACCAATTCAATCTTGATGCTTTCAAAAGACGTGGGAATAGGTTTCTGATGGAGATAATTTAATACTCTTCAAAGATGTGAAATGAAAATGATAATGAAAATTTCACTATTATTTTTGTGATCATCAAGTTATTCATTGAGCATCCCACAACTTTATTTTTGGCTGTTTACTGTGCTATGGGTGAAAATTTTGCAAAAGAAGAATAAATATTCTAGGAGACGGAAGTGATATTCCAGTATATTGTTTAAAAATATAATGCAGTATTGGTCAGTAGTGATGATGGTAATATCAATGTAGCTTTTTGACAAGAAGTTACTGACTTCAATTCCGATTTTACAATTTCGACCACATTCCTCTCATTTTTCTCGCTTTCCTGGTATAAGTGCAATTGTCATCAACAAATGCATCGACATGTTGATTGAGTTGTTCCAATTATTTTTCATCCAGTAACTTCGGTTGAGTAGTTTTGGATAATTTTTGTGATCGGAATGCTGTTGAAAGTTTGAAATTGAATGTTGCATAGAAAGTGAAAGAATTTCATTAATTTGCAAAAAAGAGTTACCGTAATTTGAAAACCATGGAGTCTTTGTCAAGTTATGAAAGTGCCGCGCAACCCTGAATATTTACAGGTACGTATACCGGGATACGGAGAGCTTTACAAACATACAACAAGATTTGCAAAGCTTTTAATTTCTCATAAAACTATTGAATATACAATGAAGATGAAAATTCTACTGAATAGCAAGGCCAGGTGATTCTCAATAGATGAAAATATTCTATAATGACTGTATTAATCAGGAATTTTAATTATTAATGATTCGTTTTGAGCAGAACAATAGTAATTCGAACTCCCACATCCTAATACTGTGAATTGTGATTGTTATAAGTTGCATCCATGAGATGAATGTTAACCAACAATCTCGTCAGCTTTCAACTTTGATGAGATGCTGATATTGACTTTTGATTTGAAAACTAATTAAGGATTTTGTCGTTGCGTTTTTGTGAGGATTCGAATATTTGTGTTGATTAATTGCGTGCCACGTAGTTATCAGAGATACAGATAGGACGTTGAAAGTGCTGGGAGATCAGGATTAGATCAATGGGGGAGATTTGCTTTAAAGGGATGCTCAATCACAGGAGTTTTGTTCCTTATAACGGACATTATTTCCGATTATAATCGATTACAACATTAAGTTTCGTTTCATATTTATGAGAAGTCAAATTGGATAGAGATTCGCATTGTAATCATCAGAGAGAATCCTTTGAATCATTTCAATGGCTCGATTGAGTTTTGATGTGATTAGGCTTTTGATCATGAATGTATGTCTTTGATTCAAAGGTATTTCGACGGTCGGTAGAATTCGGTGAGTTAGGTAGAAGTCGATTGTGGAATTGAGAACGCAGTCCGCGAGTGCAAATCACCTCATTTAAAATAAAAACTGCTATTGAAAATGTAGCCATTGATGAAAAACAATGTAATGGCAGTGATTGTCATTTAGCATCCGAATAATAAAAAATCCAGGAGTAAAAAAACAGAAAGCTCCATCGCCATAGATTTATAATCATTACGGACAGCGCTATTGTGGTCAGTATGGGATCTCAAAGAAAGTTAAGAGAAAATTAATTAAATAAATTTTAATACATGATTTTCATGTCATATTTATGAGATAGAAAACGACCAATTTGTGTACATTGCCTGGCGCTAAACTCAATGACATGCATTTCTGAATATTGCAGTGCACTAAATGAAGCATTGTTAATCAACAATGCACGCAGACAATAATGATTTAATTATTTTTGCTAGAAGTAGGGACCTATGAAGCTTCGACTCATTCGAATTACTGATTCGAGAAAAGTTTTAGTCGGTTCGCTATGGCTGACCTAAAATTGCTCTAGTTGATTTCTTTTCATTTATACCCTCTTCTCGTTCGACGCGACTCTAACATGAGGCCCTAATAAGCTTGTGATGTTGGATTCTCACTGAAAGCGGTCGAAGTCGTCAATTGATAAAACAAGAGTTAGTCGGCTATGCAGGCTACACTGGTGCAACATGTTGTCAGATGACTTGCGGCTGTAAGCTTGGGTTATTCCTAAAAACTTAATAAATCAAGCAGTGTTCATGAACCCGATCTTCCACGATTTTCAATTGCCAGGCTAGTTCAAGCTTTTGCAACGATTAGGTCTACATTATAGAGATCAAAGTCTTCTGCAATCCTTCATACTTGTTCAAGTATGACTTCGAGTGACGAATTTGGAAGTCGACATACAGAGTGGCAAAAAAGTTACTATGAAGTTAATGTTAAAGATAGAGAAAAACATCAATGATATCTGCCCTTCTATCATAGATTTCTCATGATATTTAGGAATATTCAATATGAGATGTGATATTTGCAAGATAATAAGTATTCAATGAAGTCAGAAGGGCAAGAAAATGTAGAAATCCGAGTCCGCGAAGCGGGCGAGAATTTCCACGATTTTCTTGCCCGCTGGATTCATAGAATGGCTTATCCTCTAAATCTATGGAAAATGTCCTATAACCAATGTGATTATACGAATATTTCTATGAAAATTTATCTTGCTCTCCAGGAAGGGCATGAAAAAAATGCTGCCCTGCGACATTTTTCATATCATGGCAGATTACCTTCACAGATTAGGAGGATATGAAGATACATTGCTGTCAATAATAAATCTTGACAGAAAACAAACAACCTGAATTTAACTTAAAGTTAACAGCCTGAATTAATATTATTTAAGGATCTTAATCACGGACAACGATAGCATGGGAAGTTAAAAGTACTTTTAGAGCGAAAATTTAACGACATTTTTATGGACTTGTTGTAAAAATTTATCGCTTTCTGAAAATTAAGATTGAAATCATGGAATAAAAACTGATTTTCAGCTTGTGAATATTGGTGCTCAGGATTTAAGCATAGGAACGATTGATGGCGGATACGTTTCTAATTACAGATGATTAAAAAACTTCTACAAACCTGAAGTTGCAAACCTAGTTTCCAACATCAAGCTACCTTTTTTGGCAAAACAAGGCCAATGTGAAATCACATCTTAAATCAACATCCACCATCTATTTCATAAGCGAGCGTCAATGTGTGATTCGAAATAGGTCGAATCGCAAAGCAGAGTAGACAGTAATTAGCTCAGAAAAATAAAGACTCTTCTATTCGACTGCTTATTTCACTGAGTGCCATGGCATCAATACATCTTTCAATAACTCTGAAGATGTTTTTGGTATCCCTGTGTGCTTTCTTTGTCTCATGTTCCACCGGAACGTGATGATCATGACACGGCCAGCTTTCTCCATTTATATTTATTTTTTTTCTGTGATACTTTTTCTTCTAATTTTGCATCTCACCGTTTTGTTCACCGTAACTCGTTTATCGTCTACCATTTCTGTGGTTGAAAGGTTTTCTACCATGTATTTTTCATAACCAGACCGATAATTTTCATATGGTGTCTTTTGATATTGATTAGCAGCCGTCTATTGGTGCTTGCAATTTGGAGGACTTGTTATTTTATGAATCCACAATCTTTTTAGCATTTCTCGGCAAAGCAAGCCGTAAATCAAAAACTAAGATAGGTCTATATAAATTTTCAATCATTCGATTCGACTCCAGAGGCCCCAGTTAGAATCCTTCATGTTTATGATCGAAACAGAGTATAAAACGTTTTAGAACGCGATCTTTCTGTTCAAGTCACTCCAATGCGAAGTTATTAAACCTTTGTTATGTAATTCAAATACCAAGAAGGCAAATGCGATTAAAAATGAAATTTAATTAGCACGATTCTCGAGTACCTCTTCAAGTGTTCTGAAAGTACTACAGAAGAACTTTTCAATGGAGTTTTGGAATTTCAATTTTGCCAATATGTTCTTAGGGACAAGTTTCAGATTTAGTAGATTGTTGATTTAGTTGGCAAATAATCATTTATGTTCCTTTCATGGTTCAGTCCTTACACTAATTTCAGTGACTCAGAGTTTGAAACGGAGCTGGTTGGTCCACGGGTCTATCATGCTAAGGTTTTATTGCGATACCGGCATGTTTGAGACGAATCGTGTTTCATACAGTATAATAAGCGATTCTTATTGATTATAATATTAAACTAAACTAATGAAAAGGCTACCATCCTATTCTATTCCCCATGCAATATTTCATGAAGTGGAAGCCCGTGCAACAGGCTGCCGAAGCTCAAAATTTCATTACAACTCAACGAAAGTTAGCCTTTTATAATTAACAATATGCAAACTTGATTTAACATCATCAAGCATGTAATTTTTTAATTGACCATCAAAGTGGACCGGATTGTAATATCATGATTGATAAAAGAAAGGTCAAGTAACCACGAAACCGACATGTATATGCCTGCAAATTATCACAGTGCGCATTTATCAGATACGCGAATAAGTTACTTAAGCAGGTGTTCTACTTGAAATTATATCTACATGTCGAATGTAATACATTAGGCCCTTTGAACGTTTGAGACTGGTTTTTCCAGCCCGATGGTGATTGCAAATAGGTCCAATAAGTCTGTTGTATATATGTTTCGACCTTTGCACAAAAATAGGGAAAATAAGTTTAGCAAACAGCACTCATATTGGACGTTGATTGATAGTACAATTTTAGAGATGGTAATGTGTCCATGCGAAATTCGCATGCCGAACATTTTTCATTGTTTTGAAGGACAAAACGATTCGAGATAGAGCTTCTGCTTGCTACTTATCAAAGGGAGGCTGCATGTTATCTCCATACATTCGTAAATCACTAACTAAATTGACTTCCCTCTCAAAGCGATACCATTGAAATGAACTCCTCTAAAAACTGATGAGGACACTGATGACTAAACACATCGCTGACAAACAGGAGAAAATAGGTCGGAAAGGCATATTACTGGTGCTAGTCAAAATTTCCAGCAAATTGTAAGCTGATATTGATTACTTTGACTCTGCCGTCTCAGATATTGTTGCCAAAAGTCTTTTCGTGATACGTGAGAGATGAAATATTTTAAACTTCAAATTTGACAGAAAGGTTCATCAAATTATGTGTACGTGATGTTCTCGATATTACCTGGCAGGCTGGGACATTAGTTATATTTAGTTTGAGAATGAAGGGATGTTTGTCTTAGAAATTGAGTAATTATGGTCCTTTAGGGCGAAAATTAGGAGTAGTGTCACGGAACAGTGGAAAACCTCAAATTTGGCCTAAATACAACTGTTAGCTGACCTGATATTTTGCGGACTGACGGAATTATTTTTCACCATCGAAAGAGAGGAATTAGTATTTTCGTCTACCAGCTGAGATTGATGATGTGACAGTTGATTTCAGCGCTAACATTTTGGATGGTATACAATTTGAGAATGATGCGAGATTAGCGATTGATGTTTGTCAGAAAGCTTATTGATTTCATATGTCTAACCAAATCTAATCGAGTAAATGATTGTGTTGGTTTTGAGCACGAAGCTAAGATGAATTTGGATTTGACCTTGAAGTTCCTTCATTAATCATGGAATGTAATTGATAACCTGTGTTTTTCCTTCCTTTGAATTTGTGTTCACTCTTATTTTCTGCTTAAATTATGGAATGCCAGTACGCACTAGCGACTCAAAAATTCGTGTCATTTTCATGATTAACTGAATCAAAATCTACGGAAGTTGATAAGGTAATAGAATAATAACGATAATAGTGTATAATTACCGTAATGATTCCAGATAAAATCCGTTGAAAAAGTTCAGCAAAGAGGAAATTTTGATACTTTGCAAATGAAGAAGACAAACAAATCTCTTGTGCTTATTCTCTGCAGATGAATCAAATACCGAAGAAAAGAAGATATCAGTTGTGTTTGAGTTGTGATAACATTGTTTAAATAGTCAGGATAAACAAAATTTCATGTGTGTTTTAGTAATATTTCCATTCGTCATATTCATGAATAATTGCCACATGGTTGAAATTGAAATGCCTGATATTGCTTTATTCTATTGTGAATTTTGAATTGCTAGTTAGAATAAAATTCAATGCAAAAAGTAAATGACAAGTAAGCTTAGAATATATAGACGTCACTTTTTCTGATTAGTAAAACGTGGAATCAACGCACCCTTCAATCAGTGAGCACCTTTTCTGAGGGCAGCTACTCAGTGAAGAACTAATTTATAGAACTGCCAACTATTATTACCTCGACATTTTGATTCCTGTATCTTCAACAATTTCGATCTTTGTGGTCTGCTTTTCCGAATATTCATTTTATCAACGATCTTCCATTATGAATTCATTAACATAAAAATTGATTATTACTGCTGCTACACCAGATTTACCAATGTGTGCAGCAAATTGGAGCTATGTATAGGTGGTCTAACGAAAAGAAATGAAAAGATAGAGCTTTTACGATAGATGAGGTCGAATTTTGAACAATCGTTTAAAAACAAATTGTGGGTAAATAACGACTAACGAGCCACGTTATATGACTGCGTGAAAATGCCTTGATATATTGCAGTTTCATTAATTATTTTTAAATCAAGTATTTGAATCCCATGATAAAGGACAAGGTTAAAGTTGATCAACTTTCGCATACCTCAGGTCTGGGAAAAAGGACTGTTTCAGCATTGACAATGATCTATTTTAAGATTCTTAAGTAGTTAGGTATGCAGATTGGATGAGTTCGGGTAGCCTCTTTTGGACCTTCCTAAAGCTTCCGATAAGCTTTCTCATGAGTCAATCATAAACGCCTGTTTACACCCCGGATTTCCCAGTAATCTAGTGAAATGGATTTGTATAATTACTTGTCATCTCGTCAGAATGTGTTAGTGCTAATGGTTTGCTGTCATCCCAGGTCACAGCGCGGAGTGGCGTCACATATGGTAGCACAATCGTTCCTACCATATTCTATCGAAAAACTCTTATATAGTCATATAAAGTATCTTACAAAAAACTTGTTTGTAAATGACAGCCAGTGTTTCCACAGCGGCGGAAATCTTGAGGTGGTGGCGGAATTCTTGGAATTTGAGAATTCCGGTGGTCCTATTTTTTGATCATTCGGCGCAAGCTTAATTATCCTACAGGTAGCAAACGCAGATGCGGATTTTCAGCTTCTTGTCCGTGTCAACTTGCATGATGTTCCTACAGCATTGGAACGTTTCAATCTCAGATACTCGCTTCACACCTCGTCATGATTTAGCGATTCAACCATTAGATTTTCAATCTTTCTGAAATTACTTCTAAAATCAAAACTTCTTAATGTTGTCTAGCCTCTCCTATTAATGGAATGGTCCCATCAGTAGGCCTACGTAACTCAGCATCTGTTTTGTGCTATTTTTTCAAATTGAATTACTTGATCAGTGAATAGGTAGAGTTGCAATTGAAGCATATGTGATGCGCATTAAACTCACTGCTTTGGAATCCATTAAGATGATAAGGTACCTATGATGGGAGGGCATGGGAAACAAAAGAAAAATCAGGTTACTCAATTTAGTATGCATCATTATTTACATAGGCTAAATTGCTTGATGTACGTGCGTGTGACTGTAAATCGATCCCCAAAATTGCTTTATCTATCTTTAGTAAAGCGATTCATACATAGGTCTAGGAATCGGCACACCTAGACCGTCGCGGCGGAATTGTTTCCACTTGGCCGCTGTGGCAACACTGATGACAGCCTACGCATTTCGCCACAACACGGTTGGACATGATTTCTAAAAAAAAGTCATGAATAATGATGGTCCATTTGATAGAAAAAATGAAAGAAGTAGCAAAAAAATCAAGATTTTTTCTCTCTTCTGTCAGTTAATTTCATATCAGTGTTAGCTGCAACATGGTCAAGTAAGTAGCGCTACTAAAAGTTCACAACAGTCATAGTTAGGGCATTTTATAGGTCAATAAAGTCAATTTTTTTACTATAGGTCAATAAAGTCAATAAATCGCTGATAGGTCAATAAAGTCAATTTTTGTATTGAGTTCAAATTTCGTATGTACATATATATTTTACAAAACGCTAAACCCTTTTTTACACAATGTTCACCCCAAGCACAGCCAAGGGGCCACACCACACCAAGGCTACTTAAATGAAAAGGGTTTGTTTGGGTATGTACTGAAGGTTACTGTACACCACATTCCATGAAATTAATGACAATTAATGCATATTGTATAGTCAGAGGCGTCGCGACCGGGGGGGTGTGGGGGACCGTAACACCCCCCCAAATATGAAATTAATAAAAAGATTCAGGTAAAATGAGAAATTTCAGGCAAACCGCCGGTTTGCCGGCGATTCAGCTGCAATATTCACTGACGTTGTTCTTAGCCACAAAAACACGTCTTGTCACAAAAACACATCGTAATGTCGGGAAATTCTCACCCTTTCTAGACACCAGAAAGTATATGGTTAGTTGCCGTTGATGATATTGATTTGTCACGCGAAAGCGGTCAAACATAGCGCGCTGAAAACGACCTGCACCGGGGATGACTGTATATGCGAGCAGGAGGAACAGTCGCCTCGCATTTTCTTAAAAATTGGAACATAAGGCGATGTGAGTTAGCTCTGCTAAATTTAAAATATCTAAGTGGAATTGAAATGTAATTCCAGTACCTTACCTATAATGTGGCCAGTGAACATTGGCACTGAATCACCTAACGCTGAAACGCCTGCAACTCATTCTGCCTAGCTGGGTAGTGTATATTTAACCGTTGATTGATATACACGTAAGCTCTGGCTATTGCGTTGTCCCTTGAGGAGATGACGTCATCGTTACGGTGGATTTCATCGAACCTTCCTCATACCGAGTCATTCACACGCGCACCGCGGAAAGCGCACGGTATGAATAAGGCACACCGTCTTCTCTGTGCGTAGAAGTTTATTGTCAACAGCGTGTTAACTTTCTCGATGCAAACACCGTCGAAAATTTCCTTAACAGTCGATACTACGGAATCCAATTGCGCACAAATTAACTTAACGTCATCGGCATTTCATTGGCCACTTAAATAACCACCAATTAAATTATTTTTCATTTATAGGCGTCATTTCCGACCGATTAGATGATTAGGTAGGTACCTAGTGTTGGATTTGAGCATGATAGCAGTAGGGGGAAGCTTTCGAACGGAAGTTTTTGGGTCAACGCTGCAACCAAAGCCGGAAAAAGGGTGATCAAAAGAAAGAGGACATTGATTCATATAGCACCACTATCATCCTCGCACTAAGAACGCCCGCGAATTATTTTGAAAACAGTTGAACCATAAATGGAAAAAGTAGGAGATAGGCCCATTTGATCCTTGAAAGGGACTCTCCAATGCATGCATTTGGTGCCACCCGCATTTGGTTAAATAATGCTTCAAATAAGGTGCGTGGATACCCTTGTGCATCAGAAATTCATAGTAGGTCTCGCATGTGAAGATCCACACAAACATTCCGCAGATGATCATTCTGTAATTTATTGTAATTAGACCTATAATGAATTCACAAAATTCGGGCTTCTGTCAATATTCACAGAGTGAAAGTTAAACAATGTTCCCAAACTTGATTTTATTGATTGTGAAGAGTTCTATTACATTAATATGAATAAAATACTGTGTGTGTTGTCATCAAGACCCTGAAAGAATCAAGATAGCATTCTGGATTCCACTCTTTTTGTGATGGTTTCGCTACCTTCTAATTATTTCATTGAGCACTTTCTGCTTCTCGAATTTATTTGTTATCTTTATGAACAAAGAAGGTCAATTATTGATGATAAGACAATTAAGCTTATGAAGAATCGTGAGGAAACTAGGGCTGCGCCTGTCAATGTTGCTCATATTCACTAAAATAATGAACTGATGCTCAATCAATCTGGTTGAGGCAATGTAAAGCCTATCTACTGGAAATATTCTTCCCCCTCAGGGAAGGAAGGTGCATCTCCAGTGCCGGGGATGAGATGAGGCAGTGCAGGGGAACTTCCCCACTTTCCATCCCCTCAAATCCAACACTGCAGGTACCTCTTCTGTAGGATATAAACATGAAACATGTTGGAATGTGTGTGAGTATGCGTGTGTGCAATAATCAGGCAAATTTTGGCTCTAAGTTGTAAATCAGGTAAAATTTAGCAAACACCCCCCCCCCCCCAATGATGTTTCCTTAGCGACGCCTCTGTGTATAGTCATTGTCACAGATCAAAGAATCACAGATAGCAAGTTAGCAGTAGCTTTATTCAACATCCCTCACGCCTCACGTCACGGGATTATGCGTCATGATGAGTATGCATCGATCTTTGCATCAGTACTATATTTAGAAGTCCTGCGCATCCAAATAATGACATCGAAAATAACGTCATTTATCTATCGTCGGAACATCCAATCATTTGAAAGAATGATCCCCGCAGTAAGATATTGGTGAGAAACATTACTTGGTTACTCTTGACTTGAGCCGCAGCGCGAATACTATCTATAGACTGAATTAACCGCCATGCCGAAAATTGCTGCATCAGATAAATTGAAAGTTTCCTCCATCGTGAAACAATATCCTTCCGAATTTTCATCATCACCTGGTGAAAAGCTATATTGCAATATTTGTGAGTGCATTGTAAAACATGAAAAAACGTTTCTCGTCGATTCTCACAGAAGAACAGCGAAACATTCATCGAAAGCTCATAGTCCTTCGACAACGCCGCGTCCTAACTCAACTAACAAACAGACTTTCTTGGAATTAAAAACGTCTGAGTTTGCTCAGAAAGTAACGAAAGCTTTCCTCTTCGCAGATATACCTCTACACAAACTTGAACACCAAGCAATAAAAGATCTTTTTAAGACAATGGGCCATACAGCTCCAACTGTTTACGCATGTCGAAAGCAAGTATCCGTCTTGTTCGAAGAAGAGAAGAAGCAGATTATTGACGCTGTAAGTGGGAAGAAAGTCTTTTTTATTGTTGATGAAGCTGATGTAGGTGGAACAAAATTCTTCAACGTGTTAGTGGGTGATTTGGAAAAACCAGACAAAACATGGTTATGCGATTGTATACCTCTTGATTGTAATCTTGACAGCGCTAGTGTGTCAATTGGTAGATGACGTCATAAGAGAATTTTCGATACATCGTTCCAATTTTCTTTTATTGATCTCCGATGCAGCCCGATATATGACATCAGCTGGTTCTGTTCTGAAAACTTTGTATCTAAACCTGTTCCACATAACATGCACAGCCCATCTATTACACAATTGTGCGATGAAAATTCAATCGTTTTTCAAAGAGATTGACTCTGTCATTGCCACTATGAAAGCCTTGACTGTAAAGAACAAAGATCGCAGAAACCAGTTTGCAAACATAGGACTCACCATCCCTCATCCGGTTATCACCAGATGGGGCACATGGCTAACTGCAGCAGCGTGGCATTCTCGAAATTTCCCCAAAGTCAAGGAAACAATTGATTCCATGGAAGGTGAAGGTCTCTTGTTAACTCGTGCGAAAACTGCAATCAACAATCCGGAAGTATCGAACCAACTGTGTCAAATCATGAATTATTCTTGCTTGGTTGACATGATAAATCGTTTTGAAAGTTCCAAATTTGCGTTGAAGGATGCCATTGATGAGTTGAAAAACATTGAATTCTTTTCTGATCCCTGCTCAATCAAACCCTATATTCAAAAACGAGTGAATGGTATGATTCCTTCAAGCAATTTTGAGTATGACTAAAGAGACTACGCCGCCGGCCGACTACGCCCTATTACAAAGGGCACAGTCGACAAGCGTAGCTGTTGAGAGGAGTTTTTCTATCTTGAAGAGTATGTTGAGACCAAATCGACCATTAAAGGCCGAAAACGTCAGAATGTATATCGTTCCAGCCTACAATCATCCACATGACTGACGAGTGAAGCTTCTATTTAACTCTTCTATGTTCTCAAGTCTTCCAATTTGCATATTCAGATTTTTGATATTTTCTACCGTTTTATATCTTTAGTTCATGGAATGACAGATCATTTGTCTATGATACATATATAGTTGTAATCACTAATCAGAAATAGTGGCTTTGATATCTTTTGTTAAATGGGAGAGGTAAATTAAAGGTCAGTAATTCATATTTAGTCAAGAAAATGGATTTTTAGATCAATAAATTACTAATTTAAAGAATCAATTTTTAGGTCAATTTTATAGGTCAATAAATCAGAAATTTAAAGTCAATAAAATCAATTTTTAGGTCAATTTTCAAATGCCCTAATCATAATTCTCAAATTAGCTTTCAACTTGCCCACAGTCTGCCTCGATGCAGTCACGGAATCGTAACAAGAGTTGACTTGTGAACGGATTCAAACCTGTTGGAAAATTGTTATTTTAAATTCGATTCTTCGTGCACGTTATTGAACATTTTTGGGAGCAATTTTATGAACTCCGAAAGAAAAGTCACATATTGCCAGGTCCGTTGATCTGCAGGCACAGAGATGGATTCATTTCCGTGTGGGTTAGCCTATAGCGGACACAATCCTATCCCAGCCATTGTATGCAGTGGTAGCGAGTGATAGAGATTGACATAGATATTCATCTGTCCTTGGCTTTTGTGATCGGTCAAGCGCGCGCATTGCGGGAGTAGCTGTTACCAATGAACGTATTTAATACGAAGCGGTCAGATTACAGACGGGCCTGTAAAATGAAGGGTGCATATCTTAAACTCAATTTTTCTCCTTGACAAATTTGTCAAATGGAAACATTATTCACATCGTTCGACTCTTCAGGATCTAAATTTATTAGCTGCGCGCGTTTTGTGTGGTGTCAATCTTCTGGTTCGTCAGAATTCAGACTTGAATTTGATTAACGTTCAATGGAAAATTGATCTTCTTACCCCTCGAGACTAGTTCTGACCGTGACCATCAGCATCGAAAAAATTATTTAAGTTGTGGAGCCATGCTTAACCAGATGTTTCTCCATTTCTGTTGTCTATGGAGAATAAACATATTTTCTATTCTATGTTCGGTTGTGAAAAAATGCAAGTTATGCCAAATCATATGCATTTCGTTTACCACCAGTAAGCTTTCGTTTACCACCACAAGTAAAATCACATTCATGGCACAGGGTTTATTCAAACACAGCATTGAGGAAAGTCATCTCTAGACCAGAACACTGAGACAAGACAATTTACTATATCTCTGTGTCTACAGGTCATTCAACTAATCCTTATCTTTCGGTTCATCAGTTCGTGAGATTTTCATTCAATTATGTCCAAGCTACACATCTGTAATGAAGAGTAGCTCTATATTGCTGATGAAATTTGTTCCGATTTGGCCGTTTTCGAAAGTATGGAGCTCTCTTCCTCTGACCATATCACAATTCCGGCTGTAGTTTATTGTTCCTTTGCTGATATTATCGGTTATTCAGCCTGTGGAGTCAGCCATGCACCACACTGATAGCATGACGATCTTGAAGTTTCTCAATCTGCATATGGGGATTCTCTAAAAGTGATCATAATGCAGAATTGCCATGTAATACATTGCAAGTACATCTGCTTCGCTAGATAAATGTGTGGAAGGCATCGGTGTTCGTGTGGCGAAATGACAATTTTTCCAACAAATTTGCCGATACGATGCCGTGACTGCATCGAGCTAGACGGTCAGCATTTGAGGCTAATCTAAGAATTATGACTGTTTTGAACGTGAAGCAGTGCAACTTCACTTGCTTGATTTTATTGCAGTTACTACTCAAGTGAAATTTGTTGAAAGAAGATAGAAATAATCTAAATTTTATGCTACTTTCTCTTGTTTTTTTCAATCATGTGAATAATTATTATTAGTGCTAGAAATGATGGCACTAAACTGATAATACAGTCAGTGGCAAGTCTCATACATCTAACTTTATTATTCTATGTACGATAGAAGCATGAGACATGAATTCAAGATTGAGTCTTTACCCTGTTGCACCCATTTGTAGATAAAACGTTTTTCTAAATCATCCTGAACATGCATGATGCACATGCACAACGCACATGCACTTGCTTGCATACAAGTAAGTTAAATATGCAAAATTATTTTCAGTTCAATCATCACATTTATCGCTAGAAATGTGTATTTGGGTGGCTTGCGATTTTTAACCAGTACTTTGATAACTGCCTTTCTGTGATGCTTGGCTATTTTTCTCAAGTATCTTCAGATTTTGCATCACTGGGTAGGCAGGTCTGAATTTTGCATTAGAACAACCGTACGTATGTGTCTATAAGCTACGTTTATGTTGAAAATATAAATGATAGTCATTGTATATCGCAGAACTTGGTGACAACAAAAACTCGGAAGTCACAGAACTCGTGTTGTGTAGAGCGCACAGATGTTTTTGAATTTCTAAACATTCCAAAATGAGAATTGAAATTTTGTGTTGTGTTTCTACAACTGCATTATATTCAAGATAATTAATCCATTAAAGATGAATTTTCCACAGTAATGATCCGCTTTGATAGCGATATTTTGTTCATATCCGTCTTCGACGACACATTATATCAAAAGAATATACGACAAAGATATTTCAATTTTCGTGAGAGGTTAAATCAAATAAAATGTCGGTTTTTTAATGCTACTAGCTTCCTGGTTTGCGTCTCACCCTTTTCTCGACATCGAATATAATTTTCCAAATTTCCACGTTGATTAGTCCTCACTTGAAAGTGTCGCTCGCGTTATATTTCACTGTGTGAAAAGTAACAGCAAGTCACGCAAAAGACCGAACCCGCCTGTCCGAGATAATTCTTGATGGTACATTTAATGATCTGACGAAAACATGAAAGCTGCAGGAAAACATGGGTGAAGAATTCCAACCAGGTGTGATGAGAACAGCAATTCACGCTATTAAAGTGAACGAAACATAAAAAGCCAAAAGAATTCTTTGTGATAATTCGATAAATAAACATTTTAATGCCAATTACCAGTTAGTAAATTTGTTTAGGATTTTGAAATCGTTTTAAGCTATCATTTATTTGCGCAGAAAATAGTAATGTCAACATCAATAAATCATCGCGAACTTCCACAACGTTCTTATGTCACCATGTCATCTATCGTGATAACGTGGATATTGTGTCGTTGGCTATTTTTACAACACGGTTTTCATGTGTCTGCAGGTGGCATCAAAACTTCATAAAATTCTTAGTTTATGTGGAATAATTAATGAAAGTGTAGCCTAGACGACAATTTGCACTTCTACAAATAAATAATGTTGATGAACCAGACACTTGGAGGTTTACTAAAAATGAAATCCTTATTCCTTTGATTACTACAGTTTTTCTTCTTTTATCTCGTAGCTGTAACGACTGTTTAGCCACCAGACCGTCTGCATGTTATTCACTTTGTCGTCGGCTTTGTGCAGTTGCGAGCAAAGTAGGGATTTCCATATTGTTCCAATCCCTGACGTTTGACTGCAATGCCTTCCTTCCCTGCGATCGTCTTTGAAAGTTCCTTGCAATGTAGTTATAGATTAGTTGTTGTGTCGTGTAACATAGCCAAACCAAGTGTGTTGCAACTTTCGGCGCTTTACCGCTGTCAGCAGAGGTTCTTGAAGGCCTGCGAGATCCGCTATTTGCTTCCCTAGCAGATTTGAGATGTTCAGAATTCGTCTCTAGAATTTCGAATTTCGTTTCTGATCTATGTGGCGTGTTTTAGATAGTGACTCCCCCAAAATCTCGTCAATTTGGTCATTGATGAAAGTGCTATAGCAAGTCTGACTTCTAAATTTGTTGCTACTTTCTTGTTAATAATGACACCGAGGTACTTGAATATCATCATCTCATCTAACTTCCCCCATCCATCTTGATGTTCATGGGCGGGGTCGGATTTTATTAGTTGACCACAACTTTGCTTCTTTTCTGAGCTTATCTGCATTCTATACAACGCTGTCTTTAGTCAGGTGGTGAGATTTTAAGTTCTAATTTACTGCGCAAAACCCCGTTTTTAAGTGATGATATATCTACTACAAATGTGATTTATTTAAGTTTCAGATATTATTTCTATATTTTGCTTCTTTATTTCATATTTTGAAATATGACTATAATAGTAAACTAAAAGCCAAAGCTGCAGCATATGTTAGTATGTACTATATTCTACCATGGACATCTAGAATACCATGAATCTATCTGTCCATGATTCTACCCAATATTCTGACTGTCAGAGCCAGCTTCAGGGTAGCAGAGGCTTACAAAATCTCAGATCGCATGATTTTTAGGAAATTCCAAAAAAATGTGTGGCAGATCTGCCAATAGCACTGCAAAGGCGGTTACCAACGCTGCCATCATTAACCATGATAGCGTAATCTCAAGATCAGGTCAGGTAGCCATGTATTCTCTAGCAAACCACTAAGAATAGTGGCCAGTCAGAGACATATTAATGACAAAGAATAAGCTAAAAAAATAACTGATGTCATAAGCTAAGAAAATATGAACTGATCACAGAAAAAGAAAGATGGTTGAAGAGAGTTGATGCTAGGGCAGCGCTTTTTTTTTAATTATCATTGACTTCTTCAGTCTCAAATTTGTATTGTCTCGGTCACCTGTGATAATTGAAACTGAAAGGCGTTGCTCTGCATTTCATTTTTGATAATAATGCGTTTTATTTCATATGACTGAAAATCAATCCGTACAAGAAACAAGGTTTTGCAATGTGAAACAGCAAATTCATAGGATCAAAGAAAAAACAGTGATGGTTGTTATACCCACTAAAACAGAATGGGAAGAAAGAATTTGATCGGCGTTTGGTGTCAACAGCAGGCATGACTAAATGGTGGGAAAAAAGTCGTGGTCACGTTAACTTGGAGTCCGCTCAATCTATTGTGTGAGGATAGCTAGGAGAGGGGAAGTGAATAGTGTCGTTATCCCTGGGGTTGTACCATGCTTGTTCAGCCCGCTGATGTCAGCTGGAAAAAGCCATTCAATGCTTCTTACACCGTGTTGTATGAAGCTTGGCTGTCTGAACCTGGACGTGCTGCAGACGTCACGAATGCTGGAAATCCTCGCGCTCCGAGTCGTGCGAAGATGGTCCAGTGGATCAAGGATGCCTGGGATCATGTGCCCGCAGATATCATAAAGACGTCATTCGACGCGTGTGGAATCACGTCCACAACCTCGATGAAATCCACTTTACGAAGAGAGGAGGCGTTGTTGAAGCATCTCGTGAGTACATCCAGAATATGGATATCCGTGTTGTCAACTTGCACATGGCGCAAGTGACGGTATCCAGCGACAATGACTCCTCAAGTGAGACAGATTGAGATAACGACATTGACTTGGAGTTGATTTGTGAATTTTGTTTTGTTGATGACGTGTTAAAGTAAGCCTATGCATGATTTTCAATAAAAGGTATCTATATAGATATTGATTGTTTTATTCTGGCAATTTATGGGATCAGCACCGATGGGTATTATTAATACCTTGAATTCAATTAGGCAGGCTTAGTAGGTCTAGATATTCATTTAGTATACACTAAACAAGATAATTTCACATGAAAACACTGTCATAGGACACAATATTAGGGGACTATGAAGGCAATTGAACAAATAATTTAAAATTTGGTGCGGGGTTTATTCGAAACAAGAGAATTTTACTGCGGCGATTATTCGAGGGCGGCGTTTATTCGAAGAAATGCTGTATATGCACTTGGATGTTTGAAGATTGACGATGTATTTTGCGTCTGATGTTCTTTGATTCTGGTGTTGAGAGGTCGGATGGTGATCCCAATGAACTGCACACGTTATTGCAATGTAGACATTTAACTTCATACACAACGTTCTTTCTATTGCTTACACATTTTAATGTGCATGAGGACATGTTGCAAGGCTGCACAGGTTGCTTCTTATAGTGTATGTTTTATGAGTATTCTGGATGCCACTATTCTTAGTGATTTGCCAGAGAATACATGGCTACCTGACCTGATCTTGAGGTGGAGCCATCATGGTTGCTGGCTTTTGCCGTTTTTGCAGTGCTATGATCTTACATTTATTGCCAGAGCTGCCATCGATTCTTCAGAATTTCTTAAATATCATTTTATCTAATATTTTGTAGGCCTTCGCTCCTCTGAAGTTGGCTGTGAGTTGTGACAAGTCAAAACATAGAGTAGAATACAATACACTGGAGACTCGCTATAAAGAACATTCGTCTACCACGAACCTTATCCATCAAACCCCGAATTTATAATTTTCAATAGGAATCGAATAAAGAAAAAATATTGTTGAATCCAGATCATGTGAAAATGAAGCGCTTGAATGTTGTCTTCCCGAACTGACTCGTCTCATCGTGATCGAAAACTATTCTCGTGATCAAATCTATGAAGACGATAAAGTTGGATTGCATTGGAAGTCAGATCGAACACTTACACAAAAATATTAAAGATTCTGCATCTCCTGTATTTAAATGATCGACGGATAGAGTGACGTCTGCACGAATGCAACGGAAAGTCATGAGCAGAAACCGCTCTATTGGAAAATCTTGTCATGTATAATGCATTGCAATGCGTGCTTTTCATTTTTTCGATCATTTGATGTTTGAAGGACATCTATGCATTATCAGTACTTAAAATGGCAAAAACGTAGCTTATTCAATTTCTAAAGTATACAAGATAAAAAAGTCAAAGAATGCACTCGATGTACTTTAGACGATGCTACTAAAAATCAGCAGGATATTTGAGCTCTATATGACCCCTATATTGACCCCTTCCTCGCTATAACGAACCTTTTATATAGATACCGCGAGGTTCTTTATAGCCAGTCTCGACTGTTCATAGTGATTTTTTTGAAATTAAAATCAATTAATTGTTGGCCTATTAGCCCTTCTTCCGCAAATAAAACAATTAGGTAGTTCTCCCAAATTTTCGCCGTAGGCTTTATCAAGGGAATTATTTACTGCTAAAAGATATATCAAGAAATCCTACAATGCAAAATAGAAATGATTCAGAAAGCTCTAATAAAAAAATTCTACAAGAATGTCCAATAAAAGTAAATAGATATAGAAAAGTCTAGCAGAGGGAGATTAAGTCAAGAAAATGGGTACATTCCATCCTTTGCATCCGTTTATCAATTTTTGTGGGTCACAATCTTGTATGTAGAGAGCTTCAGTAGCCTTTCTCAACTTCTTTGCTTTTACGATCTGCAGGATCTTCCAGGAGAAAGCTGGTGTTTCATCATTGGTCTGGTGCATGTCCATGTGCATTTTTACGTGTGATGATTTTTGTTTCGTATGTTCGTAAATTCTTTGTTGTACTGTTCTCGACGTTTCACAAATGTATCTTTGATCACATATCAAGCATTTGATTTCATAAATTACATTTTTCTTAAAACATTTTCCGGGATCTTGGGCGGTTCTACATCCAATGCATTTGTCATTACAGGGTCTTGTCTCCTTCGGATTTCTCAACGAATATTTCAGAGCAGGTTCAGTTATAAATACGAATCTAACGTAGTCGGAAAGCCCATGAAAGTCTCTTATCCTAATCAGTTTTCTCTTCTCAAATTCATTGATAAATGGGACTTTCATGTATACTACATCTGATTTTTCGTTCTTGTTGTTTCGTTTTATATTTCGGTTTATGTTGAGCTCAAGGAAATGTTTTCTAATGAATTCAGCAGGATAACCGTTGAGCAGAAACCTCGTTCTCAACAAATTTAGCGAGATATCCAAATTAATGTCATTTGAAGAAGCTCTCTCTGCTCTTATTCTTTCTGTTTTCATCAGTGCTGTTTTTCTAGATAAAGGAACCCCAGAATTGTATGGCAAGCATGTGTTGCTATGAGTCGGTTTTATATATAAATGATATGAAAAATATTTATATATAATAATATTTATAATAAACAGTTATATATAAAAATGATTATATATAAAACCGACTCATAGCAACACATGCTTGCCATACAATTCTGGGGTTCCTTTATCTAGAAAAACAGCACTGATGAAAACAGAAAGAATAAGAGCAGAGAGAGCTTCTTCAAATGACATTAATTTGGATATCTCGCTAAATTTGTTGAGAACGAGGTTTCTGCTCAACGGTTATCCTGCTGAATTCATTAGAAAACATTTCCTTGAGCTCAACATAAACCGAAATATAAAACGAAACAAAAAGAACGAAAAATCAGATGTAGTATACATGAAAGTCCCATTTATCAATGAATTTGAGAAGAGAAAACTGATTAGGATAAGAGACTTTCATGGGCTTTCCGACTACGTTCGATTCGTATTTATAACTGAACCTGCTCTGAAATATTCGTTGAGAAATCCGAAGGAGACAAGACCCTGTAATGACAAATGCATTGGATGTAGAACCGCCCAAGATCCCGGAAAATGTTTTAAGAAAAATGTAATTTATGAAATCAAATGCTTGATATGTGATCAAAGATACATTGGTGAAACGTCGAGAACAGTACAACAAAGAATTTACGAACATACGAAACAAAAATCATCACACGTAAAAATGCACATGGACATGCACCAGACCAATGATGAAACACCAGCTTTCTCCTGGAAGATCCTGCAGATCGTAAAAGCAAAGAAGTTGAGAAAGGCTACTGAAGCTCTCTACATACAAGATTGTGACCCACAAAAATTGATAAACGGATGCAAAGGATGGAATGTACCCATTTTCTTGACTTAATCTCCCTCTGCTAGACTTTTCTATATCTATTTACTTTTATTGGACATTCTTGTAGAATTTTTTTATTAGAGCTTTCTGAATCATTTCTATGTTGCATTGTAGGATTTCTTGATAGGATAATTTTGAATTCTGTATATAATTGTTAATGCATGACATACCTTTTAGCAGTAAATAATTCCCTTGATAAAGCCTACGGCGAAAATTTGGGAGAACTACCTAATTGTTTTATTTGCGGAAGAAGGGCTAATAGGCCAACAATTAATTGATTTTAATTTCAAAAAAAAACACAACTTGATCCGCAAAGGCCAAAATTTTGGACAAAATTGTTCATAGTGACACATGTTACCGCTTTAGCTGTCATTTTATTATTCTCAACTATGTTGTTAAAACGGAATTTCATTCTACTTTAAAATATGATTAAATGCTGCATTGTAGTACTACGAAATCATCGATGTTTAAATTTCATATTTAAAATGTCAGCTCTATCTGAAGGTTGTCGTAAAGTAGCTGTTCCATATGATCCATCCTCGTATTTGACGCATCTTATTAAATGATTGGGTCGATAATGTGTTGAACACGAACTTTTCCTTCATGCCTGGTTATTGTGCACTATCTGAATTTTATTTCTTTTTATTTGATGTCCACTGTCCAGATTATAGTCCTGCAGTACAAAACTTATTTCTGGAGAGCCTTCTTAATTTGAAAACCAAAAGCAGCCATAAGGTCCTAATGAATATTTTCACTTTCCTATTATGTCGTCCGTCATTCACACAAAATATTGACATTTGAATTCTGTTGTTTTCTGATCTCTAAAAACATTAGAGCATTCGGTTGAATGCATCCCATCAACGTCGGGATAGCTTCTGCTGCGACATTGTTGGTAATAACTCAAATCATTGAGCGCCAATAATATCGATCGAAGAAAAATTTCACAAGAATTGCTGTCATAGTAGCTAAAGAAATTTAGGCCTTTCCAAATAGAGCTGATTGGAATTTATTGATCAAACACTTCGAATTAGCAGACTTCAAAGATCAATTTGACTCAAAGCGCATACGCATTAACTTTCAGAAATGTCACAACAAAGGAAAAACGATAAATTAATAGCTGATGAATATGACATTTGCTCGTTTTTCTAGCGATCACCAAAGCCCAAATGAAACATAAAAGTAATGACGTGGCATTATAAAGCAAATGTCGCATCAGTCACCTGACGTTGTAACAATAAATAATCAAATCAATCTTCCAAAGTTTCAAGGTTTCTATGTCGTCGATTGATATGATTTGCAAACTGAATGTGCTGGAAATAAGTGTCCTACATAGTCCTTGTAAAATATATATGTGACGTATCCGCTCATGTGAGCTCTATAAGCTTGGTAAGAAAATAAACGCAATGATCACCACGTGACTTGGCGGTCACACAATCTCTGTAATTTAAATTAACTAAATTTACTGTAACTTTCTTAAGCGATTTAGTCTTTTGCATCCAGTGACAAGGGATCTCCTTTGAAATGGATAGGAGTAGCCCATATTTTGTTTCTCAAAAGTAGGTGGTGCTATGCTATTTTGAACTATTTGTAAGTGCCTGTTCTAACATTTTTTGTGAGTAGCAAGCAGCCAGTTATAGAAGTACATTCGGTCTTTCGAACGTGATAGCATCATGTATGGATGGAAGTATGTTTTTTAAAGATATTTAGATGTTTCAGATTTGCAATTAACAAGTTAGTGAAATTTCGACGGGCATTCATTAGATATCACTTAAAGCACACTACTGGCAAATCGCCTAAGTTGGTGCGCCTGAAATAATTAATAAATGCTGCTTTTTGTGCTTCTATTTACATTGTATTTACAGAAAGCAGCATGCATTTATCAATTATTTCAGGCGCACCAACCTAGGCGATGTGCCAATAGTGTGCTTAAAGTAATATTTAATGAATGCCCGTCGAAATTTCACTAACTTCCTAATTGCAGATTTCAAATTAACCCAACTTTAAATAGGGAGTTGTGTCGATGTTGAGAGATGTAAACCATGCCTGCTGACGATTCCTGATATTGGATGAAATAGCTGCTATTCAGGTATGTTTCCATTTTTCAACTGATGATGCAGCTCTATTTAATTATTCTATTTAGATGTTTAGCCTATAGCCTATTCCTAATTCAACCAAAACGAGTGCTATCTAAAATTTCAATGCCATGCATAAGGATTGTGTCTGGAGTTATGTCACCTTACCCGCAAAAGTGTGCATGTAGATTTAGTTACTTGTAGCCTGATAAAGTAGGACTCCGTAATTCCGTGAGTCGAAAATGGCCTCATTAACTGACAAGCATTGAAGGAACACAAAGAAGTTAATTTCTCTTTCAAAAATATATCATTCCGACCACTGAGAAGCTCAAATCAAATGTAGAGACTCACGTAGAGGTGTTTCGTGAGCTTATGACTAAAATTTTGATGTAAATCCCATGAAATGTAATTTTGAAGAATTTTTCCATTTTCCGAATCTTACCCGACTTGGTCTTTTGGATAGTTAAACTAATGGAAGCTTTTTTCATTTTTGGAATCAGATATTGATAACAGATGATTACTCATTAGACAATGAAAACAAAATATACAAATTCAACAATTCATTAAATTTGAATGCTGGCAAGTAACTCCGCTGCTCAAACATTTAAAAGCTGTTAACGAAAACCTCCGACTATTGGAACTTTGAAACTCTGGTATAGAATTTAGCCACATACCTCGATAGCTTTCTTTCATGAGGTGAATTTCTATTAAGTGCAGGAAAAATAACTTTGCATTGTCCTGTCACAAGAATGTCAATATCCTCATGGGAAGAAAGGGATGTATCGAGTTGTTGATTTAAGAACAAATGGTCTAACAGGTGCATCAGAGTGCAGCGTTGCCGTACGAGTTTGCTGAAGTCAAACAGTTGAGACAAGAAAATGAGTTTGGTTTAATGACATATCATCGGCAAGTTGTAAGAAATAATTGCTAATACTTTTGAAAGTTAGTTTCAGTGTTACTGAACATAAAATCTATGATATCAATTGTTTTTATTTCACGTAAACTTTCGCCAACACCGGCTGTTAGCATGGAAAACATAAAATATTCTTGACAACAAAGATGTCACAAGTGATATCAGTATGAAAGTGTGATAATGACAACACAAGAATCAGGATCTGAAGGTACATGTATTTGCAAAGGCTTGCTCAATCGATGAACCGTGTGAATTTTCTTTTGGTCGTATGGGTTGGTCCATAAAAACGATGGTTGCAAGTCTATGTTTAGTTAACCATGTTTCCTAATATGAAAATGAAACAGCTGCATCTCGATTAAAATGAATACACTGCTTTATCATTACACACTGCTTGCAGTAGAATGTTTTCACAATTTTCCGTTCCAATAATTCAAAGACGGTATTCAAAATTTGGTATAAAAAATCAATGTTGAAATTGCGTTTTATAGCTTCATGTTCATTTATGCTGAAATCTCACATGGAAAGAAATATGAAAAAAATCATTAATTTGCAATGCTAATCTGCTGATAATCAGTTTTTGTCTGAATGGATTAAACGCAAAAACAGACGAATAGCATAATAATTCGTTGAATTTCATCCTCGTATCAGATTTGGATGAAATTTGTCTCGAGAAGTAGCTACTAAGATATTCGCATAAACAAATTCACTTTTGCAAAGTTAAGCTTTTTACAAATTTCACATTTCTCTAGAACAATTTTATGACGAACAATTAAAGCATAATTCGGCTCGGCTATGACGATGTATTTTCTGTCAAATTAAGTTTCATTAAACATTGACCTACTTCTTTCATGAAAACTTGACTGATATAATGGAATTGTTCAAATTTGTGTCTAGGCACATAATTAGGAAATGTTCGGAATTCTGAAAAGTAGATATTTTGGGCAGATTTGCGATTTAAAAAACACTGTTTTTAAGTGTATTTTTTATTTTTATTTTTAACACTGTATTTTTTTCTATGCACATAGATTAAGTATCCTTCTATGAATGTGCAGAGCCTCCAAAACACCCAGATTAACACGTTTCAACACCGAGAAACGCTTGTCGATGTCGACGTCACTTTTGCACTCTATAAGATGCTTTGTGATACTATCTGTTGGTCCTCTTCGGCTGGTGCTCAAAGGTGATGCCATCCATAGATGCGGGCCTAGTCTAATGTCTACAGAGACAGTTTTTAATGCTTTTAATTTCTTCTCGCCTCGGTAGTTCCTTAACAAACAAATGGAATTTGTCGAAAAATAATCAGACCTTCTGTTGCGATTCGTGTAAGCATATGCATAGTTGATCTATGCGGTAAGCAGTAGTTTTAACACATTGTAGAGATATTATGCCATGTCATAAGACATCAGTTTTCTTGACTTACATTGTGATAACATGAAAAGAAACTTTGATTCCAACGTCAGAATGTAAAACCAACGTCCTCTGAAGTAAAATCTATAAAACGGATTATGACGAGAAAAGGAAGTGAAAGTAGTCCGATGAATACTTTGTCATTTATGTGGTCTCCGTGGCACAATGGTTAAGTGCTTGGCCTAGCGATCTTTTGGTCCTGAGGTCGAGCCCCGAAGGTGTCATTGGAAGTCTGCAGGAAGGGCATCCGGACTAAAAGTACTACAACGCTCCATAAGTCAGCACCGTCCAAGCCCCAAGTATGGGGAGTAGTGACGTAAAAGCTTCATCTTTCTTCATTTTATCATTGTCTGCTGTAATACTCGTACATAGGTGTCATTAGAACTTAATATATGCGTGCATGGAATTGGAACAGTCCGCAAAATAATTTCTCCTTCCAGTCCTACATTCTAAGAGTCGAATAAAGTTGAAGATGGCGTTGAATAGAGTTGGCGATATTAAACGTTGAATTGTCAAAATCCACATGTATGGTAAAAACCTTCGATATCTCCTGAATCGATTTCCATCATGTCTGTCACTCCTTGCCAAAAGCCGAATTATGAGAATTCGTTTGATATGCCATGCATTTCCGTCTAAAACACACGGAACGTTTGCAATTAAAATTGACGCCCAGGATATGCTAAGAAACAAGTTCTTCGATGACAAGGTAGTCTCACATATCTCGGCATGTCAAGAAAATGATGAAGCAAAGGAGTCGTTGACCTCTGCATACAGGTATCCAGCTAATGAAGACATTTTGTTTGTGAAAGGAAATTGGATTGCAACAAACTAGAAATCAAAGAGGATGTGAGAATTATTTGAGAGAACCATCTCCCCGTCAACGTATAATGCTGTCGGCTTAGTGTCCAGTATCCCATATGGCTGTCGGAGCTCGGGTTCACTAGAGATACCGTATTTCCTCTAATAAGCGCCACGATTTCTTATTTACAATCGCCTGCTTTTAAGTGCGGCGTTTATTAAAATGTACGATTTTCTACATGACATTTTTCCAAAATGAATAGCAATAATAATTACAGGTATATAACCTTTACGGAAAATTATCAATAAGAGTTGAAGCTCATCCAGCAGGTTTCTTGCTGCATTACCGATTTATCCATTGTCAACAAGGCGTGGTTGTATCGACGCTGATTGAACACAGCATGGGACAAATTTCTTGGAATTACCGGTGCCTGTATTTGCATTTCCCCTCCCATGATCACCTGAAGGTAGGGTTCACATTCTCACAAAGCTTGAGCGTGATGAGTTATGACATGACTCGGTGCTCAACGGTACGGTATAGCAACAGTCAGAGACAGGAAGCCTTCTCCTGACTTTGACAGCCACCATCAATTAGCAACTTCTAGGCTAGACTATTTTTAATAAGAGGTTGAGTGTGATGCTTTTATTATGTGACTTATTCTATCGTAATACAGACTGCATCAGCAAGCAATATCATTATCAGGGTGTCGAACGACCTGGAAAACCTGGAAAAATCAGGGAATTTGATGGGGCCTGGAAAAATCAGGGAAAAGCCATGAAATTTTGATATCCTGGAAATTGAAGATAGCTATTGCTACTTGGAAATTGTTGGCAAAATAAAAATTTCGCTCACCACTCCTTATTTATGTGATGATCCTTTTCAGCGCTTCTGTTTCGGATTCCTGTTTTATTTTCGGTGACTGTGGTAGGCTAAGGCTAAGTGGTTGCTTTGTTGGTTGTTGCAATTGTTGTAACGATATGGCACGGATAGTTGCTAAAACAATTGAAGAAATTGAATGAACTGAAACCAAGATAATCACAAAAATGGTAAAGATGCAACAGGTCAAACTCTTGTTGGCGGAGAAAGTGAATATTGGTTTTGGTGCAAAGCAAGTCACAAAGGAAGCTAAAAAGCTGAATGATGACGACAAAGACACTTTCTGTAAACAGTACAGGGACAGTCTTGCGGCTGTGGCAGAAAATTTGCGAGAGATCTCCCTTGCGTAAACCCCTTGTGCGTGCTTTCGCCTGCCTTGACCCTGAAATCATGGCTTTGGAGCACCTACAAAAGATTCAATTGCTCGAAATTGCTCTCCAACATTTAGTAGAGCTGAAATGGCGGTGGAACTTGGGTTCTTAGCGAACAGGAATTTACTGGTAGAAAATCAAAAGGAAGAATCACTGGTTGCACAACGTTTGGTAAAAGACTATGCTCGTGCGCGTTGCAGCGGAAATCTGTCTAAGTTCCCAGTTTCCAAAGGACTTATTCTGTCTCCGAGAAATTCCGCACGAACGAGGCGAAACGAGTGAATCAGAAAAGCAGGTCTAAGAGACAAAAGCGAAGATTGAAAGAAACCGAAAGACAGCAGTGTTACAGGACAAATAGGATGAACAGAAACGTCTTCGCAAAGAACTATAGGAAATCACAAATGATGTACAAGAATATGTATTTCAGATATTATTAGTTAAGATTTTATCGTTCTTAACATCATACATGTACATGCACATTATAATTACAATAGTCTTCCCGTAGCCAAAGATCACCGAGCAAATTTGCAATTTGCTAAGCTTGGATATTGTTACACAGCCTTATATATCAATTTGCCTCGAATCTTAAATTAGCAACAACCTCATATCACGTGTGTCATAATCAATCGCAGAAAGTGATCGAACGAAATCTTCTTATGTGTAATTTCTGCCCACCATACATGTACATGTATGTATCTATCTCAAGAATTAAGATATTCAAGAATACGAGTATGAATAATGAATGATGATGATGTAACTTTATTAGACGTTCAAAGGCGGCACGTGTATCACTACTCATAATTAAAATATTTTGCAATACCATGGCGTATCTCATCCGGCTCGCTCGATATGAAATTGAACATGTAGTGAGCAAAATTTGAAATTAAAGCGCTTTTATCACAATCAAAGGGTTAAAAATTTGAAACTTTTAATTGTGTATATTATTCATAACATGTTATTACATATTCTTCAAAACCATTACATATATAAGTTGATTGAAATAGGTACACGTTCATTTTTCAGTTGCATGTAAATTGTAGTATTGTTTTGTGTTGTATTTAGTGCCAAACATATATTTGATAATTTTGGCGGCAGATAATGAATCATTCAGTAATGAAGCTATTCATTTGTTTTGTATGTTTGATACATACGCTTTTGCGTAAAAGTTTTAGGCGATTTTATTTTGAAGAAAGTTGTTTGCATAATACAAAATTCACTCCACTCTGAATTGTACATGCATAACAACTGAAACCGGTTACAAGGATTAAAGACTAACATCGATGCTGTTTTGGGACTATTTCAATACAGTTTCCATAGTTTCTTTATTCATTTTTCCTAGAATTCTTAAGATTTTTTCCTAGAATTCTTAAGATTTAGCTTCTGGAAACACCTGGATTTTTTTGATAAAATCAGGGAAATTCATCCAGGCCTTCCGTTCGACATCCTGATTATACATTCCAGTGTCACGACAAGAGAAAACGTAGCCGAGGACGATCCGACTTTATTCTATCTTAAAGGAGCAACATGTTTACGAGGTACTATGCGTTTGAAGAAAATCAACCTAAGTTGACTAGACTCACATGAATCAGAGTAATTATGACTGCAGGCATATTTTACTCGCAAGCAGTACAATGCGGAGCCGTGGTAGAGCATTTGCGTCCTGTCGGGTCTTTGTCCGGAGGTGCGGAATCGCAACAGGGCAGTCTGAGTCCAAGTTTAAGTGTGCATAATTCAATGACAAACTTATCACGTGCAATATGCTATGATTAAATTATTGCTGAAATCTATGTATTAACAATAGAAATTGTTAAGCTTAGACATATACTTATTAGGCGGCCTGCAGCAGAAACGGGGTGAGATTTTCACATTACATTATTGAAATCATGATCATAATAAAAAGGACTATTTCAGCTTATCATAAGCTGCTCCTGAAGCAGTTAGTATATTTTAGTCATATTGTAGAGCCATGCAAAAATATACGTGCTAGGCCTACATATATACAAGCGTAGATGCTTTGTCTAAGTAGATGCTAGTGTTTCTAAGCATTTTCTGCTGTTAAAACAATCTAATTTTTTGCTTTCCACTATATGCTCTCATAGGCCTACACAATGCATGTAACAATAATAATTCATATAGTGTAGTGCTTGTAAGCGTAATTACTTAGCTTACAAAAGACTGCTTTTGCAAGATGCAAGCCGTCATTAACAGGTCGGATAATCAATTTGGTTTGTCTCTGTTGGGGTTCTTTAATAGCGGATTGTGCGCTAAGAAAAATGATTCGAAGTTGATTTAGATATTCAAATATTAGATTGATTTAAAATTGGTTAATTATATGTAATTTAGATCGGATTATGTAAAATTTCATATGTCAGAATTTTTGAGATTTTGAATCGCTATGACGGCTCTGCAATTTTGGCAAGCCGAATAGATATCTTTTCCGTGTCCATGCCGAGGAAAATTGTAAACGTCAACGTATACGTTGAAGTTCTCGTAAGGGGGATTTTTTGACGAAAAGAAAACCTGGAAATTTCATTTTTCAGGATGACAATGATCCGGCGCATTGTTCAGTAGTTGCTCCAGCAGGATGACACGAATACATAAATTGGCATTTACGATCACACGATTTCGATCCAATTGAACATCTTGGTTGACTCTGTGAGGTTGTGGTCTGTGGATGAATGGAACACAATTCCGCAAACTTAACTTGGCAGTTTAATTACGAACATGCCAAGAGTCCGCGCAGTCATGATCACCAAAGAAAGTTATTGAAAAGATGTTTGAACTGTCTTGATCTGATTATTGTCATTCTTAGTATCGCAAATCATAATCTATTTTGTCGGAAGTGACCATCGTCGTGTTTAATTTGTCTCAACGTTAGCATTCTTAGAACTCAGATTGTGTGAAGCCGAATTCGATTTTTATCTGAACGCAAGTTGCAGCAGAAATTCAGATATAAGTCATTTTTGACATCATAATTAAAAAAGCGTAATACATTCTTGATCATGGACCTTGTCGAGTATTCTGTAATTTTTCTAATTCTTAATTATGTTGCTGGATATCTTCATAATTTGAATGTCCTTCTATTGCATGTACTTATAGATGCAATTATTATTGTTAATTAAAACGTTATACGCTAACCAATAGGTCAAATACATAGGGTTAATTAGTTTAAACTCTATCAAGTACTCTACCCTCTAAGCAATTTATATTATTGTTTAAACAGGGGGAAACTACTGCTACTGAAAATACGCTACGGAATACCAATTAATAATTCATGCATCGAGAAGTACAAAAAGAGAATTTAGCAAGCTTACTCAGCGAGTGAATTCTGTCCAACTGAGGTTGTCAGAATTGTCGCTTCAATTTATCCTAGTACTTAGCGGTATTAACTATCCTAACGCTCGTGCACCTGATTCTCCTTACCAATAGATAAAGGCGATCAGGTCTGTTATCCATCATACTCATACTGTATCAACATGTCAAAATCATTAGTGATGTCAGACGTAACCCATCAAATTAATCCCGAATGAAATGAAGTTGTGAAATGAAGACTTGATGAAAAGATAAGTGAGAAATTTAATCCTTAAGAGGACTGATCAAACGTTCCCTACAGGTGAATGGAATAATGTCAAAATAACAGATTCTTATTCAGGAAATAAAAGCAAAGAACTATAATCAAGATTGGAACTTAAATATTAACCTTGAACTCCTGAGGTCATCAGCAGAGACTAGGGTAGGGCGATCGTGTTTCGGTCCCTCACCTCTGAACACTCAAACCCACCCTAGCGGGACCCTGCACAAAGGCAGCCTCAATCCACAGTTAATAATTTATAAAATGAAAGCTGCGACAATAAATATATGTTTTCTAATGTTTTCTGATGAAATTTCAAATGTTAAAAGATGCATAATATGATCACTTTTGCTTGGCAAAGACATCAATAGTCTCGAAAGTATACTAGTGTAAAAAAATAAGGTATATTATTTGATTATATAGACTTTTTGTGAGTTGTTTACTGTCCACAAGAAATAATATAATTTAAATTGGTTTTCGAAAAAGTCATTTCTCTTTCTTGAAAGTCTGCCATTTATTTTGCATATCTTCATATGGTCAACAGAGCTGTAATGTTAATTGTACTTCTTTGATTTCAGATCGAGCTCAGCTTGAGCGGCAAGGACAACTAGCTCAAAAGTTATGGCTTGCCTGTCAGAACTTCAGTGATTCAATCTCTTCGAATAAAATGGATGGAACGACACCGCTAAAGGAAAGAATGGAGGCAATAACCAAAGCTTCCGAAAGTGATCCTACTTTACAACGAATGATGTCTGAGGTCTCTTCATTGGCTGAGGATCGTGGAGTATTTACTATCGAAGCTCTGAGGACGCGCTTCCGACGGGTGAAAACTGTGTGTAAAAGAGTTGCGATGCTGGACGAGACGGGTGGAACACTGATGCAACTTGCTCTCAGCTGGCTTCAGTCATTGCTCATTTTTGAAAGAACTCATATTTATGGACCTGATGAGGAATTAGCAGAACAAGATTCATTTACTCTTTTATCGAATGCTGAAGAATGTGTTCGGAATGGGGACTTAGAAACTGCTCTGAAATTTATGGCTCAGTTACGCGGTTTGTCTCGCGTTGTAGCTAATGATTGGATTAATGAGTGCCGTCTAACATTAGAAGCGAAGCTTGTAGCAGATGCAATGATTGCATTTGCAGGAGATCGCAGTGCAAGAGCTATTCTTAAGGAAGATGAGAAGGCGTAGTTTCGTGGATATGCTCTGTACACGGCTGTGATTGTCTTTGTGAGATGATTGACTCGTTCATGGAGCTTTGATGATTTGCGTATTATAGGAATAATATGAAGAATCATTGAGAGAATTGATTGGTTTTTGCTTTCTTTGTCACGGGTTTGAAATAGTTTTATTCACTACGTGATGTTGAGAATTTTCATTTGAGTTCATGCGATAGGTTGAATTCTAATGGAAATTACGTGTATTAGTACATCGAAGTCGACACATTCCGAAAACTGCTCATTCTGACTGACATCTTCATCAATTAATCTGCTTTTCTCAGTAGACCTACGGTGTGAGTATTAAGTCAACGAATTCAGATACTTCATGATGCTTTACTTCAAAGCAATTTGATAGAAGAAGGAATGCGAATGAAACAATTTATGAAAACTTTTCTCATTGACCATCTGGCTTGAGATTTTGATATACGTGTGTCGCGGTGCTACAGGTTTCTGTAAGGAGATTCACAGTACATTCATGCTCTATGGCTATCTACCAAGCTCTACTCGGTCTATGAGTTAGAAAAGAAAATGCATGTAGATCCACCGGGAGAGAAGCATATGGGAGTTTTCTTAACAATTAAAATATTCCGTAAATTATAATTAAAGTTTATAAGATGTCCGTAAAACTGCATAATAATAAATCAGAAAGTCAAATGTTCATTCCGATTCTATAAAAGCTTATGACTATAGAGTAAGTATATAGTATACTATACTTACTCTGTGGTCATAACTTAATCCAAAACCATGCAAACCTATCGAGTATCGACTCAAAACAAGTATCTGTATGAAGTAAAAATTTTTATTTGAAAATATTCAGTTTTTTTGCGGAGATGCGCGCTCCTGCAGTCAAAAAAATTATTTGAGCAGTTTTTAAAAAGCTAAATTTTTGCAAATTTATACATCCGACATGAAGCCACTTTATAAGTAGCATGAAACATGTTGGATATCAGAAAGAATTAATATCTGCTAACAAGCATATTAATTAAGCGGAACTCAAGCTGATTACCAAGGGAATTTCATGAACCGCATTACAATGGAAGTCTTCATGAAAAAGTCCAGATCTCTTTGTGCTTTTCTTAGCTGAAATTCAAGCTTTTAATTCCCTTTTCATTGGCATGATTTCATGATTCACTAAATTTATTTTTCATTTCTTGAATCTGAATAGTGATGTGTGGACCTAATTATTACATCTTTTAAAGTTAATTGGAATCATTTTGTCTTTGATTGTTATTTTGCTTTACCAGTGACAGATTACTTGTGATATGATCACGCTTAAGAAAATAGTCTTAAGGTTGAGCATGAAAGTAATAGCAACCTATTGAATTGCTTAATAATAAACAATTACCTCTCAGGATCTGTAAAATACCATCATTCCTTCTACTTTATTTACCATCATGATCAGTCAGTTCCGTGGTAATTTCTTCTGAACTGCAAAATTTGCATATCTCACATTTCGTAACAATACCCATCGTGTTCACCTCGAGCTCATTCAATAAAATCGGAACTGTATCTAAATTGGGGATTTAATAAATGTTGAGTTGCTACCCTACCTAATATATGTACTTACTCGATTCTTTTGTCACCGTGGTTGCATGCGATTGAATGTTTATGTAATAAACTAACTTTAAAATAGTTGAAAATAATGCGTAAATCACATGGAAGAGTAGCAGTTGTTTTCTAAATTTTGCTGTTGCTCCTTCGAATGTCATAGCTATAGGCCAATGCATTTCTTCCAGCAAGAACCAAAGGCAAGAACGGTTCACGGAAAACCTTTATTGATGTAAAACTTGAATTTGTTGTTAGATCGACCTTCAAGTAACAGCTATGGAAGTGGCTATTAATGTAATTCAATAATTCGATGCACGAATTGGGCCCAGCTTGTATTACAACATAGGCTAATTAAGATAGGTCTATGCAAATGTACGATTTTGAAATTAATGAAGAATACAGGCAATATGCATGAAAATAAATTGCGAATTATCATTTTTGATTTTCAAGTTCTTAGGTTTATGAAACAACAAGTAGGGGGGGGGGCAAAAGTTTCGAAGCTAAAACTCTGTAATGGAGAAGTCTAAAAACGAATCTACACTGTACACATAAGTTGGCTATAGGCCGACCTCGGATGCGTTCACAAGTTTATAGGGTAGCGCAGACCGATTTATAGCAAGCAATTACTTATAATTAGTAGGCCTATGTTACATGTGCAAATCATCGTTCTTTTGGCAATTCTCATAGTTTAATTCATACAGAAGGTTTTATTTGGCTGGCCTAGGCCTACATATGGTCGACTTCATGTCTTCCTACGAGATAGAATAATTCATATACAAAGATTGAATTTCGCCACTGATTCCAGCAGAAGAACATCTTCATACGTGTATGCATGTTCTTATTGAAGAAAAAAATACAGAACAGATAACTTCAGTAGGCCCTTTTTGGTAGGCCCTTTCGCAGCTGCATGAAAGTGCATTCAAACCAAACCATTTTACCACGCAAAGGTACTCATTGGAAGATCACTATTGTCTTTGGCGCAGATAAGTGATCATTTAACCGTAGCAAAGTACGTAGATGTAGCTGAATTTAAAAAAAAGCAAACGACTAGTTAATTTTTAGAAAGTGCAAAAGATTTTTTAGAAAAAAATCATTATATCCTAAAATCTTTAAGAAACTAAAATACTTGCCAGAAGGACAAACAACGCTCCTCTCCTCATGTGAAATGAATTGGCGAGTAAATCGCTCTGTAAAAATTATGATTAAGGTCTTATATTGCATAGATTCTATTCAGCAGTCTGCCCATTCAAATTACAAATGGACAGGTCTGCTTCCAATCATCAGATCAGATTTAGCTAACACAACGGGATTACGTTATCTAAAATCTACCAGGTGCGTTAGAGAATTAGTATTAGTTCCCTAAGCTAGAATGAGAAATGAAATACTACAAAATACTCGCATGAATACAAAAGCTATTTGACTAATTAGATGAGGTCATCAACAGGAAGTTGATGAGGACGATCGCGAATGAGTACCGCCAAAGGTTGTATTCAAGCAGTACCTACAGAATTAGGGAAATTTTGAACGATGGATCCAACTTTATTGAGTATGTCTAATGATCTTTTACAATAGCTAATTGTAGTCGTCATGTGTTCTTTAGTAGAAAAAAGTCGCAAGTGGCTGCGATTGTCTTGGCTGCGTTGCGGACGGAATGCCATCACCAATGAATATTTTACCGACGGTGAAAGTGGGAAACTGAACAAAACAATTGTCGTCAGTTCCATTCCTCACCAGCAAAATCAGTGCTTATCGTTCTAGATGGGACAGAATGGCATCTTATTCGTCGCTGACTTCAAATTGGATATAGAGGAAAAGTTTTATCTTGGTCATATAATGTGCCCGGCATGAATTACTAACAAAACAAATGAAAGGTTAGCACATGACATGTCGGGAGTCGTCACACAGAGACTGTAGTGCAATTGCCGACTTGCAGCGTATTGGCAAAAATCTGCTTTGAAAACTGAAGGCAACTGTTGAAATTCAGAGAGACAAAATTGCACGCGCCCACTGAAAAGTGATCAGATCGAATTTAGGCGATAGTCAAAGCCCCAATGAAAAGCATCAAATGTCAGCACTTGTTGCCAGCATAGTATTTCAACAGGCCTACTCAAGAAGGGTGCCAACTTGAATTGCCATGCAGATTTTGTCAAAAAGTGACACGCAAACTACTTCATGAATGCTATCTTTGAAGCAGAGTCGAACGCATTGGGCTACTCTTCCACCTTTTGATGTGGATGACCCAATTGTATTAAACATGAAAAGCTGTAAATTTAGGTCTACATGTATGTTTTGAAATATATTGAATTCATCGGATGAATAAATCTTATCATGATAAGTCGGTTAAGTAAAATTGATGCTAGACCAGAAATGCTACCAAAAAAAGTTATCAGGATTTATCAGTACAAATTATCCAGTTGCAACAATTATTTTTACCATAGTAGGCCTACATTCCACAATAATCAACTGCAGTGGTGAAGACTTGACTCAGAGGATTCACTTTAAAGCTATATAATTTGTTTAAGATACATAGGGAGGTTATTCATTAAATTGTTTGATCATTATATCATGGAAGTCATCTGGGGTGCAAATCACATCCCAAACACCGACCAGCTAAGCATGAACACCTACGAACTATTCCAGAACAAAGCCAAAAATATATTTGCAATATCTTTTTGAAAGGCATGTTGCAAGGCCCCTGAAAAACTAAATTCAGCTTAGCATGTTATCGCGCTCGTGGGTGATTGGTGTGCATCCCACGGACGTACTGCTGTTGCTGCAACAAGGCCATCATTACAGAACTTTTCACAAAATTTTCATCCATATGAAGAAATGGGATTTCCTGAGACTGCAAGTTGGTGTGTGTTTGGGATGCATTTTGCACAATGCTGAAACAGCTAAGTTGTGTCACACTTGGAACGACATTGCCAAGGAATTTTCCCAGGTCCTGTACCAAAAGAGTGACTGGAACTGCACAGCAAGTTTATTTGCCAGAGTAAACGGATTGTATCTGAATCCCGTCGGAATTGGCACAATCAGCGTTGTGCTGATAAGTCGACTGATGATATTGAGAAATTTTGTAATTGGTCCAGCAATCCAAATTGTACCATCGCGCAATCTCTACCATCAATGGAAGAAGTATTCGCCTTGAAAAGGCCAACCCTCAAGTTTGTGCCACGTACCGCTAGACACTCTTTTGCAAGGATTCTATCGGATGCTCTGAAAGAGGTTTACCGCAGCAATTCAGTGGAAGCTTGGACAAAGCTATTTATGCTTCCGAAATGTGTTTTGCCTTCAGTTAAACGTGACGGAAAACGTCACAAACTACTATCTGTAAATCATTTTTGTGAGCGATGGTCTAACGGAGAATATTCTAAGCTTTGGTCCGAGGCTGAATCTACAACAACTAAGACAGCATCTTGCAAAGTGAACTCATCTAATCCAAATGAACAACGACGTCGACGCAGAGAGGCAATTTTGCAAAAGAAGGACCCTATGGGAAAGCTTGTCGAGCTTTAACGTCAAAAGGATTGGCACCCAATATTTCGGCTACATGGACTTTGCTTGAAGAAAAGCATCCATCATCAGATGCACCAATTAGTCAGGAGTTCTAATGAACCTCCATTGCAGTTGAATGCAGACTTTGATATGATCAAAATATTACGCACATTTCCCAAGGATACTGCATGTGGGCCCTCAGGAATAAGTGTACAGCACGTAATTGATGCATCAATTGAAACTCTTCAGACGCCAGTGACTACTTCTCTGCGACATGTCATCAATATTCTTTTGGCTGCGAAGGCTCATTTGACTTTAGCTCCCACCATTGCAGGCATTTGCGATTAGCCAGTAAATGTGCCTGCCATCAAAGTTCAGATAAGATGATGAATTTCTGTAAACCAACTCAATTTGGAGTTGCTTGCCCGGCGGGGGACGAAAAATTATCCATAGATTACGCAACGTCGTGTCACAACATTGGATGAATCAAGATTTTGTCATTTGTAAGGTTGATATAAAAAACGCGTTCAATAGTGTTTGCCGGCAAACTATATTAGATCACTGTTGCAAATTCTTTCCGGAGTTAATGCCTTGGACAACCTTCTGTTATTCATAGCGCACTTTCCCCGCTTTCATTCGATGGGTCAATTGAAGTCAATGTGTGGAGTTCAGCAAGGTGACCCGATGGGTCCATTTCTTTTTGCTTTTGTGCTTTATTCCGTCACAAAGAATCTTGACACTGACAATCGTCTAGATTTTCATGCCTGGTACCTTAATGATGGCATCATTTACGGGAATAGGGATGACAGTCTCGATATTTTGTCGAAGTAAGAACAATCCACTTCAATTACTGGTCTGCAAATGAAGCATGAGAAATGCAAACTCTTCAGCAGAGGAGAAATGCAAGATTTTTTCTGCGTCAATGAAAATATCAAAAAGTACATCTTTCGTCAGTCTGGGAGCCCTTATTGGTGACGAAGAGTATTGTAAGCGTTACATTGAAGACAAGCAACGGTACTACTCGCTGAATTACCGCTTCTTGGAAATCCTCAAATTGCATTAAGTTTATTGCGAGTATGTGGTGATTTCAGTAAACTCGCCTACTAGTATATCTATCACGGACAGCGCCACCTTCTTTAGTTGCAAAATCTTTTGAAGCTTTCGACAATGATGTTCGCCGTTGTTTTGAGGAATGTTTAGCAATTGAAACTACTGATGCTGGTTGGCTTCAAGCCCAGTTTGGTTTTCGGCTTGGTGGCCTTGGACTCAGATCTTTGTTTCACCATTGCAGTGCTGCATATATAGAAGTTCCTTTATGAATAGTGGAGTTCCTGAGGGAGATTTTCTATCTGACGCAGTCAATCGTTTTAATCAGTGTCTTCTATTCATCACATTGATTTCGACAAACTGTGTGACAGCATTCCTAAACAATATTTTCTGTCTCGGATGCTTGATAGAGTTGATTTTGAAAATATCATTTCTACATCGTCGATGTCTGACCAGAAAAGGTTACGCTGTTTAGCATCTCCAACCTATGATACGTGCTAATCCTTCTCCCGGCCTTGGTTATGGTTTAAAAGCGAATGAAATGTGCTTTCTTGTTAAATGGTGGCTTGGTCTCAATTTATATGCATGTGACAGCACTTGCATACGATGCCCAACAGCTGCATTCGATAACACCGGTCATAACGCTTTAAGTTGTCGAGGATGTTACAACTCACCATAATAATTTACGGAATGCCCTAAACAGCTTCTGCCGACAGGCTCTGCTAAACCCAAAGATAGAGTCTGGTGCTGGCTTTGACGATTCAAAGACACGACCAGCTGACATTTTAATTCTTGTGTGGAACTTGGGTCGGGCAGCTGCTGTCGATTTGACGGTTTTTGTGCATCCGCAAAACATCACACATTACTGATGCGAGCACAACTGAAGGATCGGCAGTAGCCTCAGCAGAAATGAGGAAGCTTGATGAAAATGGGCCGAAATGTGAGAGATTGGGCTGGACGTGCGTCCCCTTCGCTATTTCCGTCTTTGGTGAATTAGGGGAGCATGCCACCGAAACGGTCACCCGAATTGCAACTCGTTTGGCGACGCAGTCTTTTGGGGAAGCAAAGTCCGCCATATTGACTCGCCTCAGCATTGCGTTCATGAGAGCTTTCATGAGTTCTTTTCTGATTGCCTTGTTTTTACAGCTTATTAATTCATAGATTTGCTTACTAGATTTTTTCTGTATTTTGTAAATGACTTTTTAGCTTGCATTACTAGAACATTTGTTACTGTTCATCATTCTCAATAAGTAATTCATCTTCTAAAAGAAAAAGAAACAGCTAATTCACTCATTTCAATAGTGAGTCAAGATATCAAAAGAATAGAAATCATCTCCCTCTTTGAAAATTGAAGAATGGAGAGTTCAATAATTAGGCCTAATCGCAGCTGCATGGGATGGAACAACGCGTATGGTGGGTGCTCATTGAAAGATGGCTATATTGTCATTGGAGCAATGATGAGTGTTTATTATAACACTCAGAGAGCTTGAAGTTTTCATTGAAGCTCGATTCATCGCCCAAGGGACCATGTGCGATCGTAACTCGATCGAGTTATTTATAGTACGATCGAAATAGCTAAAAAAATAGCCAAACCAACAAAATGTGCCTGGGTGGATTTTGGTGGTTTCTTCTGGTCCACGCAGGGCTGCTTATTGACGGCCTGAATGGGAATTGTCAGCATGGCTCCCCACAAGTGCCCCATGCTTCATTAAGCATGCAAGGAATTGAATGAGTACCACCAGAGCAAATTTTAGCGCAGAATGTAATTGAGCAACACACAACAATTATGAAAAGCGAGTTTAAACTATCTGTCTGTGAAAAAGACAGAAAATTACCAAAATTATATTGGATTCCAAAATTTCACAAAACTCCATGCAAATTTAGATTCATAGCAGGAGCACGACAATGCACATCGAAAAAGCTTTCCATCAAAGTAAATTCAGCCTTAAGTATTTTGCGTGACAATTTTCAGAGATATTGTATGGCAATTAAGAGAAACAGCGGTTTCGATTGCTTCTGGAGTATAAAGTCCACACAAGAATTTCTACACAGATTAAATTCGACAAAAGTTCATTCATTGCAAGTTTTCGATTTTTCAACCTTATATACGAATCTTGATCAAAAATAGATTGAAGCTCACATATTCGCTATTATGGATTTGGTGTTTAATTCCTCAAATAGAAGATTTTTCAACCTTATATACGAATCTTGATCAAAAATTGATTGAAGATTACATAGTCGCTATTATGGATTTGGTGTTTAATTCCTCAAATAGAACATTTATTTACATTGGATATGATAAGTCCTTTTGCTCAATGAAAAAATATAATGGCTATCACTGTTTTGATAAACAGAAGTTAAAAGAAGCCATACATTTCCTATTATCACAGACCTACGTCACATTCGGTAATTTAGTTTTCAGGCAGATTAAAGGCATTCCAATGGGAGGAAATTCTAGTCCACTCCTAGCTGACCTATTCCTCTTACACTGCGAATATGTTTTCATGCAAAATTTGATAAAAACTAAGAAATATCATTTAGCACGCTTGTTATCACCTACATCAAGATACATAGACGATATATGTGTTGTCAATTATAAACACTTTAATTCGTTGATTCAAAGAATTTATCCACCTGACTTGTTGGCGGAGAGAAATGGTGATAACAATAAAGAGGTAGTTTACCTTGATGTGAAAATGCAAATCTCACAGAACAGCTTGAGAACTTCAGTATATCACAAGGTAGATGACTTCTCTTTCTCTGTGGTGCAACTGACTTTTCCGGAGAGCATGATCCCATTACAGATGGCCCTTCATGTTTTCGCGTCGCAGGTAGTCAGATATTGTAGAATATGCTCGAAGTTACAAGACGCTGTACACAAAACTAACAAGACACTAAATATCATGAAATCTAGAGGTTATTCTCAGCATGACTTGATGAGTTACACAGAAAAGGCTCTCACAAGGCATAATGAATCGCTTCACAAATATGGTCTTTTCTCGGCTCGACAATTCACTTCACTCTGTGAATTTCAATGAGGCACGCGACCAACAAACGACTCACATTTTCCTTAATGCCTTGCTGCATAGGTGAATAAACGACTAACAATAAATGACTTGTAGCCATCATATGGGGGGCGGTGAAGAGTGAATACAGAGCGCTTAGCGTGGCTTACGGGAGATGAGAGAGCTCCCATTGTAAGTCTTGATGTATGAGGCGAAGTTTGTGTAAAGGCGGATTACATATTTATCACACAGCGATTATATCTTTATGGGATTCGAGGATGAACAGGATCTGTTTACTTGTGGGAATCGAAAAGGCAATGATTGATGTACAGGATTTGTTTACATGTGCGGATCGCAAAAAGCATGCTGTATTTATTGATGGGATGAATTTAATGACAGGATCAGTTTACATGTGGGAAACGCAACAATTGAATGATGTCTGATTTATCTTTGTGACATATCTTTCAAGACATATCATTACCTATTCAGTATTTTGTCAGCCACTATGTGTGGGACCCCGCTCGTCTGGGTTTGAGTGTTCAGGTTAGGGGTCGAAACACAACTAGACGAGTACCTGCTGATGACTGACGGACTACAGCATTATGTTTTATATCCCTTAATCGGTAGCTGAAGTAGTGGTCGATGTATTGTAATTCAAATGAAGAAATGTGGAATTACATGAAGTACTATCGACGGATGAAGAAACTGGCGATAACAAATTCAAGTGAAGAAATAGTATTTTCCATGTGTAGTCTTAGGTATAGTGTGTATAGTTTCATTGCTTTCGGTGTAGTAGAGTGTCATTGTAGTTCTATTGTTTACTTCCATTATCCACTTTCCACTTATCCACTCTTACCCAAAGACTATGGATTATGTCCATGGATTATGTTATAGATTATGGATCCATAGTCTTTGCTCTTACCATTATCCACTTTGTGTAGTGTCAGATATAGTTCACTTGTAATCGGTGTAGTAGTATCGTTGTATTTCCATATTTTACCTCCACTTTTCCAATTTTGATTCATCGGTTTCCTGTTGTTTTATAATATCCAATTTTAATTTCCTTAACCTATGGTGACCATTGTCTTATTCTATTTCCACTATCAGCATCTGTAGTCGGTACAGTATATTAGACGTCTGTTTTGAACGTGTATACGGCAGTGTTTGGAATCTATGGTATTAGTATATTAACAGCAAGAATGAGTAGTATTGCAGTACAAGTCTTAAGATTTCCATTTTTACCAGATATTGGGTCAAAGCTGATCAATTTTAATTCGTTGCCACGAGAAAGCTACATTGAGTTCTTTTAAGAACTGATTAATCCAATGGTTACAGTAGCATTGCCTTTGTACACTTGCGGATTGGAGAACGCCATCAGTCCTCATTAGGACTACTTTAACTAGTAATTTAAATTAGTAAGCATTATATTCTATTATAAATGGCTACTGGGATGACCTTCATCATCGTATGAGAACCAGAGGCTATATATCAAGCAGTAGCCTCAAGTGAAATATTGAAAGATTGTCATTCCGTGTACGTTATTCCGGTATGCAGTGTACATTTACCGTATATGGATTCAACTTATTTGAGTGGATCCATTGATCCAAAGACTGCATCTTATTCTCAGCAACCAATCGTCGTCGTCAGATGTGTCATTTCGCAAAAAGAAGCAGTCGCTGCCCACTATATTATCTTCTCTGCATTGCAGACGGAGTGCCATCGCCGATGGTTGAAGATGAAAACTGAACAAAACAGCAATCGCTATTTCTATTCCCACTGCAGCAAAATCAGTGACTTTTTCGCATTTTTATTTTGTAGGGCATGGGCGTTGGCCTACTCTCGGAGCTGGAGTCTCATCAAATGCCGCAGCTAATCAAAATGATCGGACTCCGCATTCTTGGCATGTAGCCTACAAAGAAAATTGACTGCGCAAAAGGACTCAAATGCAATTACTTACTAAATTCTATGCTTATTCGCTGTTTTCCCTCGAATGCCTTCATCGAATAAGTAACGCGCCATATAATAGATTCTGCTCAGTTTTGTGTCTCTTCCGACTCTGCTGTATATATTGCCCTGAAGCAAACATGATCATTTTCTCTCGAGTACTATATAATACAGTAAAACCTGAGAATTGCGACCGTTCAAGGGACTTTTTAAAAGTGGTCGTATTTCTCTGGTGCTCGCATTTGTCATGTCAGTCTCAAATCCATGAAGGTACTTATTTGTTATTAGTAGAAGCAGACCTATCCGCAAGTAAATATCAAATTAATATATCAAACCGCATTCGTCAGGTTAGTCTCAAAAAAGTAATAACTAAGCAGGCCTATAATAAATGATTGTATTTATTTTTTATAAGTCCGTGCTTGTAAGCAAACATCAAATTGACTAAAACAGAAACGTAAAATAGCTATAGAAACAAGTTAAAGCAATAGAGGTGGTCAACATCTGAATGAAGGATTCATTCAGAGACTTGGTATGGATTGTATAATAGAAATTGCAAGATGCAAACATTTAGCATCTACGTTAGGGACTTATTTGAAAGAAGTTTGATTTCAGCTTGCTTGAGTTTTACAGCAGACATTTTCGTTTTTAGGATTTCTCACCCTGACCAACACAGATCCACTAAGGATCCTTGATTTCTCTGTAAGGCCATTTTATTCATTTAATGAAGCCAGATAAGGACTTCTTCATATCAAAAACATCTCCAACGTTCTCATTAGCGGTAGCACTTTGATCCATGTCATCAGCTGAGTCATTCATGAGTTCCATTTGCCAATCTTCTGATAGCTCTTCAGTGGAAGGAAGGTCATCATCAACAGCCAAATGCTCATCAGGTTCGGGAAGAGCAACGGAAGCTGAGATGTTTTCAATCAATTGGCGGACTTCACTGTTATCGGCTGTTTGTGCCTCCTCATCAGTGACTGATTTTCTAGATTCTCTATGTTGCACAATATGTGCGCGTACGTCATGGTCTCAGCAGGCTGCATTCCTACTGCGTGTGTTTTCGTACATGCGTAATTGCTTAAAACGATTAAAAATCATTTTCTTTATTGCTGCTTTATGAATCTTTCATTCGAATTATTGCAAAACTAAACATTGTGCCTATATACAATGTACTGCCCGTGTTTTTAAGGTGTACTCCCGGAAAATTCATTGATGATTTTACTGTCTTAAAAGCAAGTTTATACATCAGATGTCACTTCTATTCGCATCCGGCCCTCTGCAACGATTTGCTTTACGAGATATCCGCTTGTCTGATGCTCGTGATGACGTCAGCGGTGATAAGCATCACTGTCTGCAGGCGTCGCGTGCAGCGAATGAAAGCCGATTTCACGAGGAAGCACAGTGAAGGCCAATGGGAAAGCAGTCATTTATGAATGAAAACATGGACAACACGAATGAATATGAATTTTGCCGTAGTTTATAAGCCTTCTCATGCGTAGTTGTTGACATGTAGAAGGTATAATTCATTGATGGACACCATACAGTGAGTTCATTCTAGTTTGTTTGTGAAGCTGAAGTTTGATTTGATGCTCGAAGCAATCCCCATCAACTATATAAACATAATGTACATTTATAAACACTTTTATGCAGACCTTATATATAGTTATCAATACACACTGCCTACGAAATGATTAGATTTATTGCCGCACACGGAAGGTTTTCATAGGCCATTATCAGAGAACGACTGAATTATCTCTCCCAGAATTTATTGGCTAAGTGTAGGAAAAAATAACACATAAAAATCACAAATTGCGCAACGTTGCGCGTCGCAGACACATACTGATGGAACTTTGGTGAATCAAAATATATTGACAACCCATGCTTTATTGGACTATCATGTATACAAATCAGCGATAATTGCCATTCATCAGCTCGTGTTTGCGGTTAATAGAAGGTTTGCGAGGGTCAATGAGATTGGCGTCAGAAATCCGAGTAGGGCCTGCGGACAGGATCAGTCTGACAGTCAAGGAAATTAATGCTAAAATCATCAGTGGATAGTAGAGAATTATGGTGAATTATGTTGATAATGTGTTCAGAAATTGCACTCTTATTATTCGAATAAATAATGCTACTACGATCCTCATGAAAGCATAAATAGAAAGGGCGGTTGGTATCGAGCCGATGCAGGCATCGTGACAGTAAATAATAACCGTGCAACTGAAACGATACAGTAAAATATCAATTTGATCAAGATTCGAACACTGGCCCGAGAACCGTGCAAGCAGAAGAACCGGCGCACCGAGCAAAGCCCTATTTATTATCATTCCGAGCAAAGTTGATAAAGCTGTTGAGAGAAATGCTTTTACGAGGATATTATTTAAAGCCATTATCGCAAAATCTTTTTGGTAGAGGATTTGTACAACCTTCCGTATTGATTTCGTTAGAACAACACTCTGACGTATTCAAAACTATTAGAACGCAATTATTTTTAACAAATGACGGAACCTAACCATCAGCTTTCATGCTGGTATCTGCGATTGCACAAAAACGTGCATGTTCAATTATTCATGGTATGCAATTATTATAATGCGCACCTTTTTCTCTGTGGAAGATTTAAAGTCAGCCCTATTCACTCCTGATTCAACAACGGAAAAGCTCAATTTTCTAAGAAATGTTGCGGTTGTTTTGCTTTACATAATCCTTTTGAACAAATCGTACTTTTTTTATAGTGTCTAGTCGCTACCGGAAAAATGTTCAGAGCAAGCGCGACTTTACTGACACCGCTGAGACCTCAATGTGACAGCCTGCGCTGTAGCTGCCGTCTCACCGTACCGGTACCGCAGCTGACGTCATCACCGAGAATCATTCGACGCGTAGCGAGAGAACTATGCACCTCGAGTTGCCAATCTACAGCGCCAAATCAACTTATCTGATGCTCTAGTATCGATACGGACCAACTTAAAAAATTGACCGGAGTACACCTTTAAAGGTGAAATCCAGTGGTAATGGAAATAGTGGTCGCAATTCGCAGGTGGCAGATTACCTGACAAATAAGGCCATTTCCCCATTTGTTGCATGCAATTTTTGAAGGGACTGCCTAAAACTGACCGTAATTCGTAGGTGGTCGATTTGTCAGGTACCCGCGAGGACAAGTTTTACTGCGTAGATGTTTTGCCATCTTGTGACGTTAGGTGCTTTGATTAGCAATTATGGTCTATGATGGTAGATGTATCCTGCTAATATAAGACTTTGTCAATTTCAACTTTTCTACAAGGAGATACAGTAGTTGAAATAGAACACCACTTCTGCAGATGGTTGGAAAATAGTGATTTAGAAGCTTCACGATTGTATTTGTCTAGTTGACTAACGGTTGTAAACTCCATAACAGTTTCAAATTATGATGCTTGTGGCTAAATGCAAGCCTACTTGGAAGTAGCGGTGAGTAGGGGCCTACAAAGCGATATCGATACCATTGGTTAAGGCCATACGGGTCGATACGAGGGCATTGGTTCAATTTTCACACAGCTGTCTAACACCTGATTTCAATACAATATCTAGCCAGCATTTTAATTTTGACACGAATCTGAAATCTGAAGTCAAGGACAAAGAAGTTTCACAAACTTCCCCCACATATTTCGTATAATTGAAGCGCTGATTTTGAGCTCACGGTTTGAGTTGAAATTATCCGAATTCTAACACAATGCTTGTTATAAAGACCTGCTGATTCCGCTAGAAATTATATCCTTGTAATTAGAAAATTACCAGACAAAAGAATTTGAATGAAATATGGAATAAAAATTTTAGGACATGAAGTCCGTAGGATGTTGGAGTCGAAGGTTGAAAGCAGTTTTCAGGATAACTACGAGAAGCTGCGTTTCAAAATGCAAGGCTGACTAACTGAAATGACTCGCAATAGAATGAAGGCTCAGATAGGCTGAGCACTAAATTTTCGGTGGATATGGATGGAAAATAAAAATTTTATACCAACCTACATATTTTACCGGCATCAGTTCTGCGGGAAACGGGTGCGGTCCTAAAGCGGACCGGGCCTATATTTTTGGAAATATGACGTGCCGAGTTGCAGATCATCAAGAAGATTTTCTTTGACGCTCTCCTTTACCTCACATTTATTATAATGCTGTCTTGATGCACAAACGAGCTTTAGTTGCTCTGTTTGCAATCATGTCTGTCAAAACCAACGCAACTATCTTGGCTATGCGATATGAGCATCACCGACACAAGTGCATTATAATCATCCCCAAAGAATGATTTTAACAATGGATCTATAGATCAGCGCGTCCTGCATAGAACAAAATTTAATCAGGCCTGTTTTAACTCTGTGAAGAAGGGTCTGGACACTAAACGTCGAGTAAAAACTCGATTTTTCTTTGTACGAAAGGTTTTGCAGAAATTCAAGGGAGTGCGTTTCTCGATTACGAGTGCAGCCTATATGTGAACATTGTTGACTGCATAGGAGAAGCTGTCTTAAATGCAAATGAAAACTATTGAGTGTCTTATTTTATGACGGTTTTTGTTCTATGAATATCATTTTTCAGTTTGCGCCGCGCAGGCCACGCAGGTAAGGAGAATACGCCATTGACTCTAGGATGAACAAATTTTTTTAGGTACAACTGATGTCATGGAAGGGGATTTCATTTTAATCAACGAAAGCATTGGAAAGATGAATGAATGCAGCCATTTTCGACATGACATCAACGTTTATGTTGCAGACAATACACCGTTACGCAAATGCCTACATTTTATTTGAATACATATTTCAATTGAAAAATCAGTCTCTATTCAAAGTAAATGTAAATGGCAAAGCTCTCATGTGTTTGTTTTTCGGCGCATCATCACTACGTGCGCGTCGCCATAGACTGTAACCCTATTTCCTGCTGATTAGTGCATGACGTAGGCCTGGTCCTGCGGCCAACCCTCTCGATCGAATATTGATTTGAACACATAATTAGATCACTGCATGTATCCATTGATATAGGAGTTACATATATCTTATAGGAGCTAATTACCTCCTACATCAATGTGCGAGTATGCATCACACACTGATATGCGATCGAGTGCACAACAGTAGTTAAATGCTTTGTTTCATTCATTGGCAAAGGATACGTCAAGCTAGCCATGCTTTAGCATGCAATACTGAAGTAAGATAAAATGATCCTTGATGACATCAAACACTCAACCACACGCCCACAAAAAGTAGCGAACTGTTCGAGAGATTTGAGAGCAATAGATAAACCCTTATCTAACTTGTATGAAGAAATTTTCACCAGAATTTCACGAAACAGCATCGAATGTTGTATTGAAGATCATGTATATGTATGTAGATGACATGTACACATGCATACATGTCCACTGTACAGGCTGGGATAAAAATGACACACCGTATGTACAATCATAAAATCAAAATTTTCTTTAAAAATGTAAAATTTCTTGAATTAAGCAGAATCGAAACATGAAAATATCTCTATAAATGTTCGAAATGCTGCCCGCCGAGTTTAAAGCAAGTACTGTGACACGATAATGGAAATCACTACGAACCCTGTCGAGCAGATTACTGTCACCGTTAAATCTCGTGTAGGCCTACGCAATGCACTGTGAATTCGTCGGAGGTCATGATCTCTTATCTTTTCGGGGTAAACAAGAGACTTAACAGAATAAGCCCAGAAGAAGTCCATGGGGCTCAGATCAGGAGATGTTGATGCCCACTCCACGGGTCAACGACGCTCTATCCCATGGTCTTGATACTTTTCCTCTAGGTATCGACTGACACAGTGTGTTGGGGCGCCGTCTTTTGAAGCCATTTAGGATAACCAACCCCAATACATTGCAATTATGGCATGACGAAAGTCTGCCCTGTTAGTGTTGAATGAAGAATGAATGGTCCAGCAACAAAAGAACTCCAAATCCTACACCAGACCACATAGTCGGCTTGAAATCTATTCAGCTTCACCCAATGGGGCTTTCCTGAGTATAATACCGACAATTGTGACGGTTTACTTGTCCGTTCACAACGCAAATAGCTTCATTGAGACGAGAACATCAAATGAAAATTCATCTTCATTTAGATGATCCAAAAACCTTAGATGATCGTCTTCGGTTGGCTGTTGCGATATTGAAGTTTATAAGGATGAACTACAGGGTGCGGCGGAAAAACCTAGTGTTTTTGAAAATGGAAACAAATTTTCGGATAACATTTCATATTAACAGAAATGTTATGAAAACCTTCACTAGAACATAGCATTACAGAAAGTATGAAAGAAAACAGGGATAACATAAAAATTGCGAATGGAAAATGACATCATTCATGTGATTACCGTTTTCATTTATGCAGCAAACAAGACGCTCGCGAAAGTTGGCTTCAGCTCTTTCTAGCATGTCGACATTGATTCTTCCGATCTGATTTCTAATTGACTCTTTCAACTCACCAAGAGAATTAATTGGGTTTGTCCTTGTACACTAGGGATTTGAGCCACCCCAAAGAAAAAAATCGCACGTCGATAAGTCAGGAGAACGAAGTGGCCACGCAATGTCTTCAGATTTGGAAATGAGACGGTTCAGAAACAGCTCACGAAGAGCAGCTATTGATTTTTGCCAGTGTGCGCTGTTGCGCCATCTTGTTGGAACCATTAAGTTCGACCACTAATGTGACGTCTTCTCAGCTCGGGGATGAAGAAAGATTTCACCATCTCGAAGTACCGCTCAGATGTTGCGGTAGCAGTCACTCCCTCTTCTTCGAAGAAGTAAGGTCCGATGACGCCAAACTTTCCCACAGCACACCTCACGGTCACTTTAGGGCTATGCATGCAAAGGTCTTTCGTGAAGAAGTCGTGGATTTTCGGACGACCAGTGCCTACAGTTTTGCTTATTCACGGATCCATTGAGATGAAAGTGTGCCTCATCACTCATTGCGATATGCAAGTCTTCATGTTGATAAAGGGCAAGCATGTCTTGAGCAAACTTCAATCGCTGGGGGGTAGTCGTTTGCATTCAATTCATTGACTATCGCGATTTTGTAGGGATGAAAGTTCAGGTCTTCGTGTAAAATTCTTCTCATTGTCCGATCACTAATTCCCAGTGCTGCAGACTGCCTTCTTACTGAGCGGTCCGGACTTCGCTCCACCGCTTCTCTGATTCTGTCAATGTTCTCCAGGGTACGAACTTGACGTTTCCGTTCAGGTGGTGTCTTCTTCAACACCGATCCATGCGTGCGAAGATCATTCACCCATCTTAAGATGGTGTCACGAGCGGGAACGGAATCGTTTCTATTGATGTTAAATCTGCGACGAAACTCGCGCTGGACTGTGGTCACAGATTCACCACTTTTCACAAAAGAGTCGTACACGAAGATGCGGTGCTCTAGAGTCCATTCAGTCATGTTATCAGAGTTGTCAATGGTGCTACAATTTGCGCGAATATGATTCATGGTAGAATGATTTCTAGGTTTCCGTGTGGCATTCAAAATATCGATTGGGTTTCATCAGTATTCAGTAGACACAGTTAGTGCTGCAATTCACAAAAACAGACACACTCACAACACACGTACGCACGTGACAGATTCAATTCGATACACAGATTTCACAATGTTATATTTATATGCCTATTTAGAGGTCAGCAATGATCCAACTGATCCAACTAAATAGGCATATATAATTACATTGTTCAGGTTATCTATGGTACTATACAGAACTATGGCCAGTGTGATGTATCATAGAATTCTAGATATTAACATCTAATATCTAGAATGTTAATATCTATATTATTTATTATTATATATGTTAATAGTGTTAATATCTAGAATTCCATGGATGTATCATGCACGTCTAGATATATGAAGCACCATATTTCACAGAAGTCTATGATATTTCATTTCATTTCATTTTATTCTGCGTTAATTAAGACAATACATATATCTAGCTTATGTGTGCTTCATATATCTAGGCTTCCATGGATGTATCAGAGTTATCGGTAAAATTTTTTAGATTTTAGGCCCTGGACTCGTTAATAAACCAACTTCGCTGCGAGATCAATTGTTGGTATCTGGATGATGGCTGTATAATTGGATCTCCCCAACAAGTGCAGAAGGACGTTGACACGATCATCAAACGGCAAGATGATCTTGGATTACAGATGAATCTTGGAAAATGTGAAGTTTTTGATCCAATGTCAGTAATACGAGCGAACGATTGTGCCTTCTTCAAAGATATGACAATGTTAAGCATTCACGATGCTTCCCTTTTAGGTTCTCCTCTCTTTTCGCCAGCTGCGGAAGACATCTTTACCAAGAAACTGAACAAGCTATCAACTCTGGTTGAAAGACTCAACAACATTGATGCACATTACTCGTTTTATCTTCTTCGAAATTGTTTCCTGATACCTAAGTTGCTATATCTGCTGAGGACATTCCCATTCTTCAGGATCCACCATGTTCTCCTCAAGTTTGATGATCTCCAAAGAGAGGCATTGGAGGCAACCTTGAACTGCAGATTGACACCTGATTCCTGTACACAGGCCTTTCTTCCAATTTCCCTCGGCGGTCTTGGATTGAGACGGGCGTCTGATTTGTCTCTGCCGGCTTTCCTGGCGTCCTCACACGGCGTTTCGGAGACAAAATCAGCCATTCTCACTGGCTCAACTCCCAATTGCGACTTGGAAGATGCTATGGCTGCATGGGAAGCAAAGTCTCCTGCTAACGTGCCACCGAGCGATCAGCAGAGATCCATACAAAAGTCTTGGGACAAGCCCTTGATCGATGTTCAATACGCAAATCTACTAGCCAATGCATCCGATGACAGATCAAAAGCCAGAATTCTTGGAGTTTCATCGAAGGCAGCAAGCGCATGGCTCACGGCGATCCCTCTCCCTTCACTTGGTTTGAAGTTACCGAATGATCAGCTGCGCATCATCATTGGTCTACGACTCGGAGCAACAATATGCGCACCTTTTAAGTGCAAGTGTGGATCTGAGGTGGACAGTGCTGGAGTACATGCATTGAACTGTCGATTCAATGCAGGGAGGCTGACTCGGCATAGTCAAGCCAATGACTTAATACGACGGGCACTCATCTCCGCTGGCATCCCATCGATATTGGAGCCTCAAGGACTGTGTCGAACTGACGGTAAAAGACCAGATGGAGCAACGCTCATTCCTTGGGCCAAAGGACGGTCCCTTCTATGGGATTTTACTTGTACCGATACATTAGCGACGAGTAATCTTCCACTATCACACCAAGAGCACGGTACTATCGCATCGAAGGCAGAGGAAAGGAAGAGAAAAAAATATGAAGAGCTAGCGGTGGATTATCACTTCTGCCCAATAGCTGTGGAAACCATGGGAGCCTTGGGACCGTGCGCTGACCACTTCATCAAGACCGTGGGACAGAAAATTGTTGCTGCAACTGGAGATGACCGTGCAACCGCCTTCTTGCGACAACGCATAAGCATGGCCATACAGCGTGGCAATGCCATCAGTATGCTATCCTGTATGCCCAAGTACGATGGCCTTAATGAATTGAGTGCCCTAATATGACTTTCATTTATCTTTACTTTTTTTATGCTTCTTCATCGTCCGTGTAAAACTTTCCTTGAAATAAATACACAATATGCCATGATTTTTTAGAGGTTCAATTGATAAATCTATGATATTATTATAATTACATACCTTAGCCATTGACTTCTAAATCTACCTGGACAGATAGGTTAGCAAAATTTGAAATCATTCTATACATGTTCAGGCCAACTACAATTGCTGTACTCCATTACTAGCATCCTGTACGATTCATTCCAGCGCAAAGATGCCTAACAAATGTGTCGCAGTTGGTTGTCATGCTAAGCGTAACGAGAATGTAACATATCATCGCTTTCCTCTACAGAATAAAGAACTTTTGAGTTTGTGGTTGAAACATGTGAATAGAAAAGATTTTATTCCAACAAAACACTCCGTGTTGTGTTTCTATCGCTTCAGCGAATCTGACTTCAGCACTACCACGAAGGACACTAATAATTATCGAAAGCAAAGGAGATCAAGAACATTGAAGAAGTGCTGTCTAAAAGAAGGAGCAGTGCCATCAAAATTCCCCAATCTGCCAAGATACTTATCAACAGAAGTTCCAAAGCCACGATCCGGTATGGCCACTTCTTCTAAGCGTCATGAGCGTGACGTCTTGGCGATGGAAACACGGTCGGAGGATTTCATCGGGAGTGATATATTATCTTGTTATGATGATTTATTGTCAAACATCTACAAAGAAACCACTCCATCTGGATTTGTCATATTTGAAAACGATAGTGGAATAAACATGGCGATCATGAGTAAAACCCTTCCCTTCACTGTTATCGCATCATTGACAGTTGACAAATGTATGAATGTTCTTGTATATCACAAAGAAAAATCAATTCCACATAGTTCGTATTATCACATCATGCAGAAACAATCAAAAATTTCAATGATCTCCCAAGTTCTCAATCTGATGGCATTTGTAAAATCTCTGGATGATCAATCCTCTATAATGGATCATAAAGGTGCAGCAATTGAATGCTTGAATTCATACCTAGATAGTGGAATAGAAGATGATGCAGAGAACATGCGAATCGCCTTTCTGAAAGAGCAGTTGGAATTATCGTGTCACTCGAAATTTGGAAGACGCTACTCACCTGAATTGACTGTGATGTCTTATATCTTGTACGCATCAAGTTCATCGGCATACCAACTTCTACTTGATCAGAGAGTTTTATGTCTTCCGTCGACTTTGACTCTACGCAAGATTACAAGACGAACTGATTCAGACACTGGATTGGATAATGCAGAATACTTGAAGATGCGAATATCTAAGCTACGTGTAGGTCTTTTTGAAACCAATGTCTCTTTAATTATGGATGAAATTTACCTTGGAAAAAGAGCTGAATACAGTGGTGGTAGGATTTACGGATTGGTTGAGCATGAAGTAAGCGATCTTGCACAAACTGCACTTGTATTTATGGTGAAATCTTTATCATCAAAGTACCAAGATGTTGCAGGTAAGTATGAATTATTTTCTTTGGTAAATAATAATACACTGGCAAAAGTACAAAGTTCGAAGTAATCATTATTCATCGTTGACCTACATGTATTTATATATTATATATTTGCATGTGTAGTATAACGGATGTTTTTGGGGTATTACAACCTTGATGATTTTGTTGTGGATAACTGTTACGAGCCCCTTGCATGCATTTATTCAGTAGTGGGCATATCCAAAAGCCGTTTGAAATCTGCATTTATAGTATGAGGAGCAACGTCATGACTGTGTTTATCTGATAAATTCATTTACGAGATGCATTTAAATGTAGATTTGAAATTTCGGATACGTTATGAGTTTTGATTATAATAAATGCATTCTTGACAAATTAAAAGTTGCAGTGTGCGCAAAACATAATGACGCATAAAATTGCGAATCGTAAATTTTGTAGGATTTTACCCCATGAAAGGCCTGACAGCAGACGCTCTCAACAAATGTTTCGAATCAATCATGGATTTTCTGCATAAGATTGGATTTACTGTGTTGGCTTTACTCGCTGATAATGCAGCATCAAACAGAAGATTTTTCCTTCAGAATTTATGTGAAGGAACATGGAAAACACGTACATATTGTTAACAAATGGAATGGGAAGCCCCTTTTTCTCTTGTTTGACCCAACTCATAATATCAAAAATATATGTAATAATTTTCAGTCCAATTTTTTTGTCCCGAATTTCCACCTTATTTGAACTCTGTGACTCGTGCGGATTTTTGATGTCGAGGAAATGTATAAATCTGAGTTGAATAAGCCGTTGAAGATGGCGCACAAGTTAAATCCACAAATACTTAATCCCAAGACAATCGAGAAAGCCTCCGTCAAGTTAGCAGCTGGTCTGTTCCACGAGTCAACAATCAATGGCATGAAATACTTTGGAAAGCATGAAACTGCTGATTTTCTACATTTGATTAGAGTAATTTGGAATATTATGAATGTGCGGACGCCTTTCGTTGGCATTGCGAAGAGAGATTCTACTAAACATACAATCTGTAGCATTCATGATGAAAAATTGGAAATTATTTCAAAGTTTTCAGATTTTCTTGATAGATGGAAAGCTTCCCTGGTAAGCATAACCAATGCAGATAATCTTATCTTTTATGCCGGAGTATAATATAATGTGTTGAACTAAAAAGTCATAACTATACGTTACTATGCATTCCCAGATACAGGGACTTGGTCTACAATATAAACGAACATGCATGACGGATATAATTTCATAATGCAATTCATAATAATATTTCATCTATTCTTTTGCATGATATTTGCATTCAGCAAAATTTAGTGATTAAATATTAAAGTGATGTAACGCAATTGTAATCGTTCTGATATTTCCTAGGCGCCAAAACAAGATGATGCATTGCATGCGTTATATTTTCAGAGACCTGGTCTAACTCGAGAAACCATCTTGGCAACAACACAAACCTGCCGAGCAATGGTGGTCTTGGCCCGTTATTTGATACACGAAATCGGATTTAGTTATGTAATACTCGGGAAAGTACAGTCGGATTATCTAGAGAAACGCTTTGGATGGATACGACAAATGAGTGGAGCAAACTATTTCATCTCCATGCGTCAACTTAAGGAGAGTGACAATAGAATAAAGGCGATTTCGTTGATAAAGTTCTCCGGATTCAGTGTGAAAAACATAGATGACAAAATATCAACACAGACAAATACACAAGAGGAAAGATCTGCAGCAGAATGCTTACACGCAAAGCTTCAGTTTAGTAGGAATCCTGACAACACAGATAATGCTGTAGTATATTATGTCAGTGGTGCTTGCTGTCGTTCACTCCTGAGATGCAAAAAGTGTAATTCTTGCCGTTAATGCACTGTAACAAATGATGAGTTGGCAATGTTCGACATCGATGATTCCCTTGAAGCTGCAAAGTTTCTAATTGATATTGATCGTGGGGGTCTTCTCTCACCAAATGAAGCTGTGTTCCAATTATGTATTCTTTGTTGGAGGGTCTTCTACGAAATCAAACTGAACAGTGATCTTAGAAAAGAGTTCCTCGCTTTTAATAATCAAAGGTCGGTGTTCAGAGAATTGATGAATATTATTGCTCTCGGTGACTTCTCTGAATACTTCTTTGGAAAATCTCATTGCACAAACGGACATGATCTGATATCCGAAATTTCAATGAGATTTTTCAATTGCATGTGCAAGAACTTTGTGCATGATATATCAGTTGCCTCTTCTGAGAAAGTTGTAAAAAGAAAGATTGCAAAGTTAACAAATAAAGTGAAAGCATGCTGAAAGCACATGACTTTTACGTGCGGTTTAGATATGTGGGACCCAATGTTGCAATCTGCTTGAAATAAGCAGGCATACTCTTAATGTTTATAATAAACAATGACAGTCTAGGTTTACTTGTAAGATGCCATAATTCAGGATTGTTGGCCTGACCATGTATAAGTCTGATTTCAACCTATCTGTCCAGAGAAATTTAGAAGTCTATGCCTTAGCCATTTCATGACCGCTTTTTTCATCATTGTGCTTAGGTTCGTATATCTTCCTTAGTTAAAATACTGAACCACTATATGCCGGTTTGGCATCTTGCAGTTCAGAATAAAGAACGTAGATATATGAAAAACATTTTAATCATTCCATTTAAGTCCAAATTTGAATTAGAATTCTATGATGTTGAACAGCAATATGCTTCGTGCATAGACTTCTAAATTTCTCTGGACAGATAGGTTGAAATTGGCTTTCTACATGGTCAGGCCAGAAATCCAAAATTCTACAAATAGACTATCATTAAGCATTATCAAATTTTTGCGACCACAATGCATTTCAGGCACAATATGTGCGTATATTTATGAACATTAGGTTTTGGGACGCATGGGCCTACATGCTTATGCGTTAAACTCATATATTACACCTCCGCGCTACTTGCTTACTTTGCGATATTTCTTCTCAAACTTTCTCAGAACTAAGGCATCTGAGATTTGTGAACAAATTTATTGTACATGTTGTTGAAAAATTTTACTGAAATTTCGGAAGCCTGATCGTCCGTATGCACAACGAGACGTTACGAAGAAGTAATTGGAAAAAATCATCAAGAATCATCAAATATTCATCGATATTATGAGCACTGCCCTTTCATTTTTTAAAGCTAAAACTTTTCTATTACAATTCAATTTGATTTCATACTCGTAGAACACCCTCCAGCAAGAAATGTCTAGTTGAAGAGATTACTTTGGTAGAGAAGAAGAGAAGATGATTAATTCCACTCAAAGGTTTTGCAGTTTCAGGGAAATCATTGATGTCGAACATTGCTAGCCCGCTATTGGTGATAAAGCATTCACGACAAAAATCACATTTTTACATTTCAAGAGTGAAGAGCAACAATCACCAATGACATCATCACGATTATTAGCATTCATATTGAAATCAGTCTCTGCATGTAAACATTCTGATCATGTGTTTTTGATTGCATTATATTTTATCATCTACATTTCTCAGACTGAATCCAGAAGACTTCAATAAAGAAATTGTTTTTTATTTTCTTGTAACTCTCTGTAGATGACGCATGTAGATAAAATAATTTGCTCCACTCATTTGACCCAACCAGCCAAACCACTTCTCATAATAATCCGATTGTACTTTTCCCGAGCATTAGCCTCAGAAGATTCTCCATCACAGGTCGGATCGTTCAACATCTGTTAAGACCTCCTCAGAAGTGGCTGCTCAGGTTGGGAATGCTTATTGTGTCCATCATCATTGTTTTCATGAAAGTAAATATGCAAAGAAGGATCCCCGTATAGTTCACTTGTCCGTCCTGATGCCGCTTCTGTTCCCTTTGCTTTCAAGACATTCATAATGAAGGAATCGGCGGCTTCTCTTTTCCTCTCGAAACTGTCCCTTACCATGGTCAATGCTATTGGTGAATCTAGCGGAAATCTTCCGTCCGTTGACTTCGGCTGCACCAGCGACTTTGTCAGTCTTTCCCAAGCACAAAATAATTGAATCCGATCTCGAATTTCTATTACTGGCTGGTCATCCGGATATTATACAAATGTCATCAGATGGAAAACTTTGGAAAACTCGTGATAGATGATATGTGCTTGTTGAACTGGATTTCTTGTCTGTGATAGATGCGAAGATTTGCAGATTTTTCGACAGTAAATGATGTGACAATAGTGAAGGGAATATTTCAACTCCTGATCGCCCTATTTAGTCCATGATCAATTTGAAATGTCACAAACCCAGATAGAATGGTTTCTTTGTAGACTAGATAAAATTGTCGTAAGAAGATATTTGATCTCTTCCAATAAAATCTTCCGAATGTGTTTCCATTGCCAGGGCATGCACTTGAAAATATAGCTATGTCGGATCGCGGCTTTGGAGTTGTTTGGAGCAGCATCTAGACAGACAGGAAATTTGTTGACACTCCTTTAGATTAGACGTCTTCATTTTTCCTCTTTGTTTGCAATTATGATTTATGTCCCTTGTGGTGGTATTGAAGTCAGATTCATGGAAGTGAAAGTTACACAAGACGGAATGTTTAGTTGAGATACAATGCTTTCTACTACTTAAATCGATGCAACTGCAAATTCAGATTTCTTTGTCATGACTTCGGTTGACAACCAGAAGCGGTATGTACATGTATGTTTGGTATTCTGCATTGAAATGAATCGCACAGGAGACTCATTTCAAATAGTCATTGATCACTTCGATAAGCTACAAAAATCGATCTTTGTAACACAAGCGTTGGTTGGCCTGACCATGTAGAAAGTGATTTCAAATTTTGCTCATCTATCTGTCCAGAGGAATCTAGAAGTCCATGCTTCGTGGGTATATTGCGGTTCAATAGTAGTATATTGCAGTTCAGTTACATAGAAAACCGAAACACAATGATATTACAGTTTAGACATCGGAACCGCAATAAGCTATGGCTTCGGGCTTGACGGCCCTCAGCCTCATAGCATATTACGGTTCAGCTGTCTAAACTGCAATATTACATTGTTGACCGCTTATTAGCAAATAGTACCATAGATAGTCTGAACAATGTGTATTTCATTCATCGAGCTATCAGAATGTTGCACAGAGCATAATGACGGCCAGAGAGCAATATTTCTATGATTTGAATTTGGTTCTAGTTGACTACTTCAATTCAAAATTAAATTCGTCAGAATCAGAACGCCGAAGTTGATTTTCAAAATTGTGAAAATGGAGTCACATCGTTGTACTTTAAAAATATTGACTATTTTGCACTATTCTGGTCAAACGTCAATTAACACTTAAATGCTATGATCCAATGAGCATGTTGACGTAAGTTACATTCATTTTCTTTCTTTATGTACCGATATATGATGAAATAAAAAAGCACTTGGTTTTTCCGCCGCACCCTGTATAAGGATGAACTGATTTATAAGGAGCTTTCAATATACATCGGTGTTCGAGGAAAATTTAGTTCAACATATGATCTGCGGACCGACTTCTTGGGTCTTTGAAGGATTTTGGCTGTTACAACCTCCTTTTCTTTCTTCGTTAGGGATTTATAGGCGCACGGGTTGCGGAGCGTCATGTACAGTCACAATTGTCTTATTCAACAATCTGCTAACAGTCGTATGGCTGACTCGAGAGCCCGGATGTCTTTTATTGAATTCTTCTGCAACTTGCCGTATTGACCAGTCTTTCATTCCGCAAAGCAGAATTAGCTCCACACGTCCCCCCAGAGAAAGCATATTGTCAACGATGAATAGCGAGACGACAACTTGAATTCGTAGCCTACTAATATGATTGTTTAAAGTTAAAAACGTTCACTAAAAGCATTGAATGACAAATCAATATTCGTATAGAGAACTCACAGAATTAGACAGGTCGTCTCTTCTTCTGTTTGAAATAATGTAATAATTTTAATAAAAAGTTAATATAATAATTATAATTAATAATCAACCCCTTTCATACTGAAACGCACCGGTGCGTCCCCTAACATCTCACTAAGACGCACTGGTGCGTCGCCTGATCTCTCACTAAGACACGCCGGTGAGTTTGGTAATTAATGCACATCGAATGGACTTCAAGATACAGTAGTGACTAAATCTGAAGACATTTTACATGTGCAGTGTATTAGAACACACAGTGTCCTCCTGCATAGACAACTTGTTATTGATTGGCTGGCATAAAGTGAACATCATTCTTGCGCCTGGTCATTACACATTTATTAATTCACTCACCACAAATGATTGCTTGTAAACATGTCTGCGCGTCCGGTTCGATCCCGACAGCGAGTTCGGCGTTACGGCTTTGACGAGGATTCTGATAGTTGTAGCTCAACAGAAGATGTACTCGATGACGAGTTTGACGTGGACCTTGATCGTTCAGATGAAGACGGAGAGAATGAAAGCATGTCTACAAGTGAAGAAGAGTCTATGGACGAATCTCCTGTTGTTGAATGGAGATCATAACTACTTCTGAGACAGATGAAGCGGTCACATTGGACTTTTCTGGCAGTCCTGGATTTTGCGAACCATTTCATTTCACCAACCTTGAAAGCTATTTGAACGCGTACCTGCCTGATGAACTAATTGAAATGATTACCAGATGGACAAATAGTCGCACTCTTATTGCTGAAGCTGAAAATTACTTGAATGACAAAGACGGCAGTCAATGGAAAAGCGTGGATATGCAAGAAATGAAAGTGTTCATTGGTTTGACATTCGGAATGGGAATTATGCGAAAGCCAACCCTCACATCATATTGGTCGACTGAGCCTCTTTTGAAAACTGGATATTTTGGCAAGTGCATATCCAGGGATAGATATCTTACTATTTTGCGATTCCTTAGATTTTCGGATCCCTTTACAGTGGTGAAATCTGATCGCAATTCAAGAATATCTGGATTGCTTGATCAAGTACATACCATTTGTTCAAAATATATTCCGGATAGGAGTTTGGCTGCGGATGAGACTTTACTTCTCTTCAAAGGCCGATTGCAGTTTCGTGTGTTCATTAGAACCAAAAGAGCCCGTTTCGGCATAAAGACGTACATGTTGTGCGAAAAATCCGGTTACATGCTGCACGCAGAAGGGCATTATGGGGCGACTACAGATATGGATTGCGATTTACCAGACGCAAATCATCTGTCCAAAAGTGAAAAAATCATTGCAATATTGTTGCACAGAGCTCAGCTGCTAGACAAAGGCTATATAGTTACCATCGACAATTGGTTCTGCAGCACTCGATTGGCAGAATTTTTGTGGTCTCATAAGACTGGGATGCGAGGCACGATTCGTCCAAACCGAGGAATTCCAAATATGTTGCAAACTGCAAAGCCAGACAAATTTGGTTGTGCCTACATGCGCAAAGGGCCAGTGCTGTCAGTGAAATTCACTGACAAGAGAGACGTTTATCTCATAAGCATCGTTGATACAGCCGGCGAGCTTAGCAAAGAAAGAATTCTTCCTGGTAACAGGAGAATTAGCTATTCAAAGCCAAATGCAATAGAAAATTACAATGCAGACATGGGGGTGTCGATATAACTGATCAACTTCTTGCAGCAAATACATGTGCAAGGAAGTCATGGACATGGGCATTCACTTTATTCAGCGACTGCTTTTGAATGATTATTTGAGATACAAAAGAGATCGTGATGCTAGATGTACTTTCCTCCAATTCACAAAGCAAGCAATTATTCATTTCACAGGAGTAGAATCCTGCCCTATGAGAGGTAGACAACCAAGACTCAGCGACCAGACCAGCCGTTTGAATGAGGGTCAGATTCACAGTCCAGCATATATCGATGAAATGAAAGAGGGAAAGCGCAGTCACCTCAGAAGAAAATGCCAGCAATGCCTGAAAAATGACACAAGACACATTCTATAAGTGTGATTCTTGTCCAGGTAACATTTCTCTATGCCCCGTCCCGTGTTTTCGACTCTGGCATGAACAATTGTTGAAATGTTTGTCATGTAACTTGAATAAAAATGATTACAAAAAAAATATTTTTGCTTATTTTTACCGTGAGGGGCATGGTGCAAATAATTCCGTTACCGATGGAAAGGGGTTAAATAATATAACAATATAATTAAAATTAATTTAATTAATAAGTCAATAATGAAGACATTACAATGTAAACATTGGAACATGTAACGTTAATGAAATGGCACAGTCTGCTGACATAACACCATAGCAATCGAACAATGAGCAGCCAGCTCAGCATTAAACACGCCAAATTGTGTGAAGTTTCAGTGACTGTTATCAACCGGATCACACAGGAAAGAGACACAGACGATGCCAATTCTACAAAGAAGTTTGTGATCGTTTTTCCGTGCGCCTGCTAACTTTTTTAATAATAAACATAATCGAGAAAACTTTTGTGCAGTGATCTGAATTCTTCGAATCTGAAGGAATCGTGGCGATCGGAGCATTTTGAAGGAATTCACAGCAATTTGCGGCGCACGACTATTTTTCCTATCTCTGCAGGGTATTGAAAATTTCTCTTTGCCCACTTAGTAAGTTCCTGCATGTGCCATCATTTTGAATCAGTTTGCACTTCTAGTAAAGCGATGCGCTTAACCCGCATTTGATCGGCAAAAATTACATACGTTGCGCTTCAATGGGGACACTTTTGTCCAACTGTCATTTAGCCAACAAGCCGCAGCCATTGCTCATTAAATCCTTATGCCAGACCAGATACTTTTAAGAATTAACTCCCAATATATGATAAGACCAATATTAACCTTGTGTTGCAATATAAATTCACCCGTTTATTCCCCTAATAATCTATGAATGCCAATTGAAAGGATTATATAGGCCTACAGAACCTGTATTTTCTGATTATAAAATAAAACGCTGTGCATAAACAAAGAATCTACTAAAAATATGTGGAACATCTTGCACAAAATGTCTGAACTACCGAGGGAAATCAATAAAGCTATTAGCGAGAGACCCAAGCTATGCAAAGTTGTAGTGTGTGTTCTTTGCAAACAAAGCCATCGCAGCCAGCGCATTTCGTAGAACATTTCTTGCGATCTGCAGTGCATCTCACACACAAACCTCTTTTCTGCGCTTGTGTTGAGCTGACTGGGCTTCGCAGCAAAACAACGGATTCTCGGCGATGTATGTGAGGACTCAGGAGAGCTTTTCCCAACTCCAAAGGATACAATCGGCGACGATGCAACTTTCGGCTATTCCATTGAGGATCGAATAAAGAGTGAATCACGAAAGTATTGAAGGCTGACAAATCCAGTAAATTACAAAAGACGATCACATGCCACCTTCACGATTTGAACTTGACGGTGTAGGTCATCAGTCGCTCGTCAGCCGCATCTACACCGCCTTTCGTCTGATTGTAGTACATGACCACATCAGGCTTCTGCTTCTCCGTCGATAGATCTGGAACGCTCTTCCTGTGAGTGGTTGAAAAGAGATTGACGACCTTGTTCCTCTTTGCGACGTACGAAACAAGAAGAACTTTGCAGTTATCGACACTGTTGATGGCCTGGATGTTTGAATATAAAGTTCTTTGGTGATGAGAAGCCATAAGACTGGGAAGCTCATGACGGTTTGCTCTGACTGTTCCAACGAGAGTCATACCTCCTTCGAAGAGTTGTCGCGCAAGACTGATTGAAATAAAGAAATTATCGCAAGTGACATTTCTTCCAGTTTGTCTGAGAAAATCAGTAAGAGAGAGAACAACGTGCTCACCGAGAGGGACTTCACGAGTTTCATCCCGTCCATAATAAAACTGCAAATTGCAGTTGTCAGAGTCACACACAAGCCAAAATTTTAGACCATACTTGCCGGCTTGGATGGCATATACTGTCTATAACGGCATCGGCCGCGGTAAGGATATAACTGCTCATCCACAGTTATAGAGGCGCCTGGTACATAAGCGCTTTGACTGTGTTGAACAAAACCGTCGATTAGCAATCTCACAGCCGCCAGCTTATCTCTCGTAAGTCTAGAAGATCAGGTTTCGACATTGTCAAAACGAAGAATTCCCCTGATTTGCTTGAATCGATTTAGGCTCATCGTTTTCCGGAAGATAGGACGGCCATCAGAAGGAGACCAAAGCTCATCAGTGAGTAGTATAGGGTATGACATCCGGCGCTTCGCTTCGCTCGCACCGGATGTCACACCTGCCGAGATTTCAAAAATTTACGTAGTCTATAAATTTCAAAAATTTAGGTAGTCGCCAAATTTCAAAAATTTAGGCAGTGCCAAATTTTCGAAAAAATCAAATTTTCAAAAAATTTACGTAGTCTGAAAAAATCAAAATTTACGTAGTCTAAAATTAAGGTAGTCTAAAAACTTCACGTAGTCGAAAATTTATGTAGTCCAAAAATTTAGGTAGTCTTTTCACATAGTCTAAAAATATCAGAAGATTGTATTCAAAATACTTATTAAAAATGGAAACCTCAAAGATGGAAGAAACCTCAAAAATGGCAGAAACTTTGAGAATATATCCTTCGTTAATAAATGAACGTAGTTCTACTTTAATGGACATTGAAAAGATGAACATTGAAAAACATAAAGATAGAGTACGTTATATGAAAGATAAGGAATCTCAATTATTATTAAGATTAGAACATTATGATAAATTAAGAAAGAGATGGTCCAAAGTTAAGAATGTAACACAAGGTATTGGAATCTTTATAACAGTAAGTTTAGCTGCTTTAGCAATTGTTGTATCCTCTGGAGCTCTTTCAATTCCTGTTATTGCCACTGCTTTAACAGGTAAGGGTGTTTTTACAACTTCGCTTGTTACAATGTTAGATAAATCTTTAATAACTAAACATTTACATGCCAAAGAAGTTTATGATAAACTACATTATTACTTTCAAACAGTCTGTGATGATAATGTTATTACGTTAGATGAGATTGAAAAATTTGATCAAATAGCTAATGAAGTAAATCAAATATCATATAATGACAAGAACAAACAGGGTGGTAAAATTTCTAGTGATGGAAAAGTTTCTAATGAAGAAAATAATAAATTTTTTTAGAAGAACTAAAAACTTTATTAAACAAAACTTTAGACGAAAAAGTTTTGGACGACAAAGCAATAAAAAAATAACTTGTTTAGTAAAATGTTTTTGTTGTATTCCCATGTTACCACAAAATTCAAATATTATATTTTAAATAAGTAAATAAAATATAAAAAAATAATGTAAAAATATAATATATAAAATGGATAGAATTAAAGCTGATAATCAAAGAAAAGTAGAACAATTAGATGAATTAATAAAACAACAAAATATTATGAAAGAAAATCATAGACAACATAGAATGTATAAAGCTGGAATACAATCTGATATGTTTGAAAAAGTAAAATTAACTGAACAAGTAAAAACTGATTTTGAAAAAACTATTGAACAATTTAAAAATTTTGAAAAAGAACTTGCTAATCAGGATAAACAAATTAATATAGCAGATCAAGTACAGAAAACTATATTAGATGACTATGGATTACTAGAATTAGACATTAATAAAAAATTACCAAAATCTATGCAATTAGAACATTCTATTTCATTTATAGATGGAAAAACAATACCTAGATTTTATCTCGGACAAAAAGAAATATTTCCACAACCTTTTCGAGGTTCAATTTTTTCACCATATAAATCTCCTTTTAGTTTAGATAGAAATTTTGTTGATCTTTTAAGAGGAGCAGATTTAAAAATTTATGCTGTAGAAGATCTCATAAAATATAAAGCTATTAGATAGAGTTGGTGCAGAAAAATCTCTTAAACGTTATCAACACTTAGAAGATTTATTACCAACGGGAGTTAAAGTAGGAAAAGGTTTTAAAACAGAAATTATTTTTACCAGATGATCCACAAGAATTACTAAATAGATTGGAGATTTTAATATCTGCAATAAAAGAAGGACATAATTCTAGTTACAATGAAATTCATGCTAAATTGAAAAGATTATTAGAAAAGAAGATTATAAATGAAGATGATTGTAAATGTATAGCTGAAATATGTAGTTTATAATTTTTATAAAAAATATTTCATAAAAAAATATTTATTTAAAATTTTAACTAAAAGATGTCTTCGAGAGAATTATCATCAGCAGATTTTTAAAAAAATTAATAATCATTTAGAAAATCTAACAGAGATTTTGGGTTCATCAAAATTTAGTGCCACGTTAAAAGTTATAACAACTACTTCATCACACACTTGTAATTTAGAACCCATTCTACATTTGGAACAAAATGAAAATTATCAAATTGCATTGACTAGTTTCTCCACATTTAACACTATTCAAAATGTTATAAAAGATGTGAATGATCAATTTAGATATTCTACTGATAAAGGTAAAACGTGGAAAATACTAACTTTTCTTTCTGGTTCTTACGAAGTTGAATCAATATCAAATGAAATTAAGAGACATTTAGGTATACCATTTAAAGATAAGAAACAATTACATTTCGCAGTTGAACCAGCAGTCAATAAATTTTCTCTTACTTTAGACGAAAATCATCAAATTGATTTTGATCATGATAGATCATTGTCAAAACTATTAGGGTTTAATAAACAAACCTATAGTCAAGGTTATCATTTGGGTGAGAGGATTCCAAAAATAGCTGAAATAAATTCAATTGTTGTACATTGTGACATTATTGAAGGAGGATATATAAATGGTAAATTGTCAAATTTAATATTCAGTTTTCCAGCTTTTACTGTACCCATTGGTTATAGATTAAATGTAATTCCACAAACATTAATATATTTTCCTACTACAAGAAAAGCTATTAACAACATTAACATTAGAATCACTGATGAGAAAGGAGAGGAAATAAATTTTGGAGGTGAAGAGATTATGATAGATCTTTTGGTTGGGGAAGTTTAATTTTCTTCTTCTTAAAAAATAAAAATTATTTTATTAAAAATGATTGAAGAAATTTTTACAAAATTACCATTAAATAAAAAAAAACTTAAATTTAATCATCATCCAAATTTATCTAATAATGTTTTGTCAGTTATTTGCGGAAGATCAGGATGTGGAAAAACATATTTATTATTTAAAATTTTAACGACTCCAAATTTTTTGGATTATAACAATCTTATAATTTATACAGCAACAGCAGAACAACCCGTCTATCAATTTTTAAAATATGGATTTGAAAATAATCCTAAAAAAAGCAATTGCTTCATTATTCAAAGAACATGAAAAATCTGAATATGAAGAAGAAATACGTTCGTGGTGTGAAGAAGCAGCAAAAATTAATCAGTTAGTAGAATCTAATAAAAATAAACACATAAAGATGCAATTAATAGATGATAGTGGTAATATGCAAGATCCTAGTAAACTAGATAAAACAATGAAATATTGTGTGATTTTTGATGATTGTGTTAATGATAGAAATCAGTCAGTTCAGAGAAATTATTTCACAAGAGGTAGACATAACAACTGTAGTGTTTTCTATTTCACACAAAGTATGTATTCATTAGATGGAAGTGTTATTAGAAAGAATGCCAATATATTTATACCATTTGAAATAAATGCAAGAAATTTATGTGATTTGTTAAGAGATTTATGTGTAAGAGATAAAGATGAATTTAAACATTCTTGTAATAATGCTTGGTCAAAAGATTATGGCTTCATTACAATTAATATTGATAAAAAATACATGATTGAGTTATAGAAAACATTTTTGAATATTTTTTTCTTATAATTTTTTTATTAAAAAAAATAAAAAAATGTGTGGAATGCTACAAGATAGTACATGTGCTAGTTTTAAAAAATTACAGACATCCTACAAATCCTGTAAATTCGAAGAAAGAAGTTAAATTTTATTACCATCGCAGATATATGCAATTTGTCAAAGATTATAAAATAAAAAATGGCGTGAAAAGTTATGAAAGAACAAATGATTTTCCACTTTGTTTAAGAAGTTTTAGAGTGTTTTTGGCATATAATAATTTATGGTGGTTAATTAATAAAGAACCTTTAACAGTTTATGATTTAAAAATATTACGACAATTGAATATACCTTTATTTATTTCAGATTTTAAAATAAAATCATAATTTCTTTTTGAATAAAAAAATCATAATTTCTTTTGAATAAAAAAAATCGTAATTTTCTTTAAAAAATATGAATTGTAAGATGAATAAAGGTACGAAATCTATTGTTGATGAATTACCAAAAAAACAAATTGTAGAATTTGATGAAGAAATTGCTTCATTAAAGAGACAGAAATGGATTAAAGAAAAACAGAAACGTACACAGAAAGAGAAACGTACACAGAAACAGGAACGTAGTATTTAGCGTAGTATTAAAAAACAGAAGCGTGGAACAAAGGAAATATTAGAAACTGCTATTACTGATATTTTTTTGATGATAGAATTAAGGATGAACCTGGTGATGATTTATTCAATTTATTTAATTCGAATGAAATTAAATTTGAAAATGTATCTTTTATTAATGTAGTAAATGATATGCGGAAACTCTTAGCAAATGGTAAAATTATTGATTTACTTGGAAAAGTTATTAAAGATCAGGAAAATATAATTCAAAATTTTTACGTAACCTTCTCTAATAAAAAATCATTTGAAAAATGGTTTTCCAATCTGGATGAGCAATCAGATAGTCATGAATGGATTTTTACAGGTAATATTAAATATGAAGATTTTGGAATGAAGCTAGTACAAAGATCACAGAGGTGCAGGTATTAATATGAAATATAGAATCAAAGAATATTTCGGAGAATATTGTTATATTCCTTCTGAAGATTTTTTTTATTAAATGTTATAATGTTTTACGAGGTTTTAATGAAGAACAAGGAGAAATGATGAAAGAAATGCTTAATAATTTTTTATAGAAAGACAAAGCCACATCTAGAACAGGAGTAATGTCAAACTGCAAATTTTCTCAGTTCAATAAATTTTTTGGAGAAAGTGTTCAGTATTACAGTCCTTCGAATCGTCATTTAAATCCTAGAGGAATTGAAACGTTTCATAACTATGTTTATTACAATTATTTTCACGAAAGTTCAACAATTGGACACCATTGTTTAATTAATAAATCTCATAAATTAAAAGCTATTAGAGAAATCAAAGATAATTTCAAACCAATATATAAAACAGTTACTGATGAAAATCTAACAACGCGTCCATATAAAATCATAACAAAGAAAAAAATTGACTATAGTTCAACATATATTTCGGATCTCGAAACTTTTCCTGACCCTAACTGTTCAACAGCTCATCCTATTCCTTATGCTGTAGGAGCTATTAATTTAATAAATTTATTTGTTGCTTACCGAAACAAAGATTGAAAGAATTAGAATCACGTTTGTTAAGTGATATGATTAAAATTAAACGATCAAAAGATGAAGATGAAATTAAAAAACTTAAAAAACAAATTAGTGAGAATGAAAATTTAACTGAATTAGAATTTAATAAACTTCAAAATTGTGTGAAAATATTTGCGAGAACTGAGGATGATGAATGTCCAATACATCAATTTTTTAAAACTCTTGGAAAATTTAATTATTCGAAAGTGACTTTAATAGCTCACAATTCATCAGGTTTTGATTCCTATTTTCCGATAAAAGCTAATTTTAAATTATCTAGACCACCTCTTAAAACTTCAAGAGGAATATTGACTGCTTCATTACAAAATCCTTATACAACTGAATGTGTTAGTAGATATATTCAAAAATCATTTAGATTTAAAAACAATCTGAAAAAATTCACCTCCAGGTAAATTAGCACTTCAAAGTATTATAATGAAATGTAGTTATCAACATGTAAAAACAAGTCTTTCTAAATGGTGTGAGAATTTTAAAATTCCTACCAATGTGTGTAAATTGAATTATGAAATTGGAGACCTTATAGAGAAATTGGAATTGGAGAGATTATTAAAGAAAAAGAAAATGAATGGAAACCATATTTAGTTAACGATATTCTTTCTTTAGCTTTTTGTATCGACAAATATAATAATGCTATGCGAGATTTAGTTGGTGAAGATATAACTACTAATTTAACATCCTCCGCTTTAACATTTAACGGTTGGATGAAAAGTGTACAAAATGACAATATAACTATTCATTCTCAGATTTATGGGCTAGAAATTATATTAGAAAATCTGTTAAAGGTGGAAGAGTTTCAGCAAATATAAGAAAATACATATCTCCATTTTGCAACATCTTGTTACCAATATTAAAACAGTATTTACGTGGAAGTAATTTAATAGATTTAATGAAACAGTATCGACATTTAGGAAATAAAACTGAAATTTGTAAAAAATAATCAAATCAACTACTTGAACAAAAAAATGAATTTCTAATGGCTGTTGATGCAACATCTTTATATCCATCAGCTATGTATGATGAAAATTCATAATACCCAAAATCTGAATCAGCTAGAAAATTTCGTCAAGAAGAAGAACGAGAAATATTATATAAATTTAATACTCAAACATTTAGACCTAAAACTGGAATATTTAGAGTTGTGTTTCAATATCCGAATGATATGTTTTTTCAGCCAGTTCGTATAAAAGATAAAGTTAAAAATCAAATTAATAATTCTCATGTAAAAGTAGTCATGTTTAGAAATGGTATATGTTATGATGTATTAACTTCTGTAGACATACAAGAAATTGTTAGATGTGGTGGAAATATCCTACATATTAATGATGGAACAATTTATGAAAAAAATTATCAAGTTTCACCATTTCGAAAATATATTGAAAAACTTTTTAATTTGAGAAAAAAATATAAAGCAGAAGGAAACACTGTAGGCGATGAGTTAATTAAACTATTGATGAATTCGCTATATGGCAAAACTGTACAAAAAGATATAACCATTAAATATCATTTATGGAATGAAAGTACACTGAAAAAAAATTTACATAAGAATTAAAAAATTATGAAAAATTAAATGATGAACAATATTTAGCGAAAGTAGAAATGGAAGATGATGAATTTCTTAAAGCTAATATTGTAAAAGATGGGAAGACATCATTCATGCCATCACATTTAGGTTCTTTTATTCTTTCTCACTCTAGAAGAATCATGAATAACGTTATTCTAGAAATTAATGGTTTCAACGAAAAATACATTCATTATACAGATACCGATAGTATATACATTTTTAATGAACTCTTCAATAAATTAGATGCTGCTGGATATGTTGGCGGAGAATTGTGTCAAGGAGAAAATGATTTTGGAAATGGTGGAATTATTTTTGCAATGTTTATTGCACCTAAAGTGAAATACTGTATTACTGTAGATGAACAAGGAAGACTTAGCAAAAAGAAATCATTTAAAGGATATTCACAAGATGAAGCAAAAGTAGAAGATTTTCTAAAATTATATTCGGGTAAAACATTATCGACTACAGTTAATAAACCATGGAAAAGATCTTTAGAAACTGGAATTGGTATTCCTGATAATAATAATACTGAAGAAAAATTTTTTTCTGGTCAAACAAATATTCTCAAACGTCAAGCACCTGATGAAAATGAAATTATGCTACCTTCTAACGGAGAAGATATTCAAGCTGAAACATTTCAAACAATCTTCGCTGAGAGTAATTTATTTGATGATGATGATGATGATGATGATACGTGGGAATAATATTTTTTATTATATCTAGAAAAATTTTTTTTTATGACTAAAAATTTTATTACATCTAAAAAATTTATATCTAAAATTTATATCTAAAAAATTTATATCTAAAAAAATTATATTTAAAATATAATGAATCAATCATAGCACTCACATCGCTTATTATTGGTTTTTTATCTTCATATGTTTGTTTTGCTTCAGCTAATGTAGATTTGGCATCAGATATTATTGGTGTTGCTTTTTTCAAGGCATTTCTTACATCATCAATTCCAGATTTTAAAAATTTTAATTCTTCATTATTTGTTAATCTGTTAGGTATTACTATACCAAATTTTGCATTTAAATGATTATTTTGAGCTTAATTATTTTTTCTAGCTGTACAAAGATTTTGTCCTTGTTGAGGTATAAACAAATGCTGTAATTGTTGAATATTTTGATTGGGTTGAATATTTTGTTGAGATTGTTCTAGAAGTTGACCACATGATTGATATTTCATATGTGAATATAATAACGCTTGATTTGTAAAACACATATTACAAACTTGACAAATTTGAGTCATTTCCATTTTTTATTTTTTATTTTTATGTGAGAAAAATTTATTTTTTACTTTCATGAGAAGATAATTTTTATTTCCATGACATATCCTTTATTGTTTAAAAGAATTTTTATTTTTTATTTCCATGACATATCTTTTATTGTTAAAAAATGATGTTACCAAATGTTGCTGGAGGTGCATATATCCCGAATAATCGTGAATCAGAAATAGAAATAGAAAATTATATCATGAAAACTGGAGACGTATTATCTGGTCCATTGCATCTTTCTATTCTTCCACAACAAAATACAGAGTTAACGAATAAACAATATGTTGATACACAAATCAATGACTTAAAAGAAAAATATATAAACAACGTTTTGGTTCCTTTGATGAATGAATTGAAGTTGCTTAAACTTAATGACAAATCATTAAACGAGAAATTATCAAAACTTGAAAAAATGGATAAAGAGCTAGAAGTAAATATAGCAAAACTTTTTAAAAAACTTTCAGAACAATCAAAAATTTTAATATTACTTTCTATAAAGTCAAAATCTGCAGTCATTAAAAATAAACATCAGATACAACTATTGAAAGAACAATTAGAAAATGAATTAGAAAAACTTCCTAAAAAATTTCTAAAAATTAAAATAAGTTACAAGCTACATTCCAAAAAAGTGTTGATGAATTAAGTTCTAAAATTACTCAACAAATGAAAAAGATGAATAGAATAATAAATGAAGTAAAATCACTTAATCAAAATGTTGATAAAATGAAAACTCTTAAAATCAGTTTCGAAAATGAATTAAAGAAAAATTATAAAGAAAATAAAGAACAGATAGATGCTGTCAAAAATCAGTTAGATGTTCTTAAAATTAAGTTGAAGGCTCTTAAAACGGATTTAAAGATGAATCAGCAGAAAATGCAAGTTAATAGAAAAGAAATTAAAATACATCACACGCTGCTTAACGCAATAGAGAAAGTGCAAAAGCAAATTAATAAAGTTATCACGCGGTTGTTGTCCATTCACAAACGTAAATCTTAATCATAAACGTAAATATTTTTTCCAAAAGTCAAGTTCAATCCTAAAAAATGCCTGTAATTTATAAACACAATCTTAAACATTTTGCTTCAAATCAAAAAATTGCACATGAACCATCTATGAAATCTGTTTACCATTATAACAATATAGAAACAGTTCAAAAAGAAGGAGATGGAATATTTTCTGGCATCAGTGATAATATAGGAAGTATCGTTAATGTTATTAAGAATAATAAAGATTGAATTACATCTGTTGCAAAAGGAGCTGCTACTATAGGCAGTACAGCTAGTGCAATATCAAATGCTGTTAAGTCTCAAAACGAATTAAAACAACTAGAAACTATTCGTAAACTTAAGAATGATTCTGAAGAACTAAAAAAATTAAAAAAACTTTCAGAGGAAACAAAAAACAAAATTGCTAACATAGCCGCTGAAAGTAAACAGGAAAAGAAATCAATTGAAGAAATAAGAGGTAATGGTTTAGCAAAATTTTAAAATATATTCGAAGAAGGAAACCTAAGAAAATATTTCTGCTGTGTTTGAGAAATTTTTTTTCTGTGTGTGAGAAAAAACAAAAAAGTAAAATTTTTTTTATGAAAATGTCTTCCTTAATCAATCATTCAGATCGCTTTATCGAAAATAAATTTAAATTAGACAATCTTCCGTTCGTCAGTTACAATCAAAGAAAGAATGACTATATAAGAGTTGCTATGAATCCCGGATCTTCTAGTAGAGTAAATACTGGAGGAGATTTAATCTTTGAAGTTGAAAATCAACAAAGTTATTTATATTTACCTGATTCCTTTTTACACTGTGAATATTCTTTGTATAGTGATTGCAATTTTGCAACACCATTACCAGATACTGATAACATTGCATTAAAGAATAATTTCTTTCCAAGATTATTTACACAAATGCGTTTAGATGTTGTAACTCAAAATATAGAAACAATAAGTGATTCTCCAGGTGTAATTGATAGAATGCTTAGATTTGTAACAATTGGTGAAAATAATAAAAAGCATGAAATCGAAGGTTGGTTTCCTGATAATAATGATGGTATAATTGGTGATGATTTAACTCACGCTGGAACAGATGCCGCAGGAATTGCGAAAGATGTAGAAAATATTGCAAATCATTTAAATAAAGCAAATAATACTGCATATAAAGAAAGACGTGAATTTAACAAGAAAAGTAAACAGACAGTGAATTGGTCATTGTCTCTATTATTCGGATATTTAGATTATGACAAAATATCATATCAATTAAAATTTAAATTAATAATTCATCGCAAAGCAAATAATGAATTAATCTTGTATGGTAAGACTGGAAAAAAGCATATTTAAAAGTTGATAGACTTGAATGGTGGATAAAGCATATTACTCCTAGCTTAGAGGTTGAATTAACTATTGCAAAAAGATTAAATACTAACAAACGAATTCCAGTAAATTTTCTAAAGCGTACTGCTAGCTCAGTAACTTTTCAGAGCAAAGATTTAACTGGCATTTTACTAAAACTTCGAATGCTCCAAGATATTTATTACCAACTTTTCACAGAGATAATTCTCCAAGTTTTGATAAGAACAACAATCTTTTCCATATTAACACAATTCGAAGTTTACAAGTTGCTTTAAATCAAACCCGCTATCCTATTGATCCATTAAGATTCGATGATATCAATAATCAATTTATGGAAGGATATGATGCTTATAGAAATCTTTGTATAGAATTTGGAGTTGAATCACAATTAACTCTTGGAGATTGGAGACATTTGTATCCAGTTTTCTGTTTTGATGTAAGTGCACAATCTAAAGATATTGTTGAAAATGGTTGTGATGTAACAATTAATATTGAAAAGAAAGATTCCACAACTTCATTGATGGCTTATGGTTTATTGCTAGAAGATGTAAAATATTCTATTGAAATTCTTAATGGAAAGATGGTGTGGATCGGCTAAAGCCTCTGAACAAAGTTCGATAGGTTAAAACCCAAGATTTGGTCGTTAACTTAATCAGAATAAATTATTTAGAATAAAATTATTTAGAATAAAATTATTTAGAGCAAAGTTATTTAGAATAAGGTTATTAAAATTTTTTCTTAACTGGAATAGATTAAAAAGTTCTTAGATTAAAATTTTTTATTAAAAATGTCGCAAGCGAAATGTAATAATAAAACTGTTGAATTAAAACTACGTAACATTGTTGAACAAAATACACCTAAAACTATTACGACTAACAAAAAGAAATATTACATAGGTAAACCAATGATAGAAAATATCAAATTACAAGAAGAAAAGAATGGTGGAATTCTTCCATTAATTCCTCTAATAATAGGAGGTATGGCAGCAGCAGGAAGTGTTGCAGGTGGGACAGCTGGTATTGTCCAAGCAGTAAATAAAAGTAAATCAGAAAAGGCAGCATTAGAAGAACAAAAACGTCATAATAGAGAGCTGGAGAAAGTTGCTAGGGGTGAAGGAATAGTAGATAATTTTATTAGTAAATTAAATTTAGTTGATGAAGGAAAACGAGTTCTCAAAGACATTCTACATAATGTTGATGATTTAATAGAAATGAAAGAAACTAAAGATGGTTCTGGAATATATCTAAGTCCTAGTATGATTAGATAAATATATTGTTATATTGTTATAATGTTATAAATATTTTTTTTATCTTTAAAATGTATTCTACAAATTCTACAAATTCAACAAATTTCGAAAATTTAATTAAATTAAAAATTGCTAATTTAGATTTATTGAATTATCTGTTAAACGTACATAAAACCTCAAATTGTCAGAATTACGAAGGTAACGACATACAAAACACATTAGAAAACTTCCCTGGATTTATTTGGAGTAAATATTCAAAAGAAAAACATCTTCCTGGTCATTCATACACCGGTCCAGGAACTCGATTACATATAAGACTAGATGAGAATAATAATCCAAAACCAGGTGAAGAACCAATAAACAGAGTTGATGCAGCAGCTTATAGACACGATTTAGCTTATCGAAATCCTGACCTAAAATCTCGTCATGAAGCTGATAGGAAAATGATAGAAGAATTAGATAATAATCAAAATCCTACATTTAGAGAAATAATTGAAAGAATGTTTGTTAAGAAAGCTGTACAAGCTAAAACATTGTTCGGTCAGGGTTTAGACAAAACTCATAACTCTGAAACATACGCGTCTGAAAATCATAAAGAATATAGAAAGCCGAAATATCTATTGAAGGTAAAAGTATTTAATAAATATGATATTTTTTTCTGAAATTCATAAAGAATATAGAAAGCCGAAATATCTATTGAAGGTAAAAGTATTTAATAAAGATGATATTTGGAGTGCTGATCTTATTCATATGCCGAATGAGTCTGATTTTAAATACGCATTAACCGTTATAGATTTGTATACTAGATACGCTTGGGTGAAGCCATTAAAAGAGTTTTACAATAGAAATGTTAAGCCACTATTTGAAACTGTTTATTGCACAGTAAATGCTGGAAGAGCTGTAGTAATAGAAAGGTTTAATAGAACGTTAAAAAGTAAATTATTTAAGAAATTTACAGAACAAGGTAATCAGAAATGGTTAAAAATATTAGCAGGAATTGTTGATGATTATAACAATAAGATTCATTCAAGTATTGAAGAAACCCCAAATAATGCCTCTGAAAATCCAGATTTGATAACAAAGAAGATATTTGAAAATAATAGTGAGAATGAAAGTAATGTTAATTTACAAAAGCGTAAATCGAAATTTAAGATTGGTGATAGGGTACGAATATTTAAATATAAGAATAAATGTGAATAAGGTTTTGTTGGTTATTGGACTAAAGAAATATTTGAAGTTTGTAAAATAAATCAAACTTATCCGATTTCTTATGAAATTAAAGATTTAGATAATGAGGAAATCAAAGGTAGATTTTATGGAAATGAATTACAAAAGACTGAACTTTAGCCATTGGAACTAACGTTTCGGGAATTAAATTCCCTTATTCAATTCTAACATAATATCAAGAAATGGTACTCCTTTTTGAAATTTGTATAAAACGTGAATACATGATTGTCCACAATAAGTAGTTCCTGGTTTTTGAATTTGAAAAGTATTGTATGTTCCATTTCCATTTGTAGGGGGAAGTCCGTATGAGTCGAACCAACAGTTTTCTTTTTATTTTTAATACCTGCTGACCAGTGAACTCCTTTTTGTTCTGATGTATGGAGATTTGTTATGAAGTTCAAAGGAATCGGTTTATTTTTAATCAACTTCAATTCACCTCTCATTAACACGTGGAAATTTCTTATTCCTGATTGATTTGCGATCTTATTTAAATCGAAGTTTGTCGTGGTTTGTTTGCCGTATAATTTTAAAAACTTAGTCATGTTGTTAACCTGAGGACATATGTCGCCTATATTACTCAGTATAACTGTCGGATTTTCATCATTCATTTTAAATGAAATAAATTCTCTCATTAAATTTACCTTAGGTTTATGATCAATAAGGTGTAGTATTTTTTGTCAATACTAAAATTGACTCTTCTTTCACCAAGATTTTGAAACAAGACACCAATGTCATGATCACGAAACAAATTGCTCCTCAATTGAAGCTGTATGATTTGTCTTGTTAGTCCTTCTATTCTCTGACGTTTTACTTGAAGACGAAGTCGACGTTCAATAGATCCAACCATGATATTGTGATAAAGTCAACGCTTTACGCAAGTACTCTCTTTCAAAACGAACTGAGATAACTTTAAAATTTATTAAATGAGATACCGTTTATAAGCATCAATGAAATCCCTATGACAACGTTGACGTGACAGTTGTAACTTTCTAAAACAATAGAGTCAAGTAACCAATGAATCGCTGGCATTTTTGGAGCCAACGCGGCTCAGAAAGCGGTTTTGGATTCATTTCTGGATTTGGACGGAAAACTGGCAGCGCATTTGGCAAGTGGGGGTAGGATAAAGACATAGGTGCGGGTAATAGCTGCTTGTTGTGAAATGCAATGTTTCATGAATACAATGTTTCATGAATGCAATGTTTCATGAATACGAGAAGCAGCTGTTCCCTACAATTGGGTGATCATCAGAGTGCAAAGCAGTAGCAACTACTGGAATTAATAAAACACCTGAAGAAATAACAATTGTTAAAGCAGCTAAACTTACTGTTATAAAGATTCCAATACCTTGTGTTACATTCTTAACTTTAGACCATCTCTTTCTTAATTTATCATGATGCTCTAATCTTAATAATAATTGAGATTCCTTATCTTTCATATAACGTAGCTAATCTATCTTTATGTTTTTCTATGTTCATCTTTTCAATGTCCATTAAAGTAGAACTACGTTCATTTATTAACGAAGGATATATTCTCGAAGTTTCTGCCATTTTTGAGGTTTCTTCTATCTTTGAGTTTTCCATTTTTTAACAAATATTTTGAATACAATCTTTTGATATTTTTAGATATGTGAAAAGATACCTAAATTTTTGGACTACATAAATTTTCGACTACGTGAAATTTTTAGACTACCTTAATTTTAGACTACGTAAATTTTGATTTTTCAGACTACGTAAATTTTTTGAAATTTTGATTTTTTCGAAAATTTGGCACTGCCTAAATTTTTGAAATTTGGCGACTACGTAAATTTTTTAAATTTAGAGACTGCGTAAATTTTTGAAATCTCGGCAGGTGTGACATCCGGTGCGAGCGAAGAGAAGCGCCGGATGTCATACCCTATACTACTTCAGTGGCCTCTCCGGCTGATCGATAGACTCCTCGTAGTAGAAGCAATCCGATAAAAGCCCGCATCTCAATCAAATCTAGAGGCTTGCAGTTTTCGTCGAATGTTCTTCGACCTTGACGGTTGGTCTCCACACCATTGTCTCCATCATGTCTGGAAAAATGTCTTAACTTCAGGCCTGCAGTATCAACATTATAGGCTACATGCAGTATGCTATGCATGTATATATACAATTATTTGCTACAGATATTCTGCTGTAGCTTTTAGGAAAATTACACAACACTAATTTTATAATTAGGCTTACGAGAATTTTGTGACTGTCTGCTGTATGAAAAAAGAAAGCAGTCATTGCAATGTATGCTCATATAATAAATAGGCTACATCCATAGACCAACATTATTCGGTGGAAAGTATCTTCATGTATAGCTACAATAATTTCATGTGTACATAATAGAAATCGCTCACAGCTTCGCTGTCAATAAATATATGGGCCATATCGTCCAATACATGCAAGTATGAATTTTCACTTACCAACCGAGAAAAATAAAAAGAAACTGTCCAATATTGGAGCATCCCTGATTCTTTGATGCGCATGAGCCGTCAAACCAGGAGCCGGCTGCAAAATATTTGCCACTGATTCACGACCGGGTATAGGTGTAGTTTCATCAATCACTTGCCAAATAGTACCATCCATGCCTGTCAATTGACGCATAGTTGCACTGTCTTCTGGATCGTAATTGTCCTCGTTAGGAATGTCATTGTAATCACTTTCGGATTCCGAAATTCCGTCCTCGTGTAATGAGTGGTTCAAAATCGAAATATCATCATGGATGTCATCGGTGATTGAAGCATCGCTTTCGTTATCACTGTCACTTTCATTCTCATTTGCAGCAGCTAAGTGCCTCAGTGCAACCTGTTTTGCGAGGCGCGACATCGTAAATGGAAAAATCAATCCATTGTTTACATTTTTAGCGTCTGCACAAGTATATTGCAGTGCAATTAGGTCAACCGCAATGTCGTTTAGACTTCCCTAAATTGTAATTGGTTGATTGGTTTCCTCAACGATAGTTCATGTGAAGTAATTCAATCACTACAAAACATAGCATTTAAGAAGGACACTTTTGTCCCCGCTGAAACGCAATGGGTTATTTGCCTTCTATTCGATATCTATGAGCTATATTCCAAAAAAATCTATGGCAAAATTTGTTGACTATCAGACAAGTAAAGTCATGAAGTTTCGTCTTATGATTTTATCATCTCTCCAGTACGCATCAATGTAAAGGGTATCGAAGGACATTTTTGTCCGCTTGAACAAATGCGGGTTAAGCAGTCTAATTCTGTGAGAGAACTGCTTTCACACTATCCGATGACTCCACCGGGGCGTGCGTGCATGCGAGCGTGTACCACAGTTATTGATGATATTGCGACAACAGATCGACAGGGTTGATCGAGAATTTCGTTTTCATGTCAACAAAAATATCTTTGACTCAGTTACTCAGGTATCTATGGTATTTCCTGTAACAATGCTTTATCTTTTGTCTGATGTCTTCATTCAAGTCCATATGAAAAAAGCATTTGTTGTATCTGATTTCTTAGCCTTCATGAAAACAATTTGGGATAATTTGTACAAAATTTCCTATGGTGTGTGACTTTTGGCCCACCTTGTATATGTATAGTTTATAGGGCCTTTATACATGTGCATAAATGAAATATTGAAAATGAAATGGTTGACACAAAAATACAGTACAACTCCCGAAAATAACGAACAGGAAAGTCATATCAAATCAAGCCACAAGCTAAATACATTAATTCTCGGATTTCAATTCACCCAATGACCTTCGATGCATTAAAGCATTGCTGTGGACAAAGTGGACACCTGGATAAAAGAATTATAATGCAAATATAACACATTACAAAAGCAAAACTTATATTATACATAGAATCTTTATATTACTTCAGAAGTAATAAAATTTCATCACCATCGACCAAATCATAGAGTAAGTATATAAGGTGTTTTAGCAACTCAGCATTTAACAAATACTCATTGTGTATACAGTTTCGATTTCGTTAAATGAACTCGAGTTGAGACCCACATGACATATATGAGATATGCAATTTTTACACTTTTGGAGAAATTTACACGGTTTGATACTGATCATAATAGCAATACAGAAGGGATAATATCATTTTACAAATTGACCGTGTCATGTCAACCTTGGAGAGGTAATACAGCTTGTCAAATTAGCAATTCGATGGGTTAATTTGCATATGTATCAGTTTGATGCTCAGCTAAATTAATAAGAATATTTTCTTCAGCATGATCATATCACAAAGTCTGCCACTGAAAGAGCAAAACATTATAATCAAAATCAGAGATCATAATTGACTATAAAAGATATGTAAATAGGTACACATTACTATTCAAATTCAAGAAATGAAACACAAATTTAGTGAATCATAAAATTGTGTCGTTGAAAATTGAACTAAAAACTTGAAATTTCCTCCAAGAAAGCACAATAAGATCTCAACTTTTTTATGAAGACTTGCATTATGGTTCATGAAATTTCCTTGATTATCGGATCAATCTCCGCTTAATCAAGCCACCTGTTAGTAAATGCTACTTCTTTTTGATATCCATAAGTTTCATACTTCTTATGTAGGGGCTTCACGTCGGTGGTATATAAACACAAGAATATTTACCAAAAATTTCGCTTGTCAAGATTTGTTCAAATATTGTTTGGACTGCAGAAACGTAATCTCCGCAAAAAACTGAATCTTTCATAGAGAAATTTTTACTTTGCAGACTCTTTTTTGAGTTGACACACTCTCTCTATGATCCAAATATTTCCAGTAAAAAATCCAGATCAATTTCTTCAATGGGTTAAATGCCACCCCATGTCCATCGTAGGGATACAAATGTCGGCATCAGCCCAAGTCTCGACTTGACCACATCTCTCAAGTCAGCCTTGCAGAGATTCCGAATTCTGCCATCATAAAACGAGGAACTGAGAATTGATGCTGCCGCAATTATCACAGTGCAGGGAATTTTACTGAGTATTTATCAAACAAGTGCTTCTGACAAATAAATCAAGGAAATTCCGCTTGTATGCTTGCTTGTTAGAGCTATTACTGACAGAATATATTTTTGCATCATTAAATGGAATCGCATTAATTTAATGAAGAAGATGCAATGATTCCTGTTCTTGACCTATCAGCCATTTTTAACTTTGGTGAATCAAATGCTGAATTTGCTTTCCATTTCTTGTCACATAATCCATGCAATAGCATACCCAACTTCATCTTTCACAAATGTTTAAGATGTGTATTCTAAAATGTTCGAAAGAGAACAGCTACTCCACTTTAATTTCTCTCTAAAATCTAAATGCAAATGTTTAATTCTGTGAGAAGTGTCTAGAAGAATTTTCCTATACACTCGTATGAATAGATGCAACATATGCGAGCATGCCCGTATATGTTGCATTTCGAGTCATGTTTGGAGATAAATGATTCCCACCCACAACTTGAAGACTTCATGAAATCTGAAGCATATTTGATGGCCTGAAGACATTTTGAAATAAGAAGTATGCGTTGATTATCGCTAATCTTTTAAGCGCAGGTGGCACTTGGTGGACTGAGGACTGTTAGAGTAGAGCTGTAAGGTAAGTACCGCGCGGTGAGTTACCCGGTAAATTACCCGATAAATTACCGGGTAATTTATTCTTATATTTATGTTTTCTCTGAAAATAATTGTTTGTAATGTGTAATGCTGAAATAAAACAATTCAAAATGAACTCTGCTAAATTTTTGCTTTAATGCAAGTATAATTTCGCATCATAAGTAACTATGGTTTCAGAGAAAATTGATTTTACATTTTTAATGACCTGGGTTATAAATTACCGTCTCCTATAAAATACTGCTAAATCATTATCTCAGAAAATTATCAAGATATATAAATTTCTTTTCGGTGTCCTTCTCCCAAGCGTCATACATCGTCATACTTCGACAGATGAAAATATTATAGATGAAAAAGCAACAACCTCTTCTAATCTCAGTACTGCGAACAAAGAAACAATTAGAGAAACCGTCAAAGTCAAAGATCTTGAAGGAGCAGGTTCTACATCAAAGAATACTGAACTGAGACAATTGACTCCATTCATCGATCGAATCAGTCTCATAGAACAAAGGGAAATCGAAATATCTTTAGCACGTGCCATTTATGTTTCTGCAACGCCGTTGAGTATAACGGAAAATCGTTGGTGGCGCCAATTTTTTCACAAGATTCGCCCAGCTTTTCAAATTCCGTCAAGACATCTTCTTAGCAATTCTCTGTTGATGAATGAAAAAAAAAACTGTCGATTCACTAATCAAAGATCTGGCGTCTGATTCGAAATGTATCACTGTCTCAGCTGATGGTTGGTCGTGTATCGCAAATGAATCGCACATACAGACACTATTCTTTACACCAGAGCCCATTTTCTTCAAAAGCGTTCACACAAATGAGAGGCGGCGCACTGCTGAGTATATCGCAGAATGTATTATTGTTGCAATCCAAGAATTTTGCAAACTGAACCAAATTGAGTCGGAAAGATTGAAATCTCTAGTCAACAACGCAGTCAACATGGTCGCGGCTTGGGAGATAATCAAAGAAGAATTTCCAAATGTCACCACTTATGGATGTTTAGCCCATGGGATAACTACAGTCCGTTTCATAAAAAGTGGATCATCCTAAAATTTGACTAAATAAAACATAAGTATGATGCAGAAAGCATTTTTCATGTTATTTCATGTCCCTAATATATTTAAATGTCCTTATATAATCTGATAAGCTATGATGCAGTAACGGTTCTTAAGAAGCTAATATTTTGTGGCCCTACCCTAATTGTCAATGACATTACCAATTCGTCTAGGCATTGATTCGATGATATCGTTGATTTTTGACTGATCTAACTTTCTCCACTCTCTTTTTAACAGTGACGTAAGTTGTGATACGCCATCTGTAGGTAGCAGTGAACGACGAACGTTACGTTTTAGAATTCTCCATACATTTTCTATGGGATTCAGATCAGGAGAACGAGCTGGCCAGATAATGTCCTAAGCCCTAATTGAGACTTGCATAAGTTGACTCTACTACTCCTGTGACACGTAGCATTATCATCCATAAATAACCAAGTCGATGGATCACCAAGTTGATCTGTCATTTGGCCAATGTTCATTCTTAAAACATTCACATAGCGCTCAGAATTCATGGTTCCTTGCTGTATGTGAAGTAGTTCTAGCAAGGATGACACTTTGCCTTTTGTGAATGCAATCTCGTTATTGTTCATTTGTGCTTTGTATTGTTTTCAACCGGTAAGAGATAGATTTCTAGCTGAAAGCAATCAGGAGTGCTGCCAACACCACCGCAACGAAGTCAGGAAGCTATGGAACATAAAGTCCAGTTAATCACATGTAGCAGTTACATTATTGTTGATGAATAATGGTGCTATACTGGCTCTGATTGACCGATTTTCTTTATTTTTGTTTTGCTTGATAGCTTTTGGCTTGTAGAACAACATATTACATAACAAAGGAAAGAAATGTAATTTTATAAGAGTGAGGTATGATTTTGTGTAACATTGCTAAATGAAGATCAAATTATCTACTACTTTTTTTATCTATAACAGGAAAACAACTCAATATTCATGCTTGAAATTTCCAACAATGATATTAGTAAGCACAACTGACATATCTTCCAAATTTCAGAGAAATTCTTTCAAGTTTGGCGGAGTTAGACAAAGTTGAAGTTAAGGCGATGTTTAAGGGTGATCCATTTTTTATGAAACAATCTATATAACCATGGGTTTCTGACATACGAAAAATGATATCGTTGAGCAGTGTACTCGCAGAAAATTTGGAAATAACCAAATTTTTCAAATATCGTCATGTGCCAAAAGCCATTCTTCTTCAACACGGAGGTTTGAATGTGAAGCTGGCTTGTCCGACTCGATGGTCCAGTTACTATGAGATGTAGCAGCGAAACTTGCATATAAAGAATGCCCTAAGACTAGCCATTGACTCGAACTGCGACGCTCCAATCCATCTGCAAATGAGAACCTTAAACGAAGATGACTTCTGGGTTCCTACCGAAACCGTTGCGGCTTTACTGAAACCTGCAAGTCATGCTATTTCAGCAGCAGAAGGCGACTTCATCTCAATCTCGATAGCGCCGGAGGTGTTTTCATACATGGAAGCTTCAATGATCCAAACTCTACGCCAATCATTTCTTTCTGATGAAGAGAAAAAATGTGTGCAATCATTCATCGAGAATCGCCGAAAATTCTGCATTTCCGGGGAGCACTATGCAGCAAACCTTCTGGACCCCAGGTTCAGGGGTAGAACTCTAACGGAACAACAGTTGGTTCTTGCTGAAGATACAATCTTCGAAATTGCACAGAAAACGAAACTCTCAACGACATCTGTATCTAAGGATCTGCTTGAATATAGTACAAGATCGGGTGCTTGTTCAATTCATCCCGCATGATTTGGAAAGTCGGCAATGCTATGGGAATACGCGACAGCTGAATGTGGTAACCGTCGTTCTTCTTTCGATGTCGGCCACAACTGCTGCGGTTGAGAGAGCAAATAAGGAATTCAGCCTTCAAAAAACGAAACTCAGGAACTCCTTGACTGACGAAAGAGCAAGTATTCTGACGTCTGTTGCTTACAACCATAAAATAAAAAGTCGACTTGAAGAAGGAATCGGTCAAAAGAAGAGCAAGTGTCATCCTATTTTTTAAAGAAATTAAGATTATGACCCGAATCATTTGCTCAAAGTTGGTGGTGCTGTGCAGGATTCCTCTGACAGTGACGATGACGAAGACCTCATGGAAATAGACGAAGTGGATGATGACAAGTTTTTGCAGTCCGAGAGGGAAGCCATCCCTTTGAATATTCCTCTGGAGGTCGGGACTTTTGTGGCAGCACGAATCATCGTTGAAAGCAGGGGAAATCATGGTTTGAAGTACAAGGTATTCATTGGAAAGATAACGGAAATGTTGGAAGAAGATGATTTCACTGTGTCTTTCCTCAAAGTGAATAAATTCGGTACATACACATTTCCAGAGGTTGTCGATGTGTCAACTGCTGATCGAAAGGATCTATGTGCCATTTCAGCACCAGATGTTGGAAGACGCAGTGACTTCTCATTTCCAACTGAAGAAATAGAGCGTGCTGCTCTTCGTTTATCTTCTTAATTCAGTGCTCTTACTGCATGGCTACTATTTGTGGCAATCACTGATCATGTTTAGTCTTATTTTTTAGTATTTTGTCCTCCTTAAATTTTCTCAGTACCGGTACATGTAATTTCCGTAATTGTTCATATTCAGCTTCACCTTCACCGCAAAAGTTCAATTTTCTGTAATATGCACATACTCAAATTCATTATTAAGTTATTGTCATCTATTAACGAGTAGATGAAGAAAATATTGTGTGTACCTGATAAATATTTACTATATATTATTCATTTACAAAATATCCTAAACATGAAATAATAGGGAAGAAAGACTTATCACCAAGCAAGGTTGCACACTTTCGTATATATTGGGAATCAAAACTCAAAACATAAAAATTCTTGGGCATCATCGTAAAGCGTTCTAAATTCTCTTAGTCCGATCAGTCAAATATCTGTTCCTATCATTCTTCAGTCAGTTTTAGGCCCTATCTGTTCTTCGATTGGCGTGTTCAGTGTAAACACACGGAACGAAATATAGTAAATGGTAATAATTGATGCAATAATAATCCTAATGCAACATCTTGATATGAAGTGCGGATTGATTAGTTATGAAATTCTTGCGTAGTTTTGCCCTGTGTTCGGCTTAATATGATCACAGCTTCCATTGGAGTATTAGTCCTCAATTGTTTTATATCTGTTCATGCTTTAGAAAGCATTAGTTAATATGAAATTGAATTTATCTACAATGTCGATGAAGAAATGTTTATGATATATTCTTATATCCAATCAGATTGATTCATATTTGAACATTTCTTCACTTTTGAATGGTGCATAATCCTGTAGCTTACATTGTAAGTAAATGCCCACCTATATTCATGAGATCCATACTAATTTTTGCTACGATTACCTTGCTAAAGAATGAATTATTTTGTTACCCAACATTTCTGTTATATACATTTTGTTAACATCTTTGTTATCGGCGCTGTCTGTGCTGATTAATCGAATTTTTTGTAGTCTTCTTGTGTGCGCATCTTCGCATGTTTTGTACCATCTATCTCCAATCGTATTGATTTATTGGTACGTGCATAATCATATCTTGTATGCAATTTTGACTTATATAAACACCGATGTATGCAAGTCCGAATAGATGAAGATTACATTTTATGTACGGTATACAATCATTTAGCGGTCTCTGAACAGTATATTCATTGAGATTATATCGAGTTTCACAACAATTTGTTTGCTGAAAGAGAAATATTTTTTGCCCAAAATTTTTGTTATCTTTTTCCATTTGCAGCAGTATATTAAAAGCATGTTTTTATCAAAATAAGTCTTTTATTCATAAGTCAATTTTGGTGAAAGTCTTAGGCCCTGTAGCCCTGTGTCTACATATAGCTGTTTTATTAAGAAGAGAACAGGTTTACAATGGATTTAATAAAATAATGAAATAGGCCTAGAATCGAATTTATTCCAACTTCAAGACCAAATTACACTATATCTGTGGCTATTGACTGCAAAAAGCAATTGCAAACTTGGGCCAACTAATCTCAGGGGACGAAGTTGACAAATAAAGACTCAAATGGGGCGTTATGATTCTAGGTAGTCTTATAGAGTCAAATAGTCTTCTAAAAATACATACTTGAATTGCTTGGGTGAGCCGGGCGCGCTGCTGCTATATTTTTCATAAATTACCGTAACTTACCGCATAAATTACGGTAATTTTCGGTAAGGTACCGTCTTGGGAATGTTACGGTAATTTATACAGCCCTATGTTAGACTTATAGCTCCAAAATCATCTAATCAGTTGCCTTCCTATCAAATTCATGGGAAACAATGCTGCATCTGTGATAGCTGTGTCTTATTTTAGCGAGTGAAATCCCCATCTCAGCTACGATTCTTTGTGCTATCGATCAGCATGAAAGCCTTCTGAAGTTCAATTTAAATTTCATGACAGCCTCCTTTCAACGTTACTACTCTTCCGATGGGGGTCTCAGCTTTATGGAGCGTTGTGATACTTTTGGTCTGGATGTCATTCCTGCAGGCGACCAACAACACTTCCGTGGCTCGACGTCCAGACCAGAAGACTGTTAGGCTACGCACTTAACAGTTGTGCCATGGAGATATGGTGCATCGAAAACGTGCATGCAATATGCTTCTTCAAGGAATGTGCCAGGCTGACTTCTAGCGCTGGAACCAGATTCCCAATCAGACTAATGTCCTTTGGAGTAAATTTAATTTGAGGAAGTGCTGAAGTAAATGACAAACGATTTTTTCGCTAGTCATAGCAAGACAATTTACTGCAACTCAAATGATAGTATATATGATATTTGTAGTTGCATGTGTACTTTATTAACGGATAAAGCTTTGCTTCGAAGGGTATTGTTAGTCAACGGTGACTTCATTGTGAACTATCGATTGAGCATCAGTATACAGTATGTTTTTCTTCTTTCCTCTATCATGGTAAACAATAGTTTTTCATATATTTCATGAACCGTTTGCACGAGAGAAAAGAGACGCTGAATGCCAGCACACACAACCGTTTAAAGATATGCGTGTAGTTGACAACTGCAGTAGTGTGTATCAGACTTTAGCTATTCAATTTATTCATGGGCTTTTGCTTGACAAATTTGTTAGATCATAGTTTAATATCTTCAGATGCTGAAATAAATTTTGCAAGCAAGATGAGTGAAAGATTTGACTGAATCATAGGATACTCAACCCACTGAATTTCAGTGCATTCAAATTTTGTAAGTTCGCTCCGTTACAATATTAGAAAACATTCAAAATTAGCACATTTCCAATTTCAAGGCAGCTAATGTGATCTGACAGGACTGAATTTTCGAACCCAATTTGAGAAGAGACCGTTGCTATATTGCTAACAGTTGCTCATATATTTCAATCAAATATAAACGAGGAAATGTTACTATTTGGTCTACTGTGTGACCCTGCGAACAGAATTATTATAGGGTCTATACATCTAGGTTTACATACCTATCCTGTTGTCCTACAGACTGAACTGACATTTACACTCACTGACATTATTTGACTTTCGACCCATATCTGACCTCACCGCTGACCTGCAATTCTTTGATGGATTACTTTGAATGGTGCATAAATGTGGATATATGGGGTCATACTATCAATATTATAAAATATAGCATTTCCAGCATAAGCTATGTAATTGTAATTAAGATGTAAATCAATAGCGAAAAAGTGAATGCATGCACATAACTGAAGGTTGTCTTTAATATTGGCAGGCAGCACTGTAAAATGTTGCTCCTGGTTTTCAACCAAATTACACATGTAGGCTATATTGTGATTAAAATAAAGTATATTGACACATGATAAGATCGTAAAGATGTACTGTGGCTCGAAATGTTCTGTTCTTTTGATGAAGACCGTGACGACAGAATGTCGCTAAATTTATGAAAAAGAGCTTGTAAAATATAATTACAATTTCCAAGAAGATTTTAATTTTGTGAAATCAGTACTTGTAGATTGTTGTAAGTAAATTACAACACCTCTTTAGAAAGAGACGAAGTAAGACAAGTTTGAAAAATGAAATCTCTGCTGCGTAACTTTTTCATGCATTGTAGCATTACATTCCATCGGATCATTTATAGCAATAATAATCATCTCTTTTGAAGACGTGCCCTTGCAGTTTACCTCATTCAAGTTGGTGTTATGAAAGGTAACTATTTCCGATAATATTACGGCAGTTAGTATTACCAATAATAATCACTCAAGCCGATAATTGCCGGATATCAGAAGAGCTGCTGCAAATGGTAATCATTTACGGTAATAATTACCCAAGTAAAAAAAATCACCATTAATTTTACATCACCAATCCAAGTAGCATTCAAGGAATTCCCTGTTCACAAAATCAATGTTAACAAGCCACAGTGTACAGGCCAAGCATTTCAGAGGCAGCTTTTAATTTGCTTGTTTCAGGCATTCATAATATCAAATTTACAGATTATACGGTTTTTATGTACAATTTATAGCTTGTGGTCTCTCACGAAATAGACCTTACTGTGACTTTGTTGTGACCTAACTGTGAATTTCAACATGAATAATTGAAATTAGAGGGGTTGATCTTTATTTTCACATCGGTTTGCGCCTTACGCAATACTGCAAGAAATTGTGCATTGCATGTAATTCGTTTTCGTCATACTTATTTGCATGATTATATGTAAATCAGCTTTTATCTGCAGTATTCGATTTTCAATTGAATCATTCTATAGAAGTCAATATCAAATGACATTGAATAAGCGCTTATTTCATAGTAGATACAAATCACATCCACCTTTAATGAGATCGGAGGCTTGAATACATTTATGATACAAGTGTTATTACTATGGAATCCTGATTTAATGGACTTCACGGGATATTAATGGTGAACGGTTTCTATTTGTGTAATTTTCTAAACACATTAACAACTTTTCTAGCAGCTACGTGATGAAGATAATCTGTTCTTATGTAATGGGAAATTTTATCATCCATCTACAAAGTGTTATATTCACTTCTTATGTTCCTTTCACGTTTGCGATGCCAGGAAAGTTGCAAATGATATGACTTGTGATTAATGCGACCAAAGGAATGTGCCAAAATTTTGAACAAAAATGAAGATTTCGAGATCAGCATGGCATCGCTTGTCGTCTATAGCATCTGCGAGAGTATCTGCTTTTGTTAAAAAATCCGCCTTTACCCTATAGATACTACTTTGTCCAAATGATTTTGTTTATTTGACTGGATTTCAGCAGACTGGGTTAAGGAACACCGGACTGTACGAAAACGTCGCAATTCCGATTTCGTCGCATCCGATAACGTTGCATCCGATAAGGTCGCGTCCGAAAACGTCGCATGTCCGTTTTCGTCGTAATAGGATTCCGATTTGGTCGCAGTTGATCTATGTTACTTCTATAAAAGTCGTCATAGCCAACCTTTAGCTTCAGTATGGCTTTCTATGTGTTAATTTGATCTTTGTCCTCCAGCAAATATCTATGTGAAGCTTGTCGTCAGACACCACAGAAATTTCTTGTCAATTTATACTTCACGGAATCACATTATAGTCCGGCAGCCACAACGAGTTTCTGCAGGGAACGAGGCCGAAAGTGAGACTTTCAGAGAATGATGTACACCCTATACCTACTACGAATCGGCACGTCTGCCGAGTTCTAGTGAGTTCCTCTTCTTGTCAGACAAGATCAAAGAAAAACACATGTAAATCCAATGGGACGCAGATTGCAGTTTTTGGGTATAATGAAATTTTGCATGCTTTCTCTGATTAAACGAAAAGTACTAAGCCTAGAGTCATAATTTTAGGCATGGAATGGCTTCAGATCATTTCCTATGATGTGCATATGCTTTTATCATGCATCTAATTGGCAATGTATGTGAGAATGTGGATAAATTTGCTCAAAATGTTTGTGTTTGCCGACATTAAGAGGCTCGCCAAATCTAAATGTGTTTGGCTTTATAGACATGGGTGCATGAATATGAAAGGAAATGACCTGAAGACATTCCATGCCTAAAATTATGACTCTAGGCTTAGTACTTTTCGTTTAATCAGAGAAAATATATAAAATTTCATTTCAGCCAAAAACTGCAATTTGCGTCCCATTGGATTTACATGAGTTTTTCTTTGATCGTGTCTGACAAGAAGAGGAACTTACTAGAACTCGGCAGACGTACCGATTCGTAGTAGGCATAGGGTGTACATCATTCTGTGAGAGTCTCACTTTCGGCCTCGTTCCCTGCAGAAACACGTTCTGGCTGCCGGACTATTATTGAAAATAAAGGAGATATACATAATATACAAGAAAGTTAAAACCAACATCCTTCAATAGATCCAATGGTGATATAGTGATTTTGATTTATATCAAATAAATATTCAGAAAATCCTTGATAATAACTACAGGCATAATATTTTGACAGTCACTGACAATAACCGAACGTCTCGGACTGGTTAAGGATATGGGTTTTCGTACGAACCAGACGTCCTGGACTAGTTTTAAGAAATTAGTACTATGCAGCGTTTGTACTCTTAACCGTTTGATCCGACGAATTCGGATGCGACGTTTTCGGATACGACGTTTTCGGATGCTACCTTTTTTCTTCTGCGACCTTTTGCGACCAAAACGGATGCGACTAAATCGGAACTGCGACGTTTTGGTATAAATCCAAGGAACACCATCGTTTCTCAGCTGATTCCAGACACCGGTCAACATCGTGAAATTCTTTCGGCAAAAGAGCCAAATGCATTTCTCTGCACCGGCCAAAGGTAAGAAGGATGGTGATGCAAGATCTTTGGTTGATCTAGCTCCTAGTCCTCCTAAAGAAGTAGGTAGGCAAGCTTGCTCCTAAGCGATATCATCTAGTTTGATATTCAATATGACCTCTGAACCGTTGCGAAAGTTGACGTCGATCTCATCGGGGCAGTCATTATCCATACCGTACATGGACTGCAACGAAAGCAGTACTAATTTTGGAATTGATGAGCAATTTTTTAAAAGAAAAAATGCGTCATATACAGTGTACATCTCGAAGATCACATAATTTTGAAGACAGATTTTTCATTTTTGAGTAAATTGATACGATCGGAGCTCCCGAAAGTTCTAAATCATCTTTGTGTGTCTTGGAAATGTTTCTCAAACCTGGAGGGAGAATGCAAGACTCATTGAAGACAATTAATTCACATTTACTGAAATTGAGACGCAGACCGATTTTGTGACTTTCTCGAAGTATCGCATTCAGATCATATTATGTGTGTGATAGTCAATGAATCCCTGCCGATCGCACCATCATCCAAATACCATACATTCAAGGATGAAGTCAACTCCTGAATAATTGGACGTAGAGCTAAGGAAAACGGAAGAGGGTCCAATGTATCACCCTGCCGCACTCCTTCCGCGGACACCAAGATGTTATTATGAAATATCAAACTTGATGAATTTTGATATGAAGCTGTAATGAAGGGCAACAATTCTGGAGCATGTAATCTTGCTTCCTCAATGATAACTGAGCGACTGACTGATTTGAAGGCGTTTTCGAATATCTTTTCCATGTGTAACAAATACTCTTCTGGCATGTGTTGCTGCTTCTTAAATTCTATACTACGTTCAGTTTGACAAATCCGAGTTGATGAATGTCGAGAAGAGCTGATCATTTGTCCCGCACTGAAAAAGTAGCAACTTTTGACACTGATCTGCGTATAGTGTTTCCGATTGCTATAGATCGTATACCGTCATTAGGTTTCGATAATGCTATGAGTCTGGCGCCAACGAAAAAATGTCGCAGAATTTCTGGAATATTCCCAGTGAGTATCATATTTACAAAACCAGTAAGTTCCACTGCCAGTTGGGTTCCAACAGTATCCAGATTTATATTTGTCAAATCCTTGAGATGCTGTGGTCGCAGACAATCAATGCCTCCCGATGAACTATAACTGGATATGACCTAATTGCATCGAGGACTTCTGTAATTGATACAACTAAAGCTGAATATAGAGATGCATGACTTTTTCTTAATCCTCTTTGTGGTCATCTTCTAGAATCGATAATCTTGTGGGATTCCTACTTTTAAGTTCAGATACTCTTACATCATTATTGGGGCCATCAAACAGCTTCACATATGTCGCCATCACGCAATTTTTGACCAACTTGTTTACACAAGATTTTCTTGTTCTCTTTCTTTTTCTCTACGAGTTTTAGCCGTCATTTGTTTTGATCTGCATCACTAACATCACTTATACCGGTATTTTCGCTTGCGGATTCACTTCGAAAAAAAGGTCTAAATTTCTATTAACAAAGCTAGTTAGGGATTTTTCGGCAGATACATTCCCATTTGGAGGACTAAGCATTTATAACAGACGTGTGGGAGATTCATCCAGTGTTGTACACGATTGTAGTCATCATTGATTTTTCGTATAATAGTACTGAGAGTCTGAACTGCTGAAGAACGTGCACCATTGGAATACACGAACTACATTGTATTGGACATTTTGCGAGAATTGATTGTCTTTTAGGATTTTCGTCTTTACTGTTATTCATTGGTATACTTCGAAATGACACAAATATGACGGTTTTTTTGATCTTTGACAATATTCCTCATTTATGCCGTGTAAATGATGGATCTATTTTTAGCTTGTATGTCTGGAAGCGGACTAGACAGTCTCCATCTGTTGTGGCGTTTGAGATTGATTGGGAATTTAGGGAATTCTGCGAAATGGTACTTGATGCAGTAGATTTCGTAGCAGTTTTAATTTCATTAGATAAACCTGATCTCTCTGAATGATCAATTATTATTTCACTCTGAGTTAGAGCATCTGTTACAGAATGTGGACTAGAGGCCGTTTTTTAATCTCTCAAGAGCATTCAATGATCGCTTTCTCAAAGTCCTCCCTGATCTCCAGACCGGGAGCCGGGTCGCTTCTTTAAGCCCGGACCGGATAAATTTTGTATCTGGGCCCGCGTGAGAATGCTCATCGATTTGAGCACTTAACCATCCTTAATGAAAATGTCAATTACGTTAGCTGAGTGTAATCGCCTTTAGAATCGTTCTAAAAATATTGTATACTGTTGAATTTAATTGTTAACAACATGATCGCATGCTGTAGGGCATATATATATATATGCCATCTGTACGTAAATTGATTGCTGTTGAGCAGTAAGGTGATTTTTTTAAATTCTTTAATTGAAATTTTAGAATTTCAATCTTTTCAATTCTTTTGAAATTTTTAGACATTCAATGCATATAAAGAATTTTCTTTTGTTTTAAATTTTTTTCATATGCATAGCACGCTTGTCTATCACAAATAAATTGGATCATATTTGAAGTGCAGATAGCTGCCATTGTTGTAAGTTGTATTTAGGTTTGCAAAAACAGGGAGAAACAAAAGCACTGAAGACAATAATAGCAGTCTGTTTGAAAAAAGAAGTCATGCCGGTGCTTATTTCATTATATTTACTTAAGAACCATGTTGATAGGCCATTATACAAAATTGATTCAGAGAATTTGAATAATCAAATGAGGAAAGTGCTTCGGATTTCATACATAATAAACATCGGTCCGAAAATTTTTTAGATTCTAGTTCGGCCCGGCCCGACCAAGGGCCGAGCCGCTTCCAGCTCTGCAAATGTCATTCAGATTAATAGATCTGTAAGTTGAAAGTCACTTTTTGAAAAAAATTAGGCATGAGGCTGCTATTTTGTTGATCAACCATGGCGAAAGTCCGACAATTGCCATGTATGCAGATCACCAAAAGACTTGAAGATTTTTCGTACATAGACACTGTTGCATAGTAGGAACGGCTGCATTGATGTCAATGACAGTGGAATGGCTAATGTTTCTTTTGTAAAACTGTATCATTCTTTCCTTATCTCTTCCTTTGATTGCTTTTTCTCACGAGATATTGAAGCCATTCGAGGAGGCTTATTATAACTATTTAAGTCTTTATAATCGCTTTCCAAAATTCTAATCGGAGGTCCTATGATGAGCCCAAAACACAACTGCATTGCATATTTGCCTGTAACTTTATGTGCATCACTGATTGTATTTTAGAATCCGTGAAATTCTATTCTGGAAGCAAACTGCATTTTCAATAAATGCTTGCAATTGCATGTATTTATTATCATTACTTGTTCTATCATATTCAATTAAAATTGTTGCAATTATAGGAATTGGGGTTTGGTACACGCGATAATCAGAAATACGGGCGCTTCGAACATTGTAGCAATATTCAGGGCGGTTGGTACAAAAAAGGCGCTTTATACATTCTTGTAAAATTCAAGAAAACAGGGCGTTTGGTGCAAAATTATTCTAGTTCTAATTACAAATTCGCTTTGAATATTAATTTAAAAAATAATTAGGTGTGATGATGCACAATAATGTATGCAATGAATTTTTGATTTAGATGAGACGGCTTTAAATTGTGATTTGCACTGTACCAGTTAGCTCTAAAAGCACAACAGCAAGCTGTATTTCAGCGATTTAGTCATGCAAGGCACTCCAGCTAACATCTATGTCAAATCGACTGAGTTGTATTCACGCACTGTCTATCAATGACTTTTCACACCTCTAGTTCTAATGTCTTTTTATGAGTTCTCATCTTATCAATACAATCTAATTTTCCAATTTAAAGTACAAGCGAATGCTTGACTTTTTATGAAGAACTATCAAAGAGAATGCGGCGCCATTATGTTTAATTCAGTTGCGATGGTAATGAAAGCTAGGGCCTTGTTAGTAAAATTTGAGACAAAGTTGAATAGCTTTGAAATTTTGTTTGGTTATATCAATATGTGTTCTCTTTCCAAGGTCGAGCATCTGTTTGAAAAATGTTGTCGTGAACTCTGCAAATTATTGTACATCAAAGTCATTTACATCGGAAATAAAATAATGAATGTCAAGTATTGAAAATAAGTACTTTTCAGGAATTATTCTTGAATTACATGTCAGTTACAGTTCCCCTAAACACAAAAGTACTATTCCCTCGATGAAAACAAATGTCTGAAAAGTGCAAATGTCTTTTCAAACATGTCATTAAAGGAGTTCGAACAGCAAAAGCATGTATCGAAAAAAGAATATCGTGTTGATTGCATACTTTCAAGCTATTTCAACAATCCTTGCTGTGGGAGATGAAATATCTACACTGTCACGCAATGCATCAGTTGTGTGATAACACATTTTCTACTTCACGATCACAAAAATTGGAACTATATTCATCTGCATCATAGTTCATTCTACTTTGTAAAAGGGCTATGGATGACTTGTGGCATCAAAATAAGGTGGGCAATCACTCGACACCGACATCTTAGTTAAATGTTTTTATCGATTCAGCTATTTTTCAAGTGAAAAAATTTAGATTTAGGCTGCTAGTTTAAATGAATTATAAATCCTTTGAAATAGATGAATTCTCCTTCAACAATTGTATATTTTATACTTATTCTAATTTGTAGACAAAATAGACCGGTGCAATGTGCGCAAAAGTTAAAACAAGAAGTGATCAGTTGTCAATTTTGTTGTGATTCGAAATACCAGTATTTCAAACTATTACAGCAATTCAGATCAGACAATAACAGCTGAGTATATTTCCGAACAGATTTTATTTAAGTGCTATTGATCGGGTGCAGCGTATAATAATATATGATTCAATCTGAGTCAAAGCATGAAGCAGTTACATCTACGCATGAGTCAATTAATTAGATTTCCGATTCTTTTATAGACTTTTGAAGAAGCGGAAATGTGGAGCAAAATCACTCAACAGTATCCTCATTATTGAACTTATAAGCTAAGTCGCTGTATGCAACGAAGACAAACTAAGTCTCTGTGTGAGCGATCTCTCAACGTCTACATTAACAAATAGGAGAACTTTTTGATCTTTTCATCTATCACAAATTGTGGATGTCTGGTAATCACTAATCATTTTCATGAAATTAGTTGATATAATGCGCTCAAAACTTCTCATATCAGGAAACCTTGGAAACGAGCATTGTCGACATTATTGCTATATGAAACACCATTTTTTCGTATTAATGCTTCCACAAAGATGTGATAAATCTAATGCGCAGTGACTTCACAAACTTTTCATAGAAATTTCAATAAACATGTGCCATTCCTTTTCCGAATAATGCTATGCACACTTGCACTTCGTTTGCCTGTTCGAAAGACCACTCATATAAAAGAGCATGATGCTTTCTTCCAGGGTTGGAACCGGCAGGACCGGCAGCCAGGAAAAGTTAGTTCCCCCGATTTTGCCGCGACATTGAGTCAATTTCCATCCTAGTCAATTTCAGAAAAGCAATCAATTTCTACGATCACGACAGAGAAGCATAATGCCGGAGTCACACACGATCAGCTGCAAGCCACAAACCGCAAATAGTATTCCAACACTAATGTTTCAATGAGAGCTGGAATACAGAATAGGCTATAAGACATAAGCCTCCTTATCTTACGGAGGTACACACAATAAGTCATAGGTCATAAACCATAAGCTGTAAGCCACAAGCAAGATGCAGCAATCTTCTTTGAATTCCTTGGCCGATGATATCATCACTGTTGCCATTTTCGTGTTTAGATTTAAGTAGTCAAGCTTCATATACATGCAGTAGATAGATGATACATACGGCACAAAATCGTGATTTGGTGGTGTGGTGTGCTATTCATAAGCATTGCCTCTGTAACGAGCACAATGGGCCCCGCTGCTAAAAAGCCGGATCCTGCTGTGATATTTTACTGGAATATATTACGGAAAGTTAAATCTGAAAGCGAGCTTGCGATCGCTCAGCTTTTGTTTGCAAATTAGAAAATTTCATCTATTTTCCTCTTCTACCTACTTGTATTTTCTGACATGAGAAATAATGGCAACATGCCTTGTGGCTTATGGCTTAGGGTTTATGACTTACTGCTTATGAAGAATCGTGACACAACTTGCGAACGATAGTTTATGGCTTATGACTTTTGACATATTCTGTTTGCTTGCGGCCTAAGGTATTGCCCGCCATGTGCCATGTCGAAATCCACGGGCAGATGTGAAAACAAAGAATGAAGCGAAGTTCTGCAATTGGTAAGATAAGAAATAATGCTTTATTTGAACATTCAGACAGAAATTCATGATCTCAGAATTATGATTAATAGTTTGTGTATTGAAATCATCACACAATCAACTTTTAGAATTTGTTTAGAAGTCATATGCTTTGCAAACTTAATTCTCTCTGGAAAATCAGGCAATAACACAACTCATATCATTCATTTCATGTTTGGATTCGATCTGTCGAAGGCTGCAACGAACCAACTAACATTTGCACTTTCATATTCGTTTCCTTGCTTTCCTTATTTCTAGCATTAACATTGAAATCGCATTGAACAGAGATAGAAATATTAAAACAAACGAGCATTGAAATTTCTGTGTAATTGTTTGGAAATGAAATTCGAGATACTCAGTGAGAGGAAACCTGATGTATGCTTATTTATGTGATTCTCTTCTGCTCCATGAAGTGAGTTTGAATATCTACATTAACTTGGTATACCTTCATTTGTTATTTTGCATCCGTATTGCTGCGACCTCCGGAAGACAATATTGACATCCGTTTTTAGCTTTCCTGATTCAGAATGATTTCTCTCAAGAATATGAATTGACGGGTTGATTTGTTCGCGTAACTACTCAGCTACACGGAAACTAATTCTTGTAGCAATTTGATGTTTCATGACATGAAATATTCATTGTAAATGAAATCAGAAGAAATTGTCATGGCGGTCTGGAATTATTATGAAGACATCAATCATTAATTGTTTTCATATTGTCACATTATTTGTAAACTGTCTGGTCTAAGTCTAACTTGGTTGAGTTATTGTGGGGACATTTATTTTCTATTTTAAGTTGGTCTTGTTACCATAGATTGCATTTTGAAATTGCGGGATTCAAATGCACAGTTTGCTTGATTCCATACATGCTCTGAAGAAATAAGCAGATATTCATCAAAAGAACGAAATTTAAAGAATCAAAAATTTCCTCTGTAATTACGGATCCGCGTAAAAATGGGTACTGAATGTTTGTAAAAATACTGCTATCATTAAAACTTTGGACATCCATAAGTAATATGAGTATATCATTTGTATAAAACTTCGCGGTACTTGTGGGCTATTTGTCTAAAATCCGTAGAAATGAATCAATCGTCAGTAGTAAGCAAGTGACAAACACTCGACCGGCGCCCCCCCCCCTCTGGAACGGCAGAGTGTCGTGGTCGGCCGCCGTGGTGCTTCAGGTCTGAGTCCCCCCCCTCTGGAACGACAGAGGTTGTGGTCTGTCGTGGTGTGCCGGCCAGGTGGGTTCCCGTTCACAACATGTTCGTCGACTCCCCCCCCCTCTGCAACGACAGAGTGTGAGACTCGGGTGAGTTGGTCCGACCGCCTGGTTGACGTGGGCGACCGTCTAGGTTGACGTGGGCGACCGTCTAGGTTGTTGTGGATGGTGAAATGGCTGCCAGATTCGGATTCAGCGTAAAATTCTGCATCGGTAGGGTGAGTTTCAAGGCAATCGGCGAGAAAAAATTTTTCTTCAAAATTTTAACAGAGTTAGAATTTGGGACGTTTTGGTGTGTAGCGCCCAAACGAAGCATCGGATGAGAAAACGGAGGCCAGATTCGGAATCTACGTGAAATTTTGGGTTAGGAAGGATGTTTCCAGCGAAATCGGAGAGAAAAAATTTTCGGCTGACGTCCCCCCCCCCTCTGGACAGCTTGCTTCGATTTTGGCTTCCAGTGGACGGATTTTGTCGTGCGATAGCTCGTTTGAAAGCTAAGAGTGAGACAAATTCAGTGAAAGAATTGGCTTGTTCCTATCTGTCTTCGTTTAGATGTGAGACGCATTTAAGATTTTGGGACATTGGCGAAAAACGACAGAGTTAGATTTCGAATCAGCTTGATGTTATTGTCCAATGAGGATCATCATCCAATGAGAATCAAGCATTTCTTTATAAATAGCGAGCCTTCCACAGTGAGAATCATTCCATCGTTGAATCACACGAGTGACGGACGCACATTTTCTCTCTGTCTCTAGTTCCCTGTTCTATTATCCAACTAAAATGGTAATTCGCTACTTCCCTCCCTCTCCTCCCTTGAACGTAAACTTAATACAATCTTTTTTCATTTTCAGGCATCTACTCCATCTGCTGCACTAGTAGGACAAAATGGCGGTCAAACGTTACAAGGTTCGCTACGGTCAGATCATCTACAACTGAGGCCAGTGGAAGAAACATCCAAGGTACATAATCCTACACCGCTACAGCGTAAATTTAAACAAGCCTTGCGTTATGATGATCATAGCGTAGTACTCCAAACGGGAATGCTCCCTTCCACGGATGTCAAGATAATGCACAATCAGTATGGGGACTACATACTGATCCCCGTGAGTCCGTACATTCGCCACCAACTTGATATTATTGAGGAGTACGTGACATTAAATATGGACATTCCTACTCCTCTTGCTCAAGAGTGGAAGGCGAGAGATGACAAGGATACTCCCTATAGAAAGATTTGGGATGGTAATCACATTTGCCTACCGGTATCACATTGGTGTACTTACTATAAGAAGGAGGGAGATCATTCAATACCCATCAGATGTGATGAGCTCGGAGAAGGTACTTGGGATATCCTTTTCAAGGTGAATGGGCTATATTATGGTCGACACAAGGATAATAAAATAGCCTCTCTCTCCATGCATATGGAATCCATCCTATATATTCCGAAACCACCCAACGTGGACGACATAATTGATCAAATCCTTAACAGCAGTGGTACGAAGCGCAAGTCGGAGAAGAATGCTACATCAAAACGCAAATCAAAGAAGGAGAATTGCTAGTCCTTTCCTAACTCTACCCTATGACAATTCGCTTATGTGCTTTGAGTGTCGTAGACGTGGTCTTATTAGATACATTTTACTTCTTCGTTGCCATCATATCATTTGTGTATTTTGTCGTGAAAAGCATCGATGTAATTCTTCATTTTGTAATATGTTATAGAACGTTTCCTTAGATGTGTAAATTTCCGTTTTAGGCTTCTATCATCATTTTTATGGATTGTGAGGGTGAACCTGTACAGGAGCTCAGTGCTATTGCTATGAACAATTGGACATATCAGATTGTTAGTGTCTATCATCAACATGCCAACTGCGATCCCAATGTTGATCAATGGGCGAGAAAACACATTCATGGACTTAATCTGAAATATTTGCAAGACTATGGCTTTTCTTGTGAAAGTGCTCTTCTTATTGACTTTAAACGATGGTTAGCTGCTTTCAATGTTATACGCATCTTTTGTAATAATCCTGGTAAGGAGAGGAAAGTATTTCCCAATCTAATCATTGATGATATTTTGCTCCCGCCTTGGGATAGTAGAGTGAATCAACATTATCATGAAGTCACGAAACGTTTTAAGGATTTGTGTGTTCCTATTTTGTCTGTTCGTTGTAGTAGCTACGTTCATAACCAATGCTTCTTTCCTCCTTACCTCAACACTGCCAAAGTCCTGTATGGTTATCATTGCTCGCTGTATGATAGTTATCAGCTGTATCTATTTTATCTCTTTCAAACCATTGATTTATAATGCATGCTTGTTACCGTTATTCAATAAATGTTACTATGAGAAGAGTTGTTGTTTTCATGCAATGGATGGGTTAGTTAAAGGGCGATCATGTCTTTCTCAAACGACTGCGGAACATTACGTTTTCATAGGCAAAGTTTAAAAGGAGCTGTTCAAGATTATGTGATAAATTTTCATAAAGATGAGACCGACATCGAAGCAGTGGTCGATGATGCTAGCACTCTATTTCTAGAGTTAATGAATACATTCTCTGATAGCATTGTCATGGCGCGATTAGTTGCGAAAATTAAGTTTAGTCATTTTGGAAAGGAAGAGGTGGAAAGTCGCTCTTTCCATTTTGCTTCTTATTCAATGGAAGTGGTAGATCACCCCAAAGAATTTTTTAAAAGACATATGATAAAAATTGCTGAACGTCTTAACGCATTTAACCATCATGGTAGCAGTCTAGTGATTGAAGCGATTTCAGATATTCACATTCAACTTTCCATAAAGAAAAATTGAAAATGCAGTGGTACTTGATTGTAGCACAACTGGTTTTCGAGCTATGTCTGCTCACTCTCGAAGTATATTCCTTCTGTACATGCGTCTATTATTTAGAAAAGGCTAGCAAATTCATATCTTCAAAAAGACTTGCTATAGACATTAGTAACGGTGAAACTATGTGTTGCGATGTATGTAAGCGAAAGGATGGAAATGAAAAGCGCATCTTCAAGAGATGTAAGCATGCTTTTTGTCAACGCTGTTTCATACGTAATTGCATTCAACTTTGCCAATGTAACCACTGTGATATTGCTCATTTCGAGTGTCACTTATGTCGCAATAGTTAGTACCTATGCAAATGTGGTAAAGATAGGTTTTAGCAAAGACTAACACGGAAAATGGCGAAACGTAAAATGACGAAACGTAAAAGTCAAAAGTTTTCTTCAGCCATTCAAGCTCTCCGACGAATGAAAGCAAATCAGCGATACAATGCTATACGACATGCTAACGATAAATTCATTTGTGAAATTATTTCTCATGTGAGGAAGTTGAGGACGAAGAAATTAGCGCCAAAACAACGAAAGTTACTTAAGCGATATGCTACGAAATTGCGTTTCATCTCCAATCCTAAAGTCGCCCTTCAAAGAAAGAGGAAAACTCTAACACAAAAGGGCGGTTTCCTTTCAGCAATACTTCCAATGATAGCTCCTGCCGTGGGCAACCTATTGGGAAATATCTTTGGCTCTAAGCGTTAATTATGCAAATGTTGAGTCTCAAAGTAATAAAATGGATTTCAGACTTCAATGTGATAAAGTTCTGACTGTATCAGGTCCATCTCATGCAGGTAAAACTGTTTTCACGCTGAATTTATTGGATAAAAGAAGGGAGTTGTTTAAGGAACCTATCAATCGAGTGATTTGGTGTTATGGTATTTATCAACCGTCGCTGTTTCAGGAATTGCAAAGTCGCAACTTTATTCGACATGAAGGATTTATTCCAGTGGATAAACTTCAGTCTAATGATGTTGTTGTATTGGATGATTTATTAAAAGAAAGTAAGAATTCAAAAGATGTTACAGATATGCTCACTCGCGCAGCACACCATAAAAGGTGTTTTATCATCTATATTACACAAAATTTGTTTCCTGATGGAAAAGAAGCTCGTACACGAAACCTGAATACACACTATTATGCTATTTTCAAGAATCCGCGAGATAAAAGTCAATTTGAAATTTTAGCGCGACAAGTTGCACCCAGAGGATCAAAAGCCTTAATTGAAATTTTTCAAGCAGCTACTGAAAAACCATACGGTTACTTATTCATTGACTTTACGCAAGAGTGTCCGGAAGAATTTAGATTTCGAAGTGATATTTTGAAAACTCCCATGATTATCTACAAACTATGAGTTCTTATTCTCGCATGATTGTTATTCCTCAGGATGAATATGTACAATTGACTGCCATGCAGCAAGTAAAGCAACCTCTTGCAAATCAAATGTATAGGAAAGAAATAGATTATCAGCAAAATGTTCACATCAAAGATCCACATCGTGCTGTATTATTACAATCGGAAACTGTTGAGCAATTGAAAAACTTGAAGAATAAGATGCGTGACTCTGTATCGACTGCTACACCTTTAGCATCTCGCGCACATGCCATATCTCTTTTCAACAGTATTGAACCCCATCTCAATGTAAATGATAGAGGAGAAATCATTACAGATGAAAATAAAGTGATTGATGCTTCACGTTATGAAGACTTGATTCAGTATGCGACACGTAGAAAGCGCCGTCAGGGCTATGTTCCACCTGGTTGGTCATACTTTCTTAAACTATTGAAAAAGCATAATGTGCCAAAATTTGCTTTAAATAATGAGACATTGAAAGAACTTGATTCAACAGTGGCTACTACTCCAATGCTTCAGGCGATGAAAATGCCAACAAATTGGTTTAAGACGTCACCTGCTACATCCCCTCCCACACTCACTAAGCAAACAAGAGGAAGAACTCGACGTAGATCTACATCGCCACTAAAACTGGTAAAAGGAAAACGTAAAACAGCTCCTCCTAGGAAATACATGTTCTCAGACTATTAATATGAAGCAGATGTGTTGCTTGCCATGTAATGAGCCGCCAGAGGTGAATGTCGTTGTCACTTGCACTTGCTGCGCCAGCTCTCATAATGAAACCCCTAAGCAATGTGAACACGATCGCAAACCGCTAAAGCTAAATGCTGCAGTTGTTGTAAATGTAGAAAGGCAAGAAAGAAAAAAGATGAGAAGGAGGAAAAAGAGCCAGCCGTCATCGACTGAACGTTTGAAGTCAATCTATTATGATGTAAAACATCCGGCAGGATTTGCATCTATCAAGAAATTATCAAAAGCGAGTGGTCTTCCACAATCACAAGTGAAACGATGGTTAAAGGGTCAGGCTACCTATACACTCCACAAACAAGCGAAAAAGAAGTACCGCACCCGCCATTATATTGTTCATGACATCGATGAACAGTGGCAAGCAGATTTGTGCGATGTTGCCTCCATTTCAAAACATAACTCGGGCAATAATTTTATTTAAACCGTCATTGATATTTTCTCGCGTTATGCGTGGGCTCAACCTTTAAAACTAAAGAAGGGAAAGGAGTAGCAAAAGCATTCCAAACAATTTTTCGAGAAGGTCGCATTCCAAAAAGAATTCAGAGTGATCAAGGAAAAGAGTTTGAAAATCAGCATGTGACAAGATTATTTGAGAGGCATGACATTGAGTTGTTTATGTAAAGAGCGCTTATAAAGCTGCACTCGTTGAACGTTTTAATCGCACATTAAAAAATCGCTTGTGGCGACATTTTACTGCCAACTTGACACAAAATTGGACAAAGGTTCTACAAGATACACTCCATGCCTACAATCACTCTATCCATCGTTCTATTGGACTCAGACCAGTAGATGTAAATGCTGACAATGTAGATAAAGTGCGCGAATCATTCCAACGTAAACGCACTCATGTGAAAAGAGATGTGAAAATTGGCGATAAAGTTCGTATCTCAAAAGTGAAAAGTGTTTTTGCTAAAGGGTACCTTCCGAATTGGACAGAGGAGGTATTTACAGTATCAAGGATTAATCAAAAAGACTCTCCGACCACCTACAAGTTGAAAGATTACGATAATGAAGAAATTGAGGGTAGCTTTTACCGCGATGAGATTGAGGTAGTCACTGAAAGTGAAACATATTTGGTAGAGAAAATCATTCGATGTAAAAAACGGCAAGGTGAAGAATGGTGTCTTGTTAAATGGACTGGTTATCCTTCAAGTATGAACTCTTGGATGCGTCGTGCCGACATCTTTCATCTAAGTGATCGACAGTGATTCATGCAAAGTTGTAACTAACAATGTTTAGGGTTTGAGCTATGAATCCAACTGCCTCATTTTATTCACGACCCTCCTATGTAAGTGGCGGAGGACAAATTTACATCGGTGCTCGCCGCCAACGTGGAGGTAGCATACTTGGTGCACTGAAATCTGTTGTAGCACCTCTCATATCCAATGTCGGTAGATCTTTAAAACGAAATGTTTTAAGTAATGCCGTTGGCTTTGCTGGTGATGTTGGCTAGTGATAAACTCTTAACATGTTCTTGATCGTATTCTTAATCTTCTTCAACAACATTTTATCATTAACTTATATACTTTCAGTGAATTCTTTTCTTCTCTATTCTTCTAACTGATACGTCTTCTATCCTTATCGTTTAATCTTCTTACTTATTCTTAACTTCTTCTTCTTCTTCTTCTCTCTTTAGCTTAACTATGACTCTTTAAAAATATCTTACCTTACACATTATCTGCACTCTTATAACTTTAACGGACTTCTCTAAAACTTTAAACCTTTGCTTATCAACTTAAACTTTCTTCAATCATACTTTTCATTTAAACTTCTTAGTTAAACCTACTTAAAAACAAAACTGCTTTTAAACTTCACTTTTGTCTTCCCACTTCTTACTTATCTAAATAACACAAAAACTTTCCTTTACTTTCGATAAGCTGACACTACTTAATTTAAATACTTCTTTCAAATCATTCTATCATTCTCAACAACTTCTTAAAAACTGATTAACCTTCTTTTTGCTTTACTTTATCTATAAAAACACTTAAACTTACTTTCTTTGAACTTTGCTTGATCTTTACTTTTTCAAACTCCTCTGATTATACTTACTTACTTTCCTTCTTTATACTTATCCTATAACTTACCATATCTTGATCTTAAATTCTTTTCAAAACTCACTTATCTTATTATACACATTCTTCCACTTCTTAAGAAACTTATCCTTCTAACTCCTTTTAATCATTTATTACATCCTTCCCTTAATGACTTTCCTTTACTTTAACTCTTTATACTTTAAAAAACTTAAAAACTTTTACATATTCACTTCTTATTTAATCAATTCCAGAGTAGAAGTTTTAAGAGCAGTTTTGTTGAATCGTGGAAGGAACGCGGTTTAAAACATTGAACAAACCATTG